>JASDDO010000004.1:147091107-147682433 GCA_030015575.1 Agapanthus africanus | reverse complement strand
CCTCTCTAAAGAGATGTCTCCCAAGACTGATTTGGAGAGGGATCGCATGTCTATTATACCCTACGCTTCTGCGGTAGGCTCTATAATGTATGCGATGTTGTGTACCAGACCGGATGTAGCTTATGCACTGAGTGTGGTAAGCCGGTATCAGTCAAACCCTGGGGAGAAACACTGGATAGCGGTAAAGAACATTCTCAAGTACCTGAGAAGGACTAAGGAGATGTTCTTGGTGTATGGCGGAAAAGACCTCCAGATCAAGGCCTTTGCTGACTCCAGCTTCCAGAGTGACAAGGATGATTCCAAGTCCATGTCGGGTTTTGTCTTTACCCTCAATGGAGGGGCGGTGTGTTGGAAGAGTTCCAAACAAGAAACCGTTGCAGACTCGACGATGGAAGCGGATTACATCGCTGCATCTGATGCCGCAAAAGAAGCTGTCTGGATGAGGAAGTTCTTGAAAGAACTTCAGGTGGTTCCGTCCATTGTAGATCCAATACCTCTGTATTGCGACAACAACGGGGCTATAGCTTTAGCGAAGGAACCCAGGTCCCATCAGAGATCCAGGCACATCTTGAGGCGGTATCACCTGATCAGGGAGATCGTGGATCGCCAGGAGATCGAGGTTCGGAGAGACGCTTCAGAAGACAACACTGCAGATCCATTCACCAAGGCCTTGCCCCAGACTCAGTTCAAGCGGCTGATCGAGATGATAGGTCTTCGATACGCCAGTACATGGCCTTAGTGCAAGTGGGAGATTGTTAGTGTATATGCCCTAGAGGCCATTACTGTATCATACTAGTTTGTATATTACTTAATGGAAGCTTGGGATATTTACCTTGTATATACAATCTTGCTCAAAATAGTAGTATGCTACTTGGTTTGTTTCTACTTCATTGTGTACATGTGTTTATTTTTGTATATCGCCTATACACATTAGTGGAGCCCTTAGGATCTTTGCTTGATTACCAGCGATGTGATGGCCGTCACACTAGTGGGGCTGGGTAATCTATAAGCACATCCTTATACAGGTCCCTGGTCGCAGGACTATCGAGACAGGGCATCGATACTCCGGAGTAGACCAGCGCATGCGCTTCTCATCCCAGTGTGGGAGACGGTCTGTCCCACAGCCGTCAGTACGTCGTACTTGAGATAGTATGCGGGTGCTCGTTAGGTTACGGGTACACTGAACAGGACTCGTCGGGAACTGACTAGTTGGTATTATGCCTATCGTCAGTTATCAGTTCCCAGGTGACATGAGTACAGCATAGTCCGCTGACTTGACACTGTCACTTCGCCTCGAGTGTGTTCCCACTGTACTTTGATCACTACCCTACCACGGCTCAAAGGAGTCGTGCAAACAGGTAGTGGTTGGGTGCAATCCCGAAGCACTTGGAGGCAGTGACGGTTAGACAGGATTCGTCTCTCCCGGTATTGGGGGTTGACATCGCGCTGTGTCTAGGAGAGCCATTACACGAGTAGTCCCTGGCCAGGGCAAACGAGATATACCGGTAGGTTTCCAGTGCTATCTCAGGGTGTTTTGGGCTTCGCTCCGGCACGACTTGTACCGCTATTGGGGGACTGACGTTTACCGCCCCCTAGGCCCGCCATGCGATGTATCAGACGAACAAACCGGACTGTACGGAGAATGTCACACTCAGGCTCAGTAGGAGTTCAGATGGGTTTCGCCTCGTCGGTCTTCTTGTCGGCATTACCTGGGGACCGTTACGCACAGCTAGTGACGCTTGCGGTCTGTGGTTAAACCCACTGCCAGCGTAGTGTCGAGTCTTTAGAGTCCCACACAGAAAGCTTTTCGCCTTTAGGCAAAAGAGTAGGGGTCGCATGGTTTTGCGACAGGGTTCGGTCACATCCGTGCACTTGTGCACGTACAGTGTCCGGACAGTTTGCACTTGCGGGCTTTGGTTTAAGCCAGATCCTAGTGTACGTATTGGGATTGGATTTATCCAGTATGCATTCGTGTTCCTCGGAACGCGGATGCGGGTGTGTATGCACAGTTGACAGGGAGGCAGAGGCAGCGGATTCTCATTAGGGTTGTTGACAGTTGACCGTTGACTATTTGACTTTTTGCTCAACCCTAATGAGAATATGATATGTGATTAACTATTATATTAATTAAGTATTATGGTGACGTGGTTGTTGACTTTGTTGACTTTGTTGACTTTTGTTGACTTGTTGACTTTGTTGACCGGTTGACTAGGCTTGACTAGTTGACCATCATGATAACCATAGCCATCATTTCATGGCAAAGACTTTTGCTTGCTTGCTCATTTGTGTAAAATGAGTGCATGAAATGATATGGTTATGGTTGCTTCAACCATCACATAAGACTTTTTTGGTATGATGAGTTATCATGACTTTGGATTATGAGAGGGTGAGAGACAAAAGACTTGCTCATTCTTTCTTACTCATTCTCTCTCTTGTTCTTGAGCTCTCCATTTTCTCTCACCCTCTTGCTCTTGCTCCCTCTCTTTAATCTATGGTTCTCTTGTCTCATGAGTTGAGAAGCAAGAACCATAGATAAAATCCCACACAAACTATTCTCTACTCATTCTAGTTCACAAGGTTTAGCAAACCAAGTGAACTAGTTTCTTCAAAGAACGAAGAAGGAGCCAAAGGTTGGAGCTTTCAAGTGGATCTATCTTCGGCGTACGGAGACGACGGGAAGAAGCCAATCCGGACCACCATCGGAGCTTGAAGACGAAGGAGTTCAAGAAAAGCAAGGTATAACCCCCTAACCGAGTAGCTAGAAACTCATAGTTAGGTTGTTAGATAGATGTTTAACCAAGATCCGGGTTTTAGGTCCATGTTACCACCTCCGTAAAAATTGTTTTTTACCAAATTCCGCATTCCCGAAAGTACCGGGAGAGGTAGCATGGACTTACAAAAAAACCAATCCCAAAACGTACACTAGGATCTGGCTTAAACCAAAGCCCGCTAGTGTTAACTGTCACGACACTGCACGTGCACAAGTGCACGGATGTGACCGAACCCTGTCGCAAAACCATGCGACCTGTCGCAAAACCATGCGACCTCTATTCGTTTGCCTAAAGGCAAATAGCTTTCTGTGTAGGACTCTAAAGACTCGACACTACGCTGGCAGTGGGTTTAACCACAGACCGCAAGCGGCACTAGCTGTGCGTAACGGTCCCCAGGTAGATGCCGACAAGAAGACTGACGAGGTGAAACCCATCTGAACTCCTACTGAGTCTGACTGTGACAGTCTCCATACAGTCCGGTCTGTTCGTCTGATACATCGCATGGAGGGCCTAGGGGGCGGTAAACGTCAGTCCCCTAATAGCGGTACAAGTCGTGTCGGAGTGAAGCCCAGAACACCTTGAGATAACACTGGAAACCTACCAGTATATCTCGCTTGCCCTGGCCAGGTACTACTCGTGTAATGGCTCTCCTAGACACAGCGCGATGTCAACCCCCAATACCGGGAGAGACGAATCCTGTCTAACCGTCACTGCCTCCAAGTGCTTCGGGACTGCACCCAACGACCACCTATTTGCACGACTCCTTTGAGCCATGGTAGGGTAGTAATCTAAGTACAGTGGGAACACACTCGAGGCGAAGTGACAGTGTCAAGTCAGCGGACTAAGCTGTACTCATGTCACCTGGGAACTGATAACTAACGATAGGTATAGTACCAACCAACAATTCTCGACGAGTCCTGTCCAGTGTACTCGTAACCCAACGAGCACCCGCATACTATCTCCAGTACGACGCACTGATGGCTGTGGGACAGACCATCTCCCATACTGGGATGAGAAGCGCATACGCTAGTCTACTCCGGAGTATCGATGCCCTATCTCGATAGTCCTGCGACTAGGGACCTGCATAAAGATGTGCTTATAGATTACCCAGCCCCCACTAGTGTGACTGCCATCACAACGCTGGTAATCAAGCAAAGATCCTAAGGGCTCCACTAATGTGTATAGGTGATATACTAAAATAAACACATGTACACATTGAAGTAGAAACAAACCAAGTAGCATACTACTATAATGAGCAAGATTGTTTATACAAGGTGAATATCCCAAGCTTCCATTAAGTAATATACAAACTAGTATGATACAGTAATGGCCTCTAGGGCATATACACTAACAATCTCCCACTTGCACTAAGGCCATGTACTGGCGTATCGAAGACCTATCATCTCGATCAGCCGCTCGAACTGAGTCTGGGGTAAGGCCTTTGTGAGTGGATCAGCAGTGTTGTCTTCCATAGAAACTCTCCGAACCTCGATCTCCTAGCGACCCACGATCTCCCTGATCAGGTGATAACGCCTCAAGATGTGTCTGGACTTCTGATGGGACCTTGGTTCCTTCGCTAAAGCTATAGCCCCGTTGTTGACGCAATACAGAGGTATTGGATCAACAATGGACGGAACCACCTGAAGTTCAGTTAAGAACTTCCTTACCCAGACAGCTTCTTTTGCGGCATCTGCAGCAGCGATATATTTCGCTTCCATCGTCGAGTCAGCTACGGTTTCCTGTTTGGAACTCTTCCAAATACCGCCCCTTCATTGAGGGTAAAGACATAACCCGACATGGACTTGGAATCATCCTTGTCACTTTGGAAGTTGGAGTCAGCAAAGGCCTCGATCTGGAGGTCTTTTCCGCCATACACCAAGAACATCTCCTTAGTCTTTCTCAGGTACTTGAGAATGTTCTTTACTGCTCTCCAATGTTTCTCCCCACGGTTTGACTGATACCGGCTTACCACACTCAGTGCATAAGCTACATTTGGTCTGGTACACAACATCGCATACATTATAGAGCCTACCGCAGAAGCGTAGGGTATAATAGACATGCGATCCCTTTCCAAATCAGTTTTGGGAGACATCTCTTTGGAGAGGGTGATCCCGTGACAAGCCGGTAGATTACCGCGCTTGGAATCTTCCATACTGAATCTTTTCAGTATGGTGTCGATGTACCCGGACTGTGAGAGTCCTAGTATCCTCTTGGATCTGTCACGATAGATCCAGATCCCCAGAATGTATGAGGCATCACCCAGGTCTTTCATAGAGAACCTGTGTGACAAGAACCCTTTGACAGATTGTAGCATAGGAATGTCATTTCCTATTAAGAGAATTTCATCCACGTATAAAACGAGGAATACTACAGTTCTCGCTACAAATCTACTATAGATGCATGGTTCATCTGAATTTTTGATAAAGCCAAATTCCTTGACCGTCTTATCAAAACAGATGTTCCAACTCCGCGATGCCTGCTTTAGTCCGTAGATGGACTTAAGCAACTTGCACACCTTTCCGCTGCTCCCACTCTGAATGAAACCCTCTGGCTGGTCCATATAAACACACTCCTCTAAATTTTCATTTAGAAAAGCAGTCTTTACGTCCATCTGCCAAATCTCATAATCATGGAAGGCAGCAATGGCAAGAAGGATCCGAATGGATTTCAGCATAGCTTCTGGAGAAAAGGTCTCGTCATAGTCCAAACCAGGTCTTTGACGAAAACCCTTTGCAACCAGTCTAGCTTTATAGGTCTCAACCTGTCCATCTACACCAATCTTCCTTTGAAGATCCACCTGCATCCTATGGGTTTTACCCCATCTGGAGCAGCGTCCAACGTCCATACTTTGTTGGTGTACATGGACTCCATTTCGGTCCGCATTGCATCCAGCCATTTTAACGAGTCAACGCTCTGAATAGCCTGCTGGAAGCTATTCGGCTCATCATAATCTATGATGCAATCCTCTCTATCCCCGTCTATGAGAAAACCGTAGTATCTCTCGGGCGGATGAGACTGCCGGCTACTCCTGCGGAGCGGCGTAGGAATGCCATTTTCTTTTGAACCCTCTGGTTCTACTAAGCTTTCAGTAATAGTCTGTGGTTCTGGAATTTCTTCCAGTTCTATTTCGCTCCCACTTGTTTCCTTTTCTAAGAACTGGTGTTCCAGAAAATAGGCATTACGAGAAACAATGATCTTTTGTTCCTCTGCGTAATAGAAGAGATACCCCCTGGAATTCTTTGGGTATCCCACAAACTTGCACAGTACTGAGCGTGCCTCGAGCTTGTCCGCATGCTGCTTTTTGACAAAAGCCGGACATCCCCAGATCGTCAGATATTGAAGATAGGGTTTCTTCCCACTCCATATCTCATATGGTGTGGTAGGCACAGTCTTAGTTGGAACTCGGTTCAAAAGGTATGCAGCTGATTCTAGTGCATATCCCCAGAATGATCGCGGTAACTCAGTGTTACTCATCATGGAACGTACCATATCCAATAGGGTCCGGTTCCGTCTCTCCAATACACCGTTATGTTGCGGAGTGTATGGAGGAGTAAGCTGAGAGAGAATTCCGTTCTCTTTTAAATAGTCCAAGAACTCGGCACTCAAGTATTCATCACCTCGATCCGATCTTAGAATCTTGATACTTTTGCCGGTTTGTTTTTCTACTTCATTCTTATATTCCTGGAATTTTCCAAAGGCTTCGGACTTATGTTTCATTAAGAAGACATAACCGTACCTTGAAAAGTCATCCGTAAAAGTAATGAAGTAAGAATAACCGCTTCGCGCATGTGTAGACATTGGACCGCACATGTCGCTGTGTACGAGTCCCAAGAGCTCGCTCGCTCTTACTCCGTGTCCAGTGAACGGAGTCTTTGTCATCTTTCCTTTGAGACAGGATTGACAAGTGGCATACGATTGATATTCGAACGGATTCAAATATCCTTCTGTATGTAACCTCGTCAACCTTCTCTTATTGATGTGACCCAGTCTACAATGCCATAAGAAAGTCTGATTTATTTCCGGAGACTTTCTTTTGTGTGTATTCTGGACATTGAAAATCTGTGGTTGGTTTAATACGTATATACCATTGCTTTATGTACCTGACCCAATCAGAACTTGATTAAGCTGAATGTTCATAACATTACTTACAAACGCAAATTCATAACCTTCTTTAGAAATCAAAGATACAGAAATGATATTACAAGTTGCGTTGGGTACAAAATAGCAATTACGCAAAACCAAAACGTGTCCATCTGACAACCCCAGGTGATAGTCCCCCACGGCCTTAGCATCCATGCCAGCTCCGTTTGCAACTTTGAGGGTCATGTCACCTGCCTTCAAAACCCTACGGTTTCTCAACGCCTGCAAAGAATTACAGATATGTGATCCTGATCCGGTATCCAATACCCAGGAAGTAGAGTTTATTGATAGACAGTTTTCAATAACATACACACCTGAAGCTGAAGCCGCAACTTGCTTCAGTTCCTGTGTCCTGGCTTTCCAAGCCCTGCAATCTTTCTTCCAGTGACCACTCTTATGATAGAAAAAGCACTCTTCCTTATCCACAAGCCTTCCCGCTACCTTTGTTGCTTTTGCTTTTCCCTTCGTATCCACTTTACTAACACCGCCCCTTGGTTTGGCGGAGGCTTTCTTCTTCTTTCCTTTGGCTTTCGCCTTAGACCTAGAAGAGGAAGATCCTCCTACAAAAAAAGTGGATGTTTCCCTACCTTTCTGTAGGGTGCCCTCTGCACTCCTCAGCATGTTGAGGAGTTCTGAAAGTTCAACTTCTTTTTCTTGTAAGTTGAAGTTCAGGATAATTTGGGCGTAAGTGGAAGGAAGGGACTGGAGAATCAAGTCCGTAAAGAGCTCGTTCTCTAACGTGGTCCCAAGTTCCGCGAGCTCCTCAATGAAGCCAATCATCTTAAGCACGTGTTCCGCTACCGATGATCCGATGGCCAACCTTGCCGAAAATAACTTCTTCGACAATTCGTATCTTGCGATACGAGATTGCTCTCTATACAGTTCTTTTGTATGGAGAAATATGGATTCGAGGTCCATATTCTCGTGCCTCCTCTGATGTTCATTGTCCATAGAGGCAAGCACGAGGCACTTGGCCTTCGCGCTATCTATCTCCCAAGTCTTACGGATTTCCTTATCCGCGACGCTGGAGGTGGGACCTGGGACAGGGGGAGCTTTGGTGGTAAGGAGATACCCCAACTTGTCATAAGTGATTGCCATTTTGACATTCCTGAGCCAATCTTTGTAGTTTGGCCCTGTCAGTATGTTTTTATTTAGAAGTAACTTAAGTCCAGTCATGTTGATAGGTCGCTACAATTATGAGAGAGAAGAAACACTCAGCATGACGCTCTTGCAAGTTTAGAGTGGTTTTTAGTTTGTCTAAACAGGATGGCTCCCACTGTCTCTCGAATCCCTCCTCAAACCAAAAAGGAAGAATTAGTCAGGATCAATCTCACCGTACAATACTTGCTTAACCGTTCGGCCAGGCTGGTGTCGGTACTTCGAGGGAGGTTTTCCAACGCTTTCGCGAAGTTTCTTAATTTAAGAACCTCTTTTCCCTGGGGGCGTAGCCCCGCTAACACCTTTCTAGACACCTACTTGGTTTATAGCATTGATCGTTAAGTGAGAAATTTCCCGAGGAGTAGCATATACTCACAGTAGGATCGGGATCCAAATATAATCGCGTGACAAAACTGAAGGAATCCTACCAGAATCATCACACTCTAAATGGTATGCAGTGCCAGCAAGTTTCAGTTCTTTTGAAACTCCCGATGTAGATTTTTGCCCCATGCTCTTATGACCTTGGCGTGAGGTCAAAATGTCATAAGTCACATGTCAAGTTCTTCCCATCATTATCCAGGTTAATTTGAACCCACCCGTACCTACCCTTGACGTAGGCCAAAATGGCAGTACGACTGTCTCAAACCAACACATTCTATCTATGCAACAGATAAATATCCGGCAGCTACCAATCACAATGCCTTGGCGTGAGGTCAAAATACATAGCTTGAATACTACCGAATAGTTAACTGAAATGATGGAGGGCTACGGATGGTTTTGGCAAAACCGTGAACGTAGTGAACTTGATATGATCGATGGAACGAGATAGCTTTTAAAAGGAGTGGCTTAAGCTCCGCGTTTAAAAGTTATTTTGAAAAGAAACAGAGTGGTTTTTGAAAGTGTTCCAACGACTTTTACTTGGTTTATTTTCTTGCATTAGTTCTTTTAATGCGTGATATTCTTGCAGTAGTTCTTTTAATGCGTCCCATCATTTAATCCTACCATTGCAGAAAACAACCAAAATATGACGTATGCTTATGCCATTCGCATTCGCCACGGGGCCCCGTCATTACCCGTTAGGTTACTTAACTAACAATAGAGCGGGGGATGGGCTAGCGCGGCTGCAAAACATAAGCAACGCCTAAATAATATCATATATAGATATATTTCAATGATAGCCATTTCAAATCACAGATGAAAACATTGGATATACCAGGAACCCGCAATTCGTACGAGCCTGTAACGAAAAGCAGATTACACGGTCGCGGTGAATAGCCAATACCCCACCCAAGACCCCTACGGGTGCGGAAAACTACCCGCCAAGTACCCGAAGCGAAGCAACCTCCCTCAACTCAGTGAGTAGGCCACTCGGCACTTCGGGATACCCGGTAGTTTGTGCACCCCCTCCATGGGTCTATCCTAGGAGCAAAAACAGTAAAAAGAAATTATACAATGACGGCTACAACCCCGACACGGTTGTGCGGCAATATAAATAATTATTACATCAATTTACAAATTTACATGAATTTAAATAAAAGAAAACTCTCATCTCACAACCCCCGGCTATTCACCCGCGACAATCCAATGAATTCATATACACATTCCAACAACATTACAGATCTAAACCCGTTAGCCTTAGTCTTTAGAAACTCGATCAAAATACGGTTTTTAAAGCCCCAAAAACAAAATTTTCTTTCTGGAAAATCTGGGCTGAAAAAACATATACCAAAATTCCCAAAATACCCCACTGAGTATACTGCAGTAAAGAAGATCCAGAGAAGAGCTAAGACGGCCGCGGAACCGCGGCAATAGCAAGCTATTGTCGTGTTTCCACGGCGGTTTGATGGGTTCTCTGCACCGTTTTTCTACAGTATCTTATAAAAACCCTGAGTCGATTTTTAAAGCATGATTTATTATTTTTACAGAACTTAAAAAATCGACAACAAGTTTGATTTCCAGGTCTATTTCGGGACTTTTTCTCCGATCGAATTTCTAGTTACAATGCTAACATGTTAGGTAGTGTTTAACTAGGCTCTGATACCACTGTAAGTCCATGCTACTGCTCCCGGTACTTACGGGCTTGCGGAAATGTCGAAAAACGATTTTTCTAGAGGAGGTAACATGGACTCAAAATGGATCTTTGTTAAACTACCTACCTAACAACCTAACTAGGAGTTGTTAACTACTCGGTTAGGGGGTTATACCTTTCTTTCTTGAACTCCTTCGTCTTCAAATCTCGATGGTGTACGGATCGGCTTCACCCTGTCGTCTCCTTGCGCCGAAGATCGATCCACCCGAAAGCTTCTGCCTTTGGCTTCTTCTTCGAGCTTTGAAGAAACTAGTTCAATCGGTTTGCCAAACCTTATGAACTAGAGTGAGTAGAGGAGAGTGTGTTGGGATTTTTCTCTATGGTTCTTGCTTCTCAACACATGAGACAAGTGAACCATAGACTAGAGAGAGGGAGAGCAAGAGGAAGAGGATGAGAGCTAAAACACAAGAGAGAGAAAGGAAATGAGAGAATGAGCAAGACTTTTCTCTCTTGGCTCTCATAAAGCCATCATAACAAATCATAGCAATCAAGTATTATGTGATGGTTGAAGCTACAATAGCCATATCATTTCATGCACTCATTT
This sequence comes from Agapanthus africanus, assembly GCA_030015575.1. Classification (NCBI taxonomy): domain Eukaryota; kingdom Viridiplantae; phylum Streptophyta; class Magnoliopsida; order Asparagales; family Amaryllidaceae; genus Agapanthus; species Agapanthus africanus. The sequence goes on along the minus strand of JASDDO010000004.1, from coordinate 147,671,731 downwards.
TGCACAAGAGAAACAAGCAAGCAAAAGTCTTTGCCATGAAATGATAGCCATTGTAATGATGATGGTCAACCAGTCAACAAAGTCAACAAAGTCAACCCCTCAACAACCATGTCACTATAATACTTAATTAATATTATTGTTAATCATATATCATATTCTCATTAGGGTTGAGCAAAAAGTCAATAGTCAACAGTCAACAGTCAACAACCCTAACGAGAATCCTCTGCCTCTGTCTCTCCGTCAACTGTGCATACACACCCGCATCCGTGTTCCGAGGAACACGAATACATACTAGAAAAAACCAATCCCAAAACGTACACTAGGATCTGGCTTAAACCAAAGCCCGCTAGTGTTAACTGTCCGGACACTGCACGTGCACAAGTGCACGGATGTGACCGAACCCTGTCGCAAAACCATGCGACCTGTCGCAAAACCATGCGACCTCTACTCGTTTGCCTAAAGGCGAATAGCTTTCTGTGTGGGACTCTAAAGACTCGACACTACGCTGGAAGTGGGTTTAACCACAGACCGCAAGTGGCACTAGCTGTGCGTAACGGTCCCCAGTTAGATGCCGACAAGAAGACTGACGAGGTGAAACCCATCTGAACTCCTACTGAGTCTGACTGTGACAGTCTCCATACAGTCCGGTCTGTTCGTCTGATACATCGCATGGCGGGCCTAGGGGGCGGTAAATGTCAGTCCCCTAATAGCGGTACAAGTCGTGTCAGACTGAAGCCCAGAACACCCTGAGATAACACTGGAAACCTACCAGTATATCTCGCTTTCCCTGGCCAGGGACTACTCGTGTAATGGATCTCCTAGACACAGCGCGATGTCAACCCCCAATACCGGGAGAGACGAATCCTGTCTAACCGTCACTGCCTCCAAGTGCTTCGGGACTGCACCCAACTACCACCTGTTTGCACGACACTTTTGAGCCGTGGTAGGGTAGTAATCTAAGTACAGTGGGAACACACTCGAGGCGAAGTGACAGTGTCAAGTCAGCGGACTAAGCTGTACTCATGTCACCTGGGAACTGATAACTGACGATAGGTATAGTACCAACCAACAGTTCCCGACGAGTTCTGTCCAGTGTACTCGTAACCCAACGAGCACCCGCATACTATCTCCAGTATGAAGTACTGATGGCTGTGGGACAGACCTTCTCCCATACTGGGATGAGAAGCGCATACGCTAGTCTACTCCGGAGTATCGATGCCCTGTCTCGATAGTCCTGCGACTAGGGACCTGCATAAGGATGTGCTTATAGATTACCCAGCCCCCACTAGTATGACTGCCATCACAACGCTGGTAATCAAGCAAAGATCCTAAGGGCTCCACTAATGTGTATAGGTGATATACTAAAATAAACACATGTACACATTGAAGTAGAAACAATCCAAGTAGCATACTACTATATTGAGCAAGATTGTTTATACAAGGTGAATATCCCAAGCTTCCATTAAGTAATATACAAACTAGTATGATACAGTAATGGCCTCTAGGGCATATACACTAACAGGCCTTGGACGCAACTTTGCGAGTAGAAGAGCGTCTGAACGAGACAGCGATTGTTCCGGAGCCAAAGAGGACCAGTCCTATTGAGTCAGTTACCAGACAATTTGGCAGAGGTCGAGGCAAACACCTTCCAGGCCGCAGTTTTGGTCGAGGTTAGACCCAGGGCCCGATGTTTAGCTCATACCCCGAGGAGCAGCGGCCCCTATCTACATCTTTTAGTTGCGGACTTCCAGGGCATTACGCTAGGGATTGTAGACCCCAGGGAGGGACTGTATTTCCACAGGCTTCTTTACCCCCTCCACTTTCTACTTCTATAGCACCACTTCCTCCACCAGTTGGTACTATGCGCCAGGCCATAGCACCTTGAGGTCGGGGTTTTGCAGGACGTTTTCAGAGAGGGCGAAGAGACCGAGGGAGAGGACATCAGGATGCTGGTAGTGGCCAGGCTCGGATTTTTGCTTTGACTCCACAAGATGCCCAGGCATCCATTGTAGTTGTGACAGGCACTCTTTTCATATGTTCCTTAGATGCACATATTTTATTTGATCCCGGTTCTACACACTCTTACGTGTCTGCACACTTTGCACTTTCTCTGGGGAGAGAGTCGTCGTTGTTAGAAGTACCGTTAGTTGTGATTACTCCTATGGGAGATTCTTTTATAGCCCGACACGTTTTTAGGTCCTGTTCAATACGTATTGGTGATAGGGTTTCGTTATTCGATTTGATTCTCCTGGATATGCTAGATTTTGATATGCTTCTCGGTATGGATTGGCTGGCCGCTTGTCATGCTTACATTGATTGTCGGGGAAAAGCTGTCAGATTCTGTTTTCCAGGCGAACCGATTTTTGTTGTGTAGGGAGACTGCAGTATAATTCTTGTCAACCTGATTTCTGCTCTTTGTGCAGGACAGCTATTGAAGAAGGATTGTCGTGGGTTCTTAGCATTTTTCACGACGTAGGAGCCGCTGAGATCCCATTGGACTAGGTTCCGATCATACGAGAATTTCCTGATGTGTTCCCTGCTGAATTACAAGGATTGCCGCCTGATCGAGACATCGAATTTTGCATTGACTTGATTCCGGGTGCGGGGCCTCTTTCTATACCGCCTTATCGAATGGCCCCAACGAAGCTGAAGGAGTCAAGGGTCAGTTGCAAGAATTGCTTGATAGGGGGCTCGTTCGTCCGAGTGTATCGCCGTGGGGAGCTCCTGTCTTATTTATTAAAAATAAGGATGACAACATGAGGTTGTGCATCGACTACAGGCAGCTGAATCGAGTTACAGTGAGAAATAGGTATCTATTACCTCATATTGATGACTTATTCGATCAACTGCAGGGAGCTGGCTATTTCTCGAAGAATGATTTGCGGTCAAGGTATCACCAATTGATGGTTCAGAAGGATGACATTCCGAAGACTGTTTTTCGCACACGATACAAGCATTATGAGTTTTTAGTGATGTCGTTCGGGCTCACCAATGCCCCAGCAGCATTCATAGATATGATGAACCGTATATTCAGGCCGTTTCTTGATCAGTTCATTATTGTGTTCATTGATGATATCTTATATACTCCCGTAGTAGAGAGGAGCATGAGCAGCACTTGCGAATTACATTGCAGATTTTAAGGGAACATTAGTTGTTCGCTAAATTCTCCTAGTGTGCTTTATGGCTGGATAGTGTGGATTTCTTGGGTCACGTAGTTACGAGAGATGGTATACGTATGGACCCAAAGATGATCGAGGCAGTACAACACTGGCCCAGACCTGTATCAGTTACGGAGATTCGCAGCTTCTTGGGTTTAGTCGGTTACTACCGACGTTTTGTGCATGATTTTTCTCGTATCGCTGCACCGCTGACCGGGTTGACTAGGAAGGAAGTTCCATTTCTTTGGACAGAGGCATGCGAGCAGAGTTTTCAGTAGTTGAAGAGTCGCTTGATGACTGCACCAGTCATATCTTTACCTTCTGGGTCAGGTGGTTTTGTTGTCTATTGTGACGCCTCTCGAATGGGTTTAGGCTGTGTGTTGATGAAGCACGGCAGGGTTGTCTCTTATGCTTCTCGGCGGTTGAAGAAGCACGAGAAGAACTATCCCACTCATGATTTAGAGATGGCCGCGGTGGTCTTCACACTCAAGATTTGGAGGCATTACTTATACGGTGAGTCGTGCCAGATATTCACAGACCAAAGAGCTTAAAGTATATCTTTCAGCAGCGGGATCTGAATTTGAGGCAGCGTCGTTGGATGGAGCTCGTAAAGTACTATGACTGCGAGATTCTTTATCATCTGGGCAAGGAGAATGTGGTGGCAGATGCTTTGAGTCGAAGGCCAGGAGGTAACTTATCTTATTTGAGCAAAGTTCAGATGCAGTCTTCCACAGATTGGCATATTCTATGTGACAGCCAAGTACAGTTTGAGTTTACGTCAACCGGAGGACAGCTTGCTCATATCCGCACCTGTCTACAGTTACTTGATCCCATCCGAGAGGCACAGCCCGCCGATGCTCGCTTGTCCGAGATCATAGAGCAGGTTGGAAAGGTTAGAGATTCTGAGTTCGTGATCGATGACCAAATAGTGTTACGGTTTGGGACTCGTCTTTGTGTGCCAGATTCTGAGGGGCTGAGATGCGAGATCTTAGAGGATGCGCATCGGTCAGCATATAGTATTCATCCTGGTTCCACAAAGATGTATCATGACTTAAGAAATGTCTATTGGTGGGAAGGGATGAAGAGAGATGTCACGGAGTTTGTTTCGAGATGCTTGACTTGTCAGCAAGTCAAGGCCGAGCACCAGAGGTCTGCAGGAGAGTTACAGCCCTTACCCATTCCGGAGTGGAAATAGGAGCAAATCTCTATGGATTTTATGGTGGGTCTGCCCAGATCCAGTAGAGGGTATGATTCCATCTGGGTGATTGTTGATAGATTGACGAAAGCAGCTCATTTTCTTCCAGTGAAGACTACTTATGGATATGCGCAGTATGCCCAGATCTACGTTGACGAGATTATATGATTGCATGGAGTTCCGACTTGCATTGTATCCGATAGGGGCACACAGTTCACTAGACGATTATGGCAGAAACTCTATGAGGCTCTAGGCACCCGATTGAGTTTCAGTACAGCTTTCCACCCATACAACGACGGTCAGTCAGAGTTCACCAAACAGACTCTTGAGGATATGCTCCGAGCCTGCAGTCTAAATTTCGGGGGCAGTTGGGATCGTCACTTGCCCTTGATAGAATTCTCTTCCAACAACAGTTTTCAAGATACGACTCAGATGGCGCCTTTCGAGGATTTTTATGGGAGGAAGTGTCGATCGCCCGTTTGTTGGACTGAACTCAGCGAGAGCAGCATTTTGAGACCATAGCTAGTGTAGGAGACTACAGAAAAGATCCAGTTGATACGGGACAGGATGAGAGCGGCCCAGTGCAGACAAAAATCGTATGCTGATCGACGTCGTTGCAGACTTGAGTTCGATGTGGGAGACCATGTGTTCCTCCGAGTCTCTCCGATGAAGGGTGTGATGCATTTCGGGAAAAAGGGGAAGCTCAGTCCCATATATGTCAGACCCTATGAGATTATGGAGAGAGTGGGTGTTGTAGCTTATCGTTTAGCACTTCCACCAAGTTTTCCCAATGTACATATAGTATTCCATGTGTCTATACTTCGCAAGTATCTTCACGATCCTTCTCATGACATCCAACATCAGTCTTTACAGCTTGAGCGGGATTTATCCTATACTGAGCAGCCGGTAGCTATTTGTTCAGACCAGAATATTGCATTTTAATACCGCTCATTCATTATCTATTTTTTTTATTTATTGTTACTATTAACCGGTGTTTTCTCAGTAATACAGATTATAGATATCCGTGACAAAATACTAGAAATACATCCAGAATCACGGATATATCATTTGTGAGCCGAAACTACAAACAGAGCCGCAAACCGACTGATATCCAAGAGTTATTCTGCAAACAAATATGTGTGCACAATATTTTGGTCCAACACATAGCATGTGTACACACTAACTCTTGGGGCTTGGACCATGGACCTAGGGGGCAGCCATGGCATGATGGCTCATGGCAAGTGGGCATGAGAAGTGATGTGCATTTATTGCAAAAAGTAGTGATGTGATTTGTATCTACCAAGTTCCCTCCAAAACATTGAAGACAAACCAGGTTATTTTAGACCAAGCAAACAACAACAGAGTCATGCTGGGGACAACACAAGACCACACTGCAAATACGGGACCCAAACCTAGGAATTTGGCCGAGCACTTCCCTTCAAGATCCGGCCTCGCCGGCCCCATGTGCTCCTCTGGCCTGTATCTTTCTGTGGTCCCTTCCTTGCTGCCACGTAGCTATTTTTATTGTTTATTTTATTTTCTTTTGTGCCTATATATAGCAGGCAGTGGGCAAAGGTTCATGGTCCCACTTTTGCCTAGTTTTATTCTTTACAAGTTTTCATTTTTTTCTCTTTTGGTTCTTGTACATAGCTTTCCCTTAAGTTCATGCATTTCTCTTGATCTTGCAACCTCTTTAGTGAGCTTGCAAGTTTAAGTTTAGGGTATTGATCTCAAGGTTGTCTCTTGGACATAATGAAGATATCATTTTGCACACTTTGGTTCTCAGTGTCTCTTTACTTGCTTTTTATTACTTGCCCTTTACATTCTTGCATTACTTTCTTGCACTTTACATTTATGCTTTACATTCTTGCAATTTAAATTCCATGTCATTTAATTACTTGCTTGTAATCTTTTCTTTTCTTCTCTTTTCTCTTTTCTTTTGCTCTTTTTGTTGTTGTTAATATAGTGTTGTTAATATGATGTTGTGAATATTGTTGTTACGAAAAAAGAAAGATATTGTAAGTTAAGGTTTCGTTTCTCATTTCCTTTTCCCGTCTTTTCCATTTGAAACTCCTCCCAAACCTTACGCAAGCGCTCCGTTAGGCACCCTACCCTACCAATGTATCGGTGATTCCTAACCGTGACCGGTTGCGCTCGGTTTGGCCGGAGACAAAAGCAAGAGACAAGAACGGAAGGACAAGGGTCAATAAGCCGGATTCCACGAATACCGTGCTTAAATACCCTAATCCACGTTGTTGCCGATTGCTTTAGCTTCATTGGTTGAGTTCGGCTCATAGTACTTGAATACGGAATCCATTAACTTACACTATCCTATCGTTTCCTAACAAGCTTTTTACTTTGCATATAACACATAGGGTAAATAAGAACTTTCCGCCCTTGCGCATTAACTCGTAAGAACAGGAACGTAAACTGCTCCGTCTCCCTGTGGATCAACCCATGCTCATCGCGGCTAGCTGCAAAGCGACACCATCCTGATCGTGGTTAAACTTTAGAACTTTCAAAACTCGACACGCCAAAAGTGTGTTGATCAAATGGCGTCATTGCCGGGGAGACGATAACGTTTTTATATTTTGTTATTTCGGGTTAATCTTTGTACATCTCATTTATACATTTAACCCTATTTTCAAAACAAACTAAAAATCTCAAAATTTAAAAAAAAAAAAAAATAACTTATCAAACTTTGTTTTGTTCTCTGGAATTCTTACCTGCTTGCACTCTGGCTCTGAACTAAAAAATTAAACTTTACCAGTGAGGCACTAGTGGAACACTGAAACAACAGAAGAAAATTGGAGACCATTCTCCAAAGAAGATCCGGTGACTTCCCTACAAAATCCGGCGTCGCCGGCCGTACTTCCGCCTTCTGCTTCCAATTTTTCCTTTGTGCTCCATTGTTCTGTTTTTGTCCCATTTTTATTGTTTGTGTTTTATAATTTTTAGTGTGCACGTATTTGGGCATTCGTATCGCTTTTCCGCACTAATATCCAATTTTTCCGACATTTGTAGATTTTGCGGAATTGCGAACAGCGAGCGTAGGGATCAAAGTGCACATTCAAAGTTAAGGTGGTTACGAAGTACAGTGCCAAAGATCCGGGTAGTTTGACATGTGCAAGCGAACATTCCAAGCTATTCGGATTTAATTTCAACGCGGGTTTCTTAACCTGAATATTTATTGGTACGTACTTATTAACACCTTCTTCTTAAATCCGACACATCCAATATAATATCTTTGCAGGGTTCTTTGCAAGTTCGCTACCAAACGCCAAAATTAACTAACCCGTATTTTTTGCAGTGTCGTGCTTAATATAAAAAACGATTGTTTGATTCTTTATATAATTTGTATTGAATTGTGCATTGCATACATTAATACGGACATAAGGGCAAGCGAACCCCAAAACATATGGTAAAGGATTTCATCACCTTTTCCGTAGCCCACAAATCACGAAACTGTGCATAAACGTTTACCCGCACAAATTTTAAAAGAAACTAGACATTAAGCCTTAAGGACTTCGTGCTCACTAGGTGAAGTTAACTGTGTTTAGAACACCGCTTAACGGTATATTGTTTACGGGGTGTCTAGGAAAAGTGTTAATGGCGAAATCGCCAAAAGAGAAAGGGTTATTTAATTAGAGACCTTCGCGAAAGCGTCGGAAAACCTTCCCTTATCTCTGCACTTACCTGTCCTCATGATCAGTATATCTTGAGCCCGCTTCTCGACACAGTTTTACTTCAACAATCAAGTTCTGGAGCAGGTCTAGTTGACCTAGGTGAACCCTAGAACGATTAGGTGTGTGGTATTTTCGTGTCGTGATTATTTTTTCCAGATTATTTTTGTGTGTATACTTCATTCTTTTGTTAATAACTAACTTTAAAATAAAACTCCACATTCTTTTCCCTTCCTTTTCTCTTCTTCTTCTTCTTCTCTTCATATCATGGGTACCCCACCTTGTAAAACTCTTGCCAAAGTTTGGTACCCACAACCAGAAATAACTTCCTACGGTCCTTGCTTTGGTCGAATTTCGAACGACCCCTCCATGCCCAAAATTTCTTTGAAAGATCGGATAGATGCGTATAGGACAAACAATTGGACTCCGTAATCTACTTTGTATCAACCATTTCAACCCACCCCACCTTCTTACGTTGATACCCCTTTTGAGAGTCCTGTTGTAACTCCAAGACCCATGTCTATTGCTAAACATATTGAACAATCTCGTAGTCGATCTTTCACTCCTTTCACCACTTCGAATTCTTTTGATCAACAGTTTCAACCACCTTCTTATCATAACGTTGATCATCATCCTGTCCAACCATTCAATTCCTATCCATCCTACCCAACTTTTGCATCTTCCCTAGACATTGCTTCTAAACCGCCATTTGGAAGTTTCCAGTATCCAGACAACTTTGAATCTTTTACTGAAACCCCTTCACAACCCATGTCTAGTCTGGAACAGTCGTTGGAAGACTTTAGGGTAGCGTCATGCTAACAGATGATGGATTTGAATGTGTCCATGGCCGCCCTCACACAACCTAGTGACCCGGGAGCTAGTTTTCAACCAGCTCTATATTTTCCAATATATGAAGAGGCGGTAGGACAGGTTGAGAATTTGAGTGGAGAGAGTGAGCTGTACACCCTTCCAAGTCAAACCTACCCATCATAAACTGAATCCCACAACTCCGGTTTTGAATGTCTATATAGTGTTCCAAACGATTCATCGATTGAAGATAGAAGAATTAATGAGTTGTGCGACTTTGTAGTGTTTGATTTACCCGATTGTGAAGGGTCCCTTCAAAGTGAAATCAATCCCAAACCTTTTGACCTCTATACCTCCATCTTAGAACCACAATTGATTGAAATCCATGCTTTTGATGAGGTGTCTGAGAAAATTGATTTTCACTTAATTGAGGATATTAACGCTGAGAATGTTTTGGATGATGAACCCGCTGATTTGGATGCGTTTTTCTCTCCAATTCATCATCCCGAGTCATTAACTGTTTTTCCCGAACTCTATATGTGTCTGGATTTTGATGAAATTTGCATGGATAAGCTGAATTTTGAGGATATTTTTTAGGATGAACCAGTTTTGCTTGATGAGTCGGATTTTCCAATTCATGTTATCCCTTTCATTGACTGTGTACACCCTCCTGAACCTTTAACTGTCACCCTTCCTCAAACACTTCCCTCTATTCTTTCCATCGTTCCGACCTCCCAAGAAACCGTATCACTTTCATTTACTATGTCTGATTTACCAAGTTCGGCATACCCATGGTTTCTCACGAATCTTGAGGGATTTGACCCCTTTTCTCGATGGGTTAATAGATTAGCAAAAATGCTTCTTACACATCAGTCATCATGAATTGTGCTAATTTATTCACTCCATTTTCACCCTCAAGTTCGTACTCCATTTCTTTCTCTCTTCCGCCAATCTTCTCCTCCACCGAGACCGGACGCCACTTTTATCCCCGTATGGTCACGCATATTCCCCATTTCTTTCCTCTCTGTATTCTTGCACCAACCGCCGCTTTATAACGATAAGATATTTGAATGGTTGGTGCTAATTTTTGGCCTGTGTAAGGCCTTGTATAGATTGAAACTGTTCTCTTTCCCCCTAATCCTGAACTTCATTACTTAAACAGTGGAAACGCTGTTTTACTTAAGTTTGGGGGGGACTCTTTTTGTGTATATATTTTTGGTTTTCTTTTTTGTTTTGTATATAATTTGTTTTTGGGAGCGCCGACAATTTTGACCCTCTTGGTGTAGCCTGACAGTGAGGGCACTATCAAGTTTAAGTTTGGCGGTATGCTCGGTAAGCTTTCTTTCCTTCCTATTCATTTGTATATTCTGCATTTGCATACCTATATGAAAACCCAAAAAAATCGAAAATTTTTCCAAAAAACATAAAAACATTGTCGTCAAGTTAGCTAAAAGGGTAACTGAGATTTTTATTCCGAAAGTTTAGTTTATATGTTAGAAATAACTGAGTCCTAGGCTTAGGAATTGAAAACCCTAAAAATAACCCTTATTCTGTTTAACTTTGGTAATTATACGTCCTTACAGTTTTTTGGAGAAATAGGTAATCTTGAGTTCAGTTCTTGAGTTAAGTCAAGATAAGGGGAAAGTATTGAAGCTTTACTGAATGATAAGTCTGAAAAATAATTTCTATTCTTGAGTCCAAATTTAGAAAGTATATATCCTACAAACTGCACATACACGCACCTTGAAACTTGGGATAGTAGAGGATACCTAGAAATACTCTTGCTTGAAAACCTAGTATGAAAGAAAAAACGGTATTTAAAGATAAACACCAAAAGAGCATCAATGAAAAATATATCCGGTCTTGAAAAGAAAAATAAAAGAAAAAGAAAAAATAAGAAATAAAATCAAGACCTCGAAACTGCTATTTACGCTTTAAGCTCACACATTCAGTAATCGGCTGTTAGTGCCTCAAGAAGCATTAATAGTCGCATGAAAGGTGTGTGAGCAACACCGTCCATCATTAATGAAAAGAAGTAGTATTAGGTATTAGGGCAAGAGTATTATAGCTTGAATTGAATTCTTGAGTGTAAGGGTGCAAGTTTACACACACGTAGGTGTATACAATCGATGTTTGGAGGAAAGATAAAAATGAAGAATAAGACTTATGTTTTCTGTAAAGTTGATAAAAATTCCAGATTTGAGACCGCACTTTAGAAGGAAAACTCAGGAGATACCAATATCTTTCTAAACTTTTTTGGAACGTATAGGATCTGGGGTTAAATATATTAGAGGCGTGAAACATAAGTGTTGGATATTTCTAACTTAAGATAATAGAATTTCTAACCTAGGATAATAGAATTTCTAACCTAGATGCTAAACTGTAGGAGCATAATCGATGTTAACTTATGAAACTAGCTTGACGGGATTTTGTGGGTAGTATCCGCTGAAAACCCTCATGAGACAACACTCCTCCTACTAGGGACACCTAAAGGTTTAACGGCTTATTGCACGTGCTCAGTGCAATCGCGTTCCCTGCGAAAGTGAGGCTAGGATTTTGTTTTGCTCGGGACGAGCAAAAGATAGGTTTGGGGGTATTTGTTCAGACCAGAATATTGCATTTTAATACCGCTCATTCATTATCTATTTTTTGTATTTATCGGTACTATTAACCAGTGTTTTCTCAGTAATACAGATTACAGGTATCCGTGACAAAACACTAGAAATACATCCAGAATCACGGATATGTCATTTGTGAGTCGACGCTGCAAACAGAGCTGCAAACCGACCGATATCCAAGAGTTATTTTGCAAACAAATGTGTGCGCACAATATTTTGGTCCAACACATAGCATGTGTACACACTAACTCTTGGGGCTTGGACTATGGACCTAGGGGGCAGCCATGGCATGATGGCTCATGGAAAGTAGGCATGAGAAGTGATGTGCATTTATTGCAAAAAGTAGTGATGTGATTTGTATCTACCAAGTTCCCTCCAAAACTCTGAAGACAAACCAGGGTATTTTTGACCAAGAAAACAACACCAGAGTCATACTGGGGACAACACAAGACCATACTGCAAATACGGGACCCAGACCTAGGAATTTGGCCGAGCACTTCCCTTCAAGATCCGGCCTCGCCGGCTCCATGTGCTCCTCTGACCTCCATCTTTCTGTGGGCCCCTCCTTGATGCCACGTAGCCCTATTTTTATTGTTTATTTTCTTTTCTTTTGTGCCTATATATAGCAGGCAGTGGGCAAGGGTTCATGGTCCCACTTTTGCCTAGTTTTATTCTTTACAAGTTTTCATTTTTTTCTCTTTTGGTTCTTGTACATAACATTCCCTTGAGTTCATGCCTTTCTCTTGATCTTGCAACCTCTTTAGTGATCTTGCAAATTTAAGTTTAGGGTATTGATCTCAAGGTTGTATCTTGGACATAATGAAGATATCATTTTGCATACTTTGGTTCTTAGTGTCTCTTTACTTTCTTTTTATTACTTGCCCTTTACATTCTTGCTTTACTTTCTTGCACTTTACATTCATGCTTTACATTCTTGCAATTTAAATTCCATGTCATTTAATTACTTGCTTGTAATCTTTTCTTTTCTTCTCTTTTCTTTTTTCTTTTGCTCTTTTTGTTGTTGTTAATATGATGTTGTGGATATTGTTGTTAGGAAAAGAGAAAGATATTGTAAGTTAAGGTTTCGTTTCTCATTTCCTTTTTCCGTCTTTTCCATTTGAAACTCCTCCCAAACCTTACGCAAACGCTCCGTTAGGCACCCAACCCTACAAAGGTATCGGTGATTCCTAACCGCGACCTGTTGCGTTCGGTTTTGCCGGAGGCGAAAGCAAGAGACAAGAACGGAAGGACAAGGGTCAATAAGCCGAATTCCACGAAAACCGTGCTTAATACCATAATCCACGTTGTTGCCGATTGCTCTATCTTCATTGGTTGAGTTCGGCTCAAAGTACTTGAATATGGAATCCATTAACTTACACTATCCTATCGTTTCCTAACAAACTTTTTACTTTGCATATAACACATAGGGTAGATAAGAACTTTCCGCCCTCGCACATTAACTCGTAAGAACAGGAATGTAAAATGCTCCGTCTCCCTGTGGATCGACCCGTGCTCATCGCGGCTAGCTACAAAAAGACACCGTCCTTATCGCGGCTAAACTTTAGAACTTTCAAAACTTGACACGCCAAAAGCGTGTTGATCACTATTCTAGACCGGCAGGAAAAGAAACTAAGATCAAGGGTACTTCCATCCGTAAAGGTTCTTTGGCGAGGAGGTCACTTGGGAGTCTGAGGATGCGATGCGGAAGAAATTTCGGCACCTTTTTGAAGGTACGTGTGCTTAAGTTTTAAATTCGGGGACCGAATTTTCTTAAGGGGGAATATTGTAACATTTTGAAATATTTTAGATAATTAATTAAATTATTTATTTAATTAAATTGTTAATTTAAAATTTTATTGAAACAAAATGGGACCTTTCATAAGTAGTGTGTGAAATTAAATAATTTGAATAATTAGTTTGTAACATTAGTTATTAAGAAGGGTTTTAGTAAAACTTTTAGCTTCATTATGTTATATGATATAGTGTGAAGGGTTTTGTGAAAAAATGTTAGTTCTTGTGAGAATTAGAATTTTTATAATTGTCAATATGCTAATGTGCTAAATAATGGTTAGGATTAAAATGAACTTCCCATACACCACAACTCTAGGCTAAACCAAATAACCCCACCTCCTCTTTGCATGAAAACACCACCATCCTTCATAGTGACACCACCTACTAGCCTTATCATTCCTTTTCTTATCTTGTTTAAAAATCATTCAGTTGATATATATATAGTAGAAACAAATTAATTATCTTAGAAGAAAAAGGAAATCCTAAAATACACAAAGAAAAAAGAGAAGAGAAGAGAAACTAAGGGCAAAGGATCATTACCACCACCCTCAAGCTAGGATTAATTGTGCTTGTGCATCTTTGAAGGAGACTTTCAGTGTGTTGAATATATATGCCCTAGAGGCCTTCATTGTATAGGATGCTAGGGATATGTATGTACATGACAATCTTGCTTGGTATGATAGTACGCTATTTGGTTTGTCTTTATCTTAACGTGTGATATATTTTACTTTGTATTTATATACATGTTGATAAAGCCCGTAGGGTGTTTGCCTGACTACCGGCGTTGTGATGGCTGTCATACTTGTGGGAGCTGGATAGTCAATAGGCACATCCTTGAATGTCCCTGGTCGCAGGAGTATCGAGACTGGGCATCGATGCTCCAGAGTAGACTAGTGTATACATATCTAGACCCTGACGAGGGGCGATGGATTGGTCCCGCAGCCATTGGTGATGTGCACCAAAGATTGTATACAGATGCTCACTGAGTGTGAGTACACCGGACAGGACTCGTCGAGAACTGACTGGATGGTATTATACCTAGCGTCAGATAGCTGTTCTCAGGTGACATATGTGTAGATAATCTGTCGACTTGAGGTCGTCATTTGTCTCGTGTGAGTTCCCACTGTACTTTGATTACTACCCTACCCCGGCTTAAAGGAGTCGTGGAAACAGGTTTTAGTTGTGTACAGTCCCGAGCCACATGGAGGCAGTAAGAGACTGTTAAGAATTCATCTCTCTCGGTATAGGGAGTCGATATCACACTGTGATCGGTTGATCATTACCATAAGTCCCTGGCCAGGGCTGATAGAGAATTACTGGTGGACTGACCAGTAGATTTTCGGATGGTCTTGAGCAACACAGGCACGACTTGTAAGGTTGTTAGGGGTCTAACTTTTACCACCTCCCTAAACCATACATGCGATACTCTCAGACGAACAGACCGGACTGCACGAATATTGTCACGGACAGGCTCAGTAGGGGTTACGGACGAGTTCGCTCGTCGGCCTCCTTTTCGACACGTACCTGGGTTGCCATTACGTACAGCTAGTGCCACTGACGGAATTGTGGTTATACCCACTGCCAGCGTACTGTCGAGTCTTTAGAGTCCCACACCGAGGGTTTCCCTGGATCAGGCGAGACGATGTAGACGCCGTATGGTCTTACCACAGGGTTTCGATCGCATTCGTGTACTGGCTACTCGAATGACGATCGGACGGAATATACTGGTAGGGTTTGGTTTAAGCCGGGTACTAGTATTGTAGTATTGGATTATACTGATCTCGGTGTATCCGTATTTTTCGGAATACGGATACGGGTATGAAAATACAGAAAAGGGCATTCTTGGAAATTCACAAGATTGACCTTCTAGAAGGAGACACCTCATTATTGTTTTATTCTATTTCAATAAAGAATTAATGAGGTGGAAATTAGGAGGCATGGGTTGAAGAATGGCTAAGTATTTGTTTATTTCATTTGGAGCCACTATTCAAGCATGGTTGTAGATTATATGATTTAATAATGCCATGGTTGAATTATTGGCTCAAGACTTAACCATTCTCTCTTCTCATTTCTATTATCATTATCACAAAAGCATTCTCTCTCCTAGGTTTTCTTCTCTCCTTCTTCCTCAAGCTCATACACTTGCTTGTGTTGCAAAACAATGAGCTTTGAGATCAAATAATCCAATACACTCACTCTACATCTACTTAGTCTTCTCTCTTAGCAAGTTAGATCACTAAGTTATTTCAAGGAGGTTGGAGCTTGACCATAGCCCTCGGGTGGATCCATCTTCGACACAAAGGAGACCGGCAACTGAGATCGTTCAAAAGCCAAAGCAAGGAGATCAAGAAGAAGGAGCTTGAACCAAGGAGCAAGGAGCAACATGATGACCCGAAGGACTAGGAACGAGGGTATAACTCCTTTGCTTAGTAGTTAGCTCTCTCTCTTAGTCTAGTTTTATGTTAGCTAAGGTTTAAACAAGATCCTAAAGTGGAACAAGTTCGTGATGCAAAGCTAAAACATGTTTCTTTTGAGGTGAGAAAATCGTTTTTTAAATTATTCCGCCTCCCCGCGAGCCGTGGGGTGTGCATCGTGGACTTACACTGGTATCAGAGCCATATTAAACCTTAACTAACTTGTTAGCAAAGTGTTAGAAATTCGATCACCGGAAAAATCCCGAAATCACATCCGAATATGCATGTTTCTGTCGATCTTGAAATGTGGTCTAAAAATTCTTTCAGAAGGCTTAAAAATTCGTGCAGGCTTTTTTAAGAACACAGAAAAAATTTGGACTCATGAATCGGTCAGACCGGCGCGGATCCGCGGCGGAACCATGCGTTGTGCCACCGATCCGCGGCCGAGTCGACTCCGATTCAGTCCAAACTTTTTCTGTTATTCTTATTTTCTGGAATTATGATTTTTGGGATATTTTGTTTCTGCCTAGATATTTTGTGTACTCTGTGAAACTTGGGGTAGATTCAAATTTTCTTAATCGATCGAAATTCTAATTGCTTTACCTAATCGGTTCTTCTGTAATGTTATATGTGTTTTGAAACGTCTGCTAATCGTTATACGACGATTAGTGGGGGTTGCACATATCCGTGATGATTGGTTTGTGTATATGAATCTTATTGGATTGTCGATGATGAATAGCCGGGGGGTGTGAGACGAGTGTTTTCTTTTCTTTCATTCAATGTAATTTGTAAAATTGATGTAATATTATTTTTGCGGGGCACATCCGGGTTGAGGTTGTAGCCACCGTTGTATTATTTCTTTTACTGTTTTTGCTCCTAGGATAGACCCAAGGAGGGGTGCACAAACTACCGGGTATTTTGAAGTGCTTAGTGGCCTACTCACGTTGTTGAGGGAGACTAGTTCACTTCTGGTACTTGGCGGGTAGTTTGCTGCACCCGTAGGGGTCTAGGGTGGGGTTTTGGCTATTCATCACGACCGTAGAACCCATCCTTCGTTATGGTCTTAAATGAAGTGCGGAATTCTTAGTATATCCAATATGTTAATCTGTGATCTGGAATGCCTATTATTGCGTGCGACGAATGGATATATCTATATATGATATTTATTAGGCGTTGCTTATGTTTTACACCCGCGCTAGTCCAGCCCCCGCTCTGTCGTTAGTTAAGTAACCTAACGGATGATGACGAGGCCCAGTGGCGAATGCGGATGGCATAAGCGTACGTTGTTTTTTCGTTATTTTCTGCAATGGTAGGATTAAATGATGGGACAACATTAATTCATTAATGCAAAGAAATAAACCTAAACTAAATCTTGGAACAATTTCAAAACCACTCGGTTTTCTTCAAAAAGCAAATTTTAAATGCGGAGCTTAAACCACTCCTTTTAAAAAGCTATCATGGTTCCTTCAATCATATCAATTTCATTACGTTAACGGTTTCGCCAAAAACCAGCCGTAACCCTCCGTCGTTTCAAATAAACAGCACATCGTATTCATACTATGTTTGTTAACCTACGTAAATGCATAGTGTATGGTAGCAATGTGTTGCTTATTTGTTGCACAGATAGATGCATTAGTTTAGGACAATCGTACAGCTTTGTTGGCCTACATCAAGGGCGAGTACAGATGGATCTAAATTAATCAGGACAACGACGTGTAGAACTTGACTTGCATCTTATGATTTGTTAGCCTACGTCAAGATCATAAGAGCTTGGGGTAAAAATCATATCGGGTGTTTCAAACATAAAGAAAACTTGCAGATTTAGCATACCTTATGGAGTGTGGTGACTAGAGTGGCTTCCATCTAGGGCATCATGCGATGATAGTTGGATCCCGATCCCACTGATGAATAGGACTACTCTCGGGAGATTTTCTCACTTAACAATTAATGCTATAAACCAAGTAGCTGTCTAGAAAGGTGTTAGTAGGGCTACGCCTCCAGGGAAAAGAGGTTACATAATTAAGGAACTTCGCGAAAGCGTTGGAAAACCTCCCTTGAAGTACCAACACTGCCCTGGCTGAAAGGTTAGGCAAGTATTGCGACGTGCGATTAATCCTGACTAATTCTTCTTTTAGGGTTTGAAGAAGGATTTGAGGAAACAGTGGGAGCCATCCTATTTAGATAAACTAATAAACCAATCTAAATTTGCAAGAGCATATGCTGAGTGTTGCTTTTCTCTCTCTCTGGCAGCTACCATGATGGGATTAAAACTATTACTTGAAAAGAATACACTGACCGGGACAAACTATAAAGATTGGCTAAGGAACGTCAACATTTCACTGACTTATGACAAAGTTGCATATGTTACTACCGCTGTTCCTCCCCCTATCCCAGGACCAGATTCCTCAGTTGCGGACAAGGAGGTTCGCAAAACTTGGGATCTAGACTGTGAGAGAGCTAAGTGTATCGTGCTGGCGTCCATTAATAATGAACTCCAGAAACAACACGAGAGTATGGATATTATATCCATCTTTCTCTATTGCAAGGATATGTATGGAGAGCACTCCCGTATCGCGAGGTATGAGACCCCAAGGAAACTATTCCAGATGAGGTTAGCTCCAGGATCACCTGTAGGAGAGCACTTCCTGAAAATGATCAGCCTCATTGAGGAACTCGCAAACCTGGGATGCGTGCTAGAGAATGATTTGTACATCGACTTGATTTTGCAGTCCATTCCCCACACCTTCTCTCAGTTCATGCTGAACTTCAATATGCACGAAATGGAAGCTGATCTTCCAAAGCTCCTCAACATGCTGAGGGTAGCAGAGACCTCCCTGAAAAAGGAGAAGACCCCCGTTCTGTATGTTGGCCAATCATCCTCTTCTAAATGTAAAGCGAAAGCTAAAGGGAAGAAGAAGATGAAAGCCACCAAACCGAAAGGCGGGGTCAAGAAGGTGCAGGGAACGAACAAGGCAGAAAGGGTGAAGGCGGATAAGAACGAATGCTACTATTGTCACAAGCAAGGGCACTGGAAGAAGGATTGCATGGCTTACAAAGCCAAGGATACGAAGCAAGTTGTTGCTTCTGCTTCAGGTGTGTTTGTAATCGAAAGTTGTCTTTCAGTAAACTCTACATCATGGGTACTTGATACCGGTTCTGGTTCTCACATCTGTAATTCTTTGCAGGCTCTGAGAAACCATAGAGCACTGAAGACAGATGATATGACTCTCCGGATGGGCAATGGAATGCATGTAGATGCTGTTGCAATGGGGGAATATCACATGGGGTTGACTAGTGGGCACATTTTGGTGTTGTACTGTTGTTTTTGTATTCCCAGTATGCTGTGTAATATTATATCAGTATCTTTGTTATCTAATGAAGGATATAATTTTGCACTTGAAAGAAATGTCATGAACATTCTCCTAAATCAAGAAATGATTGGGTTTGGCACACTGGAAAATGGCATATACATACTTAATCAACCTCAAGTTTTCAATATTCAAAACACGCTTAAAAGGAAGGCTCCAGATTCAAACCAAGCCTTCCTATGGCATTGTAGACTTGGTCATATAAATGAAACAAGGTTAACTAAGTTACATGAAGATGGATATTTAGATCCGTTTGAATATTCATCGTATGCAACTTGTCAATCATGTATCAAAAGAAAGATGACCGAATCTCCGTTCACCGGACACGGAGAAAGAGCCACGGAACTCTTGTGACTTGTACACAGTGATGTATGTGGTCCAATGTCTACACATGCACGAAGCGGTCACTCCTACTTCATCACTTTACTGATGACTTCTCTAGGTATGGACATGTGTTTTTAATGAAGCATAAATCCGAGGCTTTTGAGAAGTTTAAGGAGTATAAAAATGAAGTAGAGAAACAGACTGGTAAAAGCATCAAGATACTTCGATCTGATTGAGGTGGAGAATACTTAAGTACCAGTTTCCTTAAATGCTTAAAAGAGAATGGAATTCTCTCTCAGCTTACTCCACCATATACACCTCAGCATAATGGTGTATCAGAAAGGAGGAATCGCACGCTACTAGACATGGTGCGTTCAATGATGAGTAGTGCTGAGTTGCCACTTTCCTTCTGGGGTTTTGCGCTAGAATCAGCAGCATACCTATTGAATAGAGTTCCGACTAAGTCTGTGCCTACCACTCCATATGAAATGTGGAGCGGGAAGAGACCATGTCTCAAGTATATCAAGATATGGGGGTGTCCGGCATTTTTTAAAAAGCATAATCCGGACAAACTCGAGGCACGATCGGTTTTTTGCAAGTTTGTGGGATACCCCAAGCATTCAAGGGGATACATTGTCTACCACACTGAAGAACAAAAGGTGTTTGTTGCTCGCCACATTGTCTTCTTAGAGAGCGAATTTCTTGCAAAAGAAATTAGTGGGAGCGCGGTAGAGCTGGAAGAAATTCCAGAACCTCAAACTATTGTCGAGGACTTAGTAGAACCTCAGGTTTCAATAGAGCCGGACGAACCAACGCCGCTCCGCAGATCTGGTAGGCTTTCTCGTCCTCCTGAAAGATTGTCACGACCCGAGAATTCGACTCGTGACCGGCACTTAACCACGCAACGTCTACAGGCGCAACGCGGCTAAGTAAGCCGAACCCAGAAATCAAAACCAATAAATATAGAGTGATTTTAAAACATTTGTAAAAGCAATAGTAAATGTCTGAAAAACTTCCATTTATTTAGTAGAAATCCCTTTCAAGTTCAAAAGTTAGGAGTTTTATAATTTTGGTAACATTTCCTCTTTAAAACATTAGCCCCGAAAGTCGGGTAAAAGTAAGGTGTGGCGGAAATAACAAGTGACGAGAATAAAGCATCACAATATGATATACGACGCCGTAGCGAAGAATACACAGTAAAACAAGGACAATATCATAAAAGATAAGACTGCATAAAGTAACGTCGGCTCACATGCGAGCTCGACACCAGAATATAAAATCATACATATCGTCCTCACAACTGTCTCTAAGTCAATACATAAGGTAGATGGAGAGTACTAGATACATCAATATACAACTGAAAGATAACAGATACCGTACAAAACCCACCTAAACAGCAAAAGGGCTATCTCTGCTCAAAAGAGGTATCTGTGCCAAAAGATGAGGAAACAGCCAGCCGTGACTACTCCCAAGGGCAACCTGCAAACACTGTGGCACAACGGGGGTGAGTTGCCAACTCGTGAATAGAGATAACATATAAAGGTGATCGCAGGCATGCACATATAGCGTGGCTCTACTAATGCCAGCAGATGATATCAATGCATGTCAACAGTGGATACAGTAGTAATGCATGTACTCTAACAGGTAAATGCCACAGGATGAGATGTATAGTAATCAATACTGAGTATGGGATAAATAATATCTACATGGACTATGTCAACATGGAAAGCAATGATCGGTGCCTCAAACTGCACCCAAATCCCACATATACTCAGGCGCCGGCACATCCATCGGCCCTCAAATCCTGTATATCTCGGAGGAATCACGAGTGCCCAACATCGGCACCCAAAACATCATAAAATACCCGTGTCCAGCATCGACACGTAAATCCTCAAATATCGGGCGCCGTCAATCTGGACCGGCCCCACGGGGTCCGTCTGCGGTATCGGCCCTCGGCCCCGGCAGCACGGTCATCCCGCATCCATCACTCGACTCTGGTCAGTATCCTCCGGACAACTGCCAGGTCCAACCAATCACCGGTAGGTACTCGCCCGCCTCCAGACTCAATCGGCAAATCCCATCGATCATCTCGCCGAGGGGAACCATACCGGGCCCACCACGAACCCGCAAACGGAACATCCACTCCTCGAATCGGGTTTCAAGCACACGTCTCAGCACCGAGAAAACGCGTGGTGGACACACCAAAATATCATATCACGAGGTACCGGGTTTTTAAAATAGCGTATCTTTCCTTAAATAATTCCACGGTCCTCAAAACAGAAATCACATGAAAATCCTATCAATCACATGTAAGATGAACTACAGCAATAATGCAACAGTATAATCATGGCAGTTCTATAGTGAGTGTGGCATGGCAATTACTAACGGTGTGTGTGTAGCATGTAAATAGTGCTCGTGCAACATAAACCGTTAGTAATAGTGTGGTGTTCTATCAGTTCTAGCATATATCAATAACACATAGCAGGGAAATGCAATATGAGATGACAGTCCATAGGTAAATGCAATATGTAATACTAAGATCCTATCAGCCCTGACGCATAACGCCATGCGGGCGATATCCCCGTAGATGTGAAATCTACTCACCGTGTCTCGCGCTAAGTGTATTCAACCACTTGCTTGCCCTTCTCCGCAGCGTCCGTCTCACTGGCCTGCGAACCTAGAATCACATACACATATCACATATAAGCTTAAGTCACAAAACGCGACATTATAATCCAACGAGAAACCTGTGTCGCAAACCAATCGCGCGTGTGCGCGATACGCTAAAACGTGTACTCACGCGCCACAAAACCACCCCGACGCGCCGCGATACGCAGAACCCAAACCTACTCACGTATCGCGCGTGTCGCGAAGGTTTAGAAAAACGGCAAAACAGGTATTTGGTCCCAGATTTTCCTACAGAATTGATCTTAAAAATATATATATACCAAAACACTACCCACAGTAGCAGACACCCACTGGACCAAACCCCAACCCAAACCCTACCCATCTGGCCGCAATTGGCGGCCAGAATGAGGAAATTGGCGGCCTACTGTAGCTGTATGGGGGTCGGGTTTCACCTGGTGCATCATCTCTACTCCACTACACTACAGTCTTCCCAAAATCAATCTGCACTCACCGAGTTGATAGCAGTTCCAGAAAACTCACATTTTGCCCAAATACGACATTTTGCATCACACAAGAAACTGGTGGTATTTTAGTGTAATCGGGGTTCGACTAAGTTACAATGGCCTCAACAGACCACAATCATCCTACTGGAACTAATCTACACCTCATTAGCACAAAGTTCACACTAAACACCCCATATCGCACTAAAACGCACCAATATCCAATAACCGATGCAAAACTACACTAACTAGGCAAACTAGTGAAGCAAGATAGGGATTATACCTCACTCTCGACCCTAGGGAGCTGCAGGAAGGAGAAGAAGTGAAGGGAAGTCGCTGCACAGGGATCTGGGGCTGCTGCTGCTGCTCACTGCCTCTGCTGCTGCTGTTGCTGAATGTTGCTGCTGCTGCTTGTGCTTCTGCTGCTGCTTCTGTTGCTGGTTCTGGAGCTGCTGCTGTTGCTGAAGGTAAGTGTGTGTGTGAGTGTGTTGTGTATGTGAGAGTGTGAGTACTTGAGAGAAAACCAAAAGAAAAATGAGAGCCACCACAATCATTCAAACAAAAGTCACCCCTCTCTCTCTCTCACCTCATTTAATGCAAGCATGGCCTAAAGCCATGATGCATTCTCTCTCTCTCACACAAGTCAACACTAATTCCATAATTCAAATTAAAGTAATCCTTTAGTTTAACTAATTAATTAAACCCATTTAAGAATCCAAAAGAATTAATCCTACAATTAACCCACCATGGTTAATAATTATTGTATTTTCTTGATTTAAAAACCCTAGTTTACATGCACATGTGTGTGCAAGTTTAGGAAAATTTTGGAAAAATGTTTATTAAATTAGGAAAAATATTTAAAACACAGTTTGTTAAACTTTTTATTAAAAATCATTACTTAATTATAATTATCCACTAACCCTTATCCTATGGTGTTACAATCTCTCCCCCTTAAAGAAATTCGTCCCCGAATTTCAAAAATCTACTAAGGTTACCTTCAAAAAGATGGGGGTACGTCTTCATCATGTCGCTTTCGGTCTCCCAAGTGATCTCTTCACGGTTCTGACCACGCCAAAGTACTTTAACTGATGGAATCTCCTTCGATCTCAATTTCTTCACTTGTCGATCTAAGATCATCACTGGCTGCTCTGCATAGGAAAGATCACGCTCAAGCTGGATCGTCGGATGCTGAATCGCGTGCGAAGGATCATGTAGATATCTGCGGAGCATCGAAACATGGAATACGGGGTGCACGTCTGGAAAGCTGGGCGGAAGGGCTAACCGGTAAGCTACTGCACCGACATGCTCGAGGATCTCGAAGGGGCCCACATACCTGGGGCTAAGCTTCCCCTTCTTCCCAAACCTCATCACACCTTTCATTAGGGAGACCCTCAAGAAAACATGATCACCAACAGAAAACTCAAGTCTGCGTCGTCGACGGTCTGCATAAGCCCTCTGCCTACTCTGCGCTGCTCTCATCCTATCGCGAACCAACTGGATCTTCACGGTCGTCTCCTCAACGATCTGTGGCCCTAAGATACTGCTCTCGCTGAGCTCTGTCCAACAAGTAGGTGACCTGCATCTCCTCCCGTAAAGAGCCTCAAACGGTGCCATCTGAATAGTCTCCTGGTAGCTGTTATTGTAGGAAAACTCTACCAAGGGCAAATGATGATCCCAGCTACCTCCGAAATCTAGTACACAAGCTCTGAGCATGTCCTCGAGAGTCTGGATGGTCCGCTCTGACTGTCCGTCGGTCTGCGGATGAAATGCCGTGCTGAAACTCAAGCGAGTGCCCAAAGCCTCCTGAAGCCTCTGCCATAGTCTACTGGTAAACTGGGTGCCTCTGTCGGACACAATGCACGTCGGAACTCCGTGTAGTCGCACTATCTCGTCAATATAGATCTGGGCATACTGCGTAAATCCGAAAGTCGTCTTCACCGGTAGGAAGTGAGTCGCTTTCGTCAAACGATCCACAATCACCCAGATGGAGTCATACCCCCGACTAGTCCTGGGTAGACCCACCACGAAGTCCATCGAAATCTGTTCCCATTTCCACTCCGGAATGGGTAACGGTTGTAGCTCTCCCGCGGGCCTCTGGTGCTCAGCCTTGACTTGCTGACAAGTCAGGCATCTCGATACAAAATCTGCAATGTCCCTCTTCATTCCGTCCCACCAGTAAACATCTTTCATATCATGATACATCTTGGTGGAACCGGGATGTACGCTATACACCGATCGATGTGCCTCCTCAAGAATCTCGCGCCTCAGTCCCTCAGTATCAGGTACGCACAGTCTGACTCCAAACCGTAGTATCCCCTGATCATCGATCACGAACTCGGAAAATCTGTCCTGTCCCATCTGTGCCATGATCTCTGAACATCGGTCATCACTGAGCTGTGCCTCACGTATACGATCAATCAACAGTGGGCGTGCACGGACATGCGCTATCTGTCCTCCAATCGGCGTGAACTCGAACTGTACTCGACTGTCGCATAATATCTGCCAATCTGCGGATGACTGCTCCTGTACTGCGCTCAAACAAGATAAACTACTCCCGGGCCTCCTGCTCAAAGCATCCGCCACCACATTTGCCTTGCCCGGGTGATATAAGATCTCGCAGTCGTAATCCTTCACTAACTCCATCCATCGACGCTGTCGAAGGTTCAGGTCCCGCTGCTGGAATATGTATTTCAGACTCTTGTGATCCGTAAATATCTGGCACGAATCACCGTATAAGTAATGTCGCCAGATCTTAAGTGCGAAGACCACTGCTGCCATCTCCAAATCATGAGTGGGGTAGTTCTGCTCGTGCTTCTTCAATTGTCGCGAGGCATACGCGATCACCCTATCATGCTGCATCAGAACGCATCCCAATCCCACTCGAGAAGCATCACAAAAGACCACAAATCCACCCGATCCGGAAGGTAAAGATAACACCGGTGCCGTCGTCAGCCGTGTCCGTAACTGCTGAAAACCGTGCTCGCACTCCTCCGTCCAATCGAAGGGAACTCCCTTCCGGGTCAACCCGGTCAACGGTGTAGCAATACGTGAGAAGTCCTGCACAAAACGCCTGTAGTAACCGGCCAATCCCAAAAAGCTGCGAATCTCCGTCACCGATGTGGGTCTGGGCCAACGCTGAACGGCCTCAATCTTCCTCGGGTCAACACATATACCGTCTCGTGAAATCACGTGACCCAAGAAGTCCACGCTGTCTAGCCAAAAAGCACACTTGGAGAATTTCGCATAAAGCTGGTGCTCCCTCAATGTCTGCAATGTAACCCGCAGGTGCTGCTCGTGCTCCTCACTACTCCGGGAATACACCAAGATATCGTCGATGAAGACTATGATGAACAGATCCAAATAAGGCCAGAAAATACGGTTCATCAAATCCATGAAGGCTGCTGGCGCATTGGTGAGTCCGAACGACATCACCAAAAACTCGTAATGGCCATAGCGCGTACGGAAGGCTGTCCGGGGAATGTCCTCCTGTCGAACCCGTAGCTGATGATACCCCGATCGTAAATCGATCCTCGAAAAGTACCCTGCCCCCTGAAGCTGGTCGAACAAATCGTCGATACGCGGCAAAGGATACCTGTTCCGCACTGTCACCCTGTTCAGCTGGCGGTAATCGATACAAAGACGCAAACTGCCATCCTTCTTCCTGACGAACAGGACTGGAGCACCCCAAGGAGAAACACTGGGTCGAATAAGTCCCTTGTCCAGCAAATCCTGTAACTGACCCTTCAGCTCACGAAGTTCCGCCGGGGCCATCCGATAGGGCGGTATAGAAATAGGCCCCGAACCAGGAACCAAATCAATACAGAAAGAAATGTCGCGCTCGGGCGGCAACCCAGGAAGCTCGTCAGGGAACACATCAGGAAACTCGCTAACTACCGGAACCTGATCCAATGGAACCTCCGTAGCGCGAGCATCGCGAACATAGGCGAGAAATCCCTGACATCCCTTCCTCAAAAGCTGTCCAGCGCGAAAAGAAGAAATCACACTGTGAGGGGCGGCACTACGGTCCCCCAACACAACAAAAACCAACTCACCGGGGAAACAGAATCTAACTGTCTTCTCGCGGCAGTCCAAAGAAGCATAGCACGTGGCTAACCAATCCATGCCCAAAAGAACGTCGAAGTCCAACATCTCCAGAAGGATCAAGTCGACAGGCAACTCTCTCTCGCCAATACAGACGATACAGGATCGGAACACGTGCCTAGCCACAAACGACTCTCCCACAGGAGTAGTCACCACAAGCGGCTGATCAAGTAAGCCGGACTCTCTACCCAACCTCGGCACGAAGTGTGTGGATACGTACGAGTGTGTGGATCCGGGATCGAACAATACATGTGCATCAACAGAACATACAGGGAGGATACCTGAAACCACTGCATTGGACGCCTGCGCGTCCTGATGTGTCAAAGCAAAGACCCTCGCCTGTCCACCACCTGTGACTGACTGACCTCTGCCTCGGTCATCTCGTCCTCTCTGAGCAACTCCTCCATGCCCGCGACCTCTCTGAGCATAAGTCTGGCGCGGAGCAACGGTAGGCGCAACGGGCAACGCCCTCTGGGATGGTGAAGGTGGTAAGGTAACATGCGGTGCTGCCGCCTCCCTCCGGTGTGTCTCTGGACAATCTCGAACGAGGTGAAATAGGCTGCCACATCTGTAGCAACCCCGCGGCGACTGCTGACCGTCCTGGGGATACGAACTAAACATCCGACCCCGTCCCGAATCTCTGCTACCCCTCGTACCGGAACGATACCTGTCGCGGCGTCTGAATGACTGCCTCCGTGCGGAAATACTGGTACGAACTCTCTTCGGCTCTGGAAATACCGAAGTCTCAACAAGGTGCTCCTCGACCATTAGGGCTGCGTCTACAGCTGCTGCATAGGTCTCGTAGTGCTGCGCGCTGATCGCGAGGAACACTGGTGAAATCAAGCCTCGAACAAATCTCCGGACTCGCAACTCCTCGGTGGCCACTAGATGTGGGGCGTAGACTGCTAGCTCTGTAAACAGTACGTCATACTCTGCCACTGTCATCCCTGGCGTCTGGCGCAAAGACTCAAACCTGCGTGCTCGGGCATCTCTAACACTCCGGGGAAGGAAACGGGCTAGAAATATAGTCACGAACTCCGTCCAGGTCATAGAAGGAAGACCTGCTGCTCTGCCCTTCTCCACTGAATCACACCATTTCTGCGCAAGACCTTCTAGGCGAAAGCTCGCGAACTCAACCCATCTCGCATCTGCACATCTGAGGGAACGGCATATCCTGGCCATCCTGTCGATGAAAGACTGTGGGTCCTCGGCTGTATCGGTGCCTGTGAAAACTGGAGGCTTCAGCCTCATGAACTCTGATAGCGATACTGTAATCACCTCCTTGGCTGCAGGGGCAACTGGCTGTGCGGTAGGCACCATCGCGGTCTCTGGAACTGGTGGAGCTACCTCTGGTCGCTGCGCTCGAAGCGTCTCAACTAGCGATCCTATCATCTGGCGCATCTCCTGCATACCAGCCCCTAACGAGGCGATCTGCTCTGTCACGGCAGGAACAGCCTGCTCAGGTACAACCGGCGTACTGCCCGGATCAGTCCTCGTCTCGGACGAGTCAACACGAATCTCGGCCCTCGCGGCCGCTCTCTGTGCCCTCGTAGTCTTAGGCGGCATATTGGCTGAAAGAAAATTTGGATTCGATAAGAACACGGAAATCGAATCACAAGAATATAAGGAGGAATCAAATCAACAAGTCCTAAGGTCGCGTAAGCGGAGTACCGTGTCGTGAGTATGCCGCGGAACATACGCACGCTACGCTATCCTGCTGCAGCTACCTACTCCATCATACCAGGGTCATCCTACACTCCGAAGGTAAAACCTATGCTCTGATACCAACTTTGTCACGACCCGAGAATTCGACTCGTGACCGGCACTTAACCACGCAACGTCTACAGGCGCAACGCGGCTAAGTAAGCCGAACCCAGAAATCAAAACCAATAAATATAGAGTGATTTTAAAACATTTGTAAAAGCAATAGTAAATGTCTGAAAAACTTCCATTTATTTAGTAGAAATCCCTTTCAAGTTCAAAAGTTAGGAGTTTTATAATTTTGGTAACATTTCCTCTTTAAAACATTAGCCCCGAAAGTCGGGTAAAAGTAAGGTGTGGCGGAAATAACAAGTGACGAGAATAAAGCATCACAATATGATATACGACGCCGTAGCGAAGAATACACAGTAAAACAAGGACAATATCATAAAAGATAAGACTGCATAAAGTAACGTCGGCTCACATGCGAGCTCGACACCAGAATATAAAATCATACATATCGTCCTCACAACTGTCTCTAAGTCAATACATAAGGTAGATGGAGAGTACTAGATACATCAATATACAACTGAAAGATAACAGATACCGTACAAAACCCACCTAAACAGCAAAAGGGCTATCTCTGCTCAAAAGAGGTATCTGTGCCAAAAGATGAGGAAACAGCCAGCCGTGACTACTCCCAAGGGCAACCTGCAAACACTGTGGCACAACGGGGGTGAGTTGCCAACTCGTGAATAGAGATAACATATAAAGGTGATCGCAGGCATGCACATATAGCGTGGCTCTACTAATGCCAGCAGATGATATCAATGCATGTCAACAGTGGATACAGTAGTAATGCATGTACTCTAACAGGTAAATGCCACAGGATGAGATGTATAGTAATCAATACTGAGTATGGGATAAATAATATCTACATGGACTATGTCAACATGGAAAGCAATGATCGGTGCCTCAAACTGCACCCAAATCTCACATATACTCAGGCGCCGGCACATCCATCGGCCCTCAAATCCTGTATATCTCGGAGGAATCACGAGTGCCCAACATCGGCACCCAAAACATCATAAAATACCCGTGTCCAGCATCGACACGTAAATCCTCAAATATCGGGCGCCGTCAATCTGGACCGGCCCCACGGGGTCCGTCTGCGGTATCGGCCCTCGGCCCCGGCAGCACGGTCATCCCGCATCCATCACTCGACTCTGGTCAGTATCCTCCGGACAACTGCCAGGTCCAACCAATCACCGGTAGGTACTCGCCCGCCTCCAGACTCAATCGGCAAATCCCATCGATCATCTCGCCGAGGGGAACCATACCGGGCCCACCACGAACCCGCAAACGGAACATCCACTCCTCGAATCGGGTTTCAAGCACACGTCTCAGCACCGAGAAAACGCGTGGTGGACACACCAAAATATCATATCACGAGGTACCGGGTTTTTAAAATAGCGTATCTTTCCTTAAATAATTCCACGGTCCTCAAAACAGAAATCACATGAAAATCCTATCAATCACATGTAAGATGAACTACAGCAATAATGCAACAGTATAATCATGGCAGTTCTATAGTGAGTGTGGCATGGCAATTACTAACGGTGTGTGTGTAGCATGTAAATAGTGCTCGTGCAACATAAACCGTTAGTAATAGTGTGGTGTTCTATCAGTTCTAGCATATATCAATAACACATAGCAGGGAAATGCAATATGAGATGACAGTCCATAGGTAAATGCAATATGTAATACTAAGATCCTATCAGCCCTGACGCATAACGCCATGCGGGCGATATCCCCGTAGATGTGAAATCTACTCACCGTGTCTCGCGCTAAGTGTATTCAACCACTTGCTTGCCCTTCTCCGCAGCGTCCGTCTCACTGGCCTGCGAACCTAGAATCACATACACATATCACATATAAGCTTAAGTCACAAAACGCGACATTATAATCCAACGAGAAACCTGTGTCGCAAACCAATCGCGCGTGTGCGCGATACGCTAAAACGTGTACTCACGCGCCACAAAACCACCCCGACGCGCCGCGATACGCAGAACCCAAACCTACTCACGTATCGCGCGTGTCGCGAAGGTTTAGAAAAACGGCAAAACAGGTATTTGGTCCCAGATTTTCCTACAGAATTGATCTTAAAAATATATATATACCAAAACACTACCCACAGTAGCAGACACCCACTGGACCAAACCCCAACCCAAACCCTACCCATCTGGCCGCAATTGGCGGCCAGAATGAGGAAATTGGCGGCCTACTGTAGCTGTATGGGGGTCGGGTTTCACCTGGTGCATCATCTCTACTCCACTACACTACAGTCTTCCCAAAATCAATCTGCACTCACCGAGTTGATAGCAGTTCCAGAAAACTCACATTTTGCCCAAATACGACATTTTGCATCACACAAGAAACTGGTGGTATTTTAGTGTAATCGGGGTTCGACTAAGTTACAATGGCCTCAACAGACCACAATCATCCTACTGGAACTAATCTACACCTCATTAGCACAAAGTTCACACTAAACACCCCATATCGCACTAAAACGCACCAATATCCAATAACCGATGCAAAACTACACTAACTAGGCAAACTAGTGAAGCAAGATAGGGATTATACCTCACTCTCGACCCTAGGGAGCTGCAGGAAGGAGAAGAAGTGAAGGGAAGTCGCTGCACAGGGATCTGGGGCTGCTGCTGCTGCTCACTGCCTCTGCTGCTGCTGTTGCTGAATGTTGCTGCTGCTGCTTGTGCTTCTGCTGCTGCTTCTGTTGCTGGTTCTGGAGCTGCTGCTGTTGCTGAAGGTAAGTGTGTGTGTGAGTGTGTTGTGTATGTGAGAGTGTGAGTACTTGAGAGAAAACCAAAAGAAAAATGAGAGCCACCACAATCATTCAAACAAAAGTCACCCCTCTCTCTCTCTCACCTCATTTAATGCAAGCATGGCCTAAAGCCATGATGCATTCTCTCTCTCTCACACAAGTCAACACTAATTCCATAATTCAAATTAAAGTAATCCTTTAGTTTAACTAATTAATTAAACCCATTTAAGAATCCAAAAGAATTAATCCTACAATTAACCCACCATGGTTAATAATTATTGTATTTTCTTGATTTAAAAACCCTAGTTTACATGCACATGTGTGTGCAAGTTTAGGAAAATTTTGGAAAAATGTTTATTAAATTAGGAAAAATATTTAAAACACAGTTTGGTAAACTTTTTATTAAAAATCATTACTTAATTATAATTATCCACTAACCCTTATCCTAAGGTGTTACAAAGATACTATGGGTTTCTTGTAGATGGAGATCGAGAGGATTGCATCATCGATGATGATGATCCTATTAATTTTTAGCAGACTATCACGAGTAAAGACTCGGTGAAGTGGCTCGATGCTATGAGATCCGAAATGGAATCCATGTACACCAATAAAGTTTGGACTTTAGATGTTGCTCCTCCTGGGGTGAAACCAGTTGGATGCAAATGGATCTTCAAAAAGAAAATTGGTGCATTTGGACAAGTGGAAACCTATAAAGCTAGACTCATTGCAAAAGGTTTTCGTCAAAAACCAGGATTGGACTATGATGAAACCTTTTCCCCAGTAGCTATGCTTAAATCCATTCGGATCCTGCTTGCCATTTCTGCCTTCCATGATTATGAAATCTGGCAGATAGACGTAAAAACAACTTTTCTAAATGGACATTTAGAAGAAAGTGTTTACATGGATCAACCAGAAGGTTTCTTAGACAGTAGGAGCAGCGGAAAGGTGTGCAAGTTGCTTAAATCCATTTATGGATTAAAGCAAGCATCGCGGAGTTGGAACATCTGCTTTGATGAGACGGTCAAAGAATTTGACTTTATCAAAAATGTAGATGAACCATGCATTTATAGGAAGATTGTAGAAGGAGCAGTAGTCTTCCTCATTTTGTACGTCAACGACATACTACTGATATGGAATGATGTCCCTATGCTACAATCAGTAAAGCTCTTCTTGTCACAGAAATTCTCCATGAAAGACTTGGGAGATGCATCCTACATTCTGGGCATTATGATCTATCGTGATAGATCCAAAAGGATGTTGGGAATTTCACAGTCCGGGTATAATGACACTATACTAAAGAGATTTAGTATGGAAGATTCCAAGCGTGGTAATTTACCCGCTTGTCACGGGATCACCCTCTCCAAAGAGATGTCTCCAAAGACTGATGAAGAGAGGGCTCGCATGGGCATTATAACCTACGCTTCGGCAGTAGGATCCATAATGTATGCGATGTTATGTACCAGA
Organism: Agapanthus africanus; assembly: GCA_030015575.1. NCBI lineage: Eukaryota > Viridiplantae > Streptophyta > Magnoliopsida > Asparagales > Amaryllidaceae > Agapanthus > Agapanthus africanus. The sequence continues at coordinate 147,639,137 of JASDDO010000004.1, read as the reverse complement.
CCAGATGTAGTTACGCACTTAGTGTGGTAAGAAGGTATCAGTATGACCCAGGTGAGAGGCATTGGATAGCGGTAAAGAACATTCTCAAGTACCTAAGAAGGACTAAGGAGATGTTCTTGGTTTACGGTAATGGGGACCTACAGGTCGAGGCCTTTACCGACTCCAGCTTCCAAAGTGACAAAGATGACTCTAAATCCGTTTCGGGTTTTGTGTTTACCCTCAATGGAGGGGCGGTATGTTGGAGGAGTTCCAATAAAGATACCATTGCAGACTCAACTATGGAAGCTGAGTATATAGCTGCTAACGATGCCGCGAAAGAGGCTGTCTGGATGAAGAAGTTCATCTCTGAACTTCAGGTGGTTCCGTCCATTGCCAATCTAATACCTTTGTATTGTGATAACAATGGGGCTGTAGCATTAGCGAAGGAACCAAGGTCCCATCAGAAATCCAGGCATATCTTGAGGCGGTATCACCCGATCAGGGAGATCGTGGATCGCCGGGAGATCGAGGTCCGAAGAGTGGACACAAAAGACAACACAGCAGATCCATTCACCAAGGTCATCCCTCAAGTCCAGTTCGAGAGGCTGCTTGAGATGTTGGGCATGCGGTACGCCAGCAACTGGATCTAGTGCAGATAGTGGGTACTCATTGTGCCAATTACAGGCCTTAATGCAAGTGGGAGATTGGTGGATATATATGCCCTAGAGGCTTTCATTGTATAGGATGCTAGGGATATGTATGTACATGACAATCATGCTTGATTTGATAGTACGCTATTTGGTTTGTCTTTATCTTAACGTGTGATATATTTTACATTGTATTTATATACATGTTGATAAAGCCCGTAGGGTGTTTGCCTGACTACCGGCGTTGTGATGGTAGTCATACTTGTGGGAGCTGGATAGTCAATAGGCACATCCTTGAATATCCCTGGTCGCAGGAGTATCAAGACTGGGCATCAATGCTCCAGAGTAGACTAGTGTATACATATTTAAACCCTGACGAGGGGTGATGGATTGGTCCCGCAGCCATTGGTGATGTGCACCTAAGATTGTATACAGATGCTCACTGAGTGTGAGTACACTGGACATGACTCACCGAGAACTGACTGGATGGTATTATACCTAGCGTCAGATAGCAGTTCTCAGGTGACATGTATGCAGATAGTCTGTCGACTTGAGGTCGTCATTTGTCTCGTGTGAGTTCCCACTGTACTTTGATTACTACCCTACCACGGTTCAAAAGAGTCGTGCAAACAGGTTTTAGTTGGGTATAGTCCCGAGCCACATGGAGCCAGTGAGCGACTGTTAGGGATTCGTCTCTCCCGGTATAGGGAGTCAATATCGCACTGTGATCGGTTGGTCATTACCATATGTCCTTGGCCAGGGCTGATAGAGAATTACTGGTAGACTGGCCAGTAGATTCTCGGATGGTCTTGAGCCACACCGGCACGACCTGTACGGTTGTTAGGGGTCTGACATTTACCACCTCCCTAGACTATACATGCGATACTCTCAGACGAACAGACTGGACTGCACGGATATTGTCACGGGCAGGCTTAATAGTGGTGACGGACGAGTTCGCTCGTCGGCCTCCTTTTCGACACGTACCTGGGTTGCCGTTACGTACAGCTAGTGCCACTGATGGACTTGTGGTTAAACCCGCTGCCAGCATATTGTCAAGTCTTTAGAATCCCACACAGAGGGTTTCCCTGGATCAGGCGAGACGATGTAGACGCCGTATGGTCTTACGGCAGGGTTTCGATCGCATTCGTGTACTGGCTACTCGAATGACGATCGGACGGATTATACTGGTAGGCTTTGGTTTAAGCCGGATACTAGTATTGTAGTATTAGATTATACTGATCTCGGTGTATCCGTATTTTTCGGAATACGGATACGGGTATGAAAATACGGAAAAGGGCATTCTTGTAAATTCACAAGATTGACCTTCTAGAAGGAGACACCTCATTAATGTTTTATTCTTTTTCATTAAAGAATTAATGAGGTGGAAATTAGGAGGCATGGGTTGAAGAATGGCTAAGTATTTGTTTATTTCATTTGGAGCCACTATTCTAGCATGGTTGTAGATTATATGATTTAATAATGCCATGGTTGAATTATTGGCTCAAGACTTAACCATTCTCTCTTCTCATTTCTATTATCATTATCACAAAAGCATTCTCTCTCCTACGTTTTCTTCTCTCCTTCTTCCTCAAGCTCATACACTTGCATGTGTTGCAAAACAATGAGCTTTGAGATCAAATAATCCAATACACTCACTCTACATCTACTTAGTCTTCTCTCTTAGCAAGTTAGATCACTAAGTTATCTCATGGAGGTTGGAGCTTGACCATAGCCTCGGGTGGATCCATCTTCGACACAAAGGAGACCGGCAACCGAGATCTTTCAAAAGCCAAAGCAAGGAGATCAAGAAGAAGGAGCTTGAACCAAGGAGCAATGAGCAACTTGAAGACCCGAAGGACTAGGAACGAGGGTATAACTCCTTTACTTAGTAGTTAGCTCTCTCTCTTAGTCTAGTTTTATGTTAGCTAAGGTTTAAACAAGATCCTAAAGTGGAACATGTTCATGATGCAAAGCTAAAACATGTTTCTTTTGAGGTGAGAAAATCGTTTTTTAAAGTATTCCGCCTCCCCGCGAGCCGTGGGGTGTGCATTATGGACTTACACAGTGATCATTCAATAGGTATATGTTTCAACCCTGCAGATTTAAGTTCAGTACTGTTTTAGTATAGAAGTGTGATATCGGTAAAATATAGTATTTTGTTGGATTATTACTCTGTTTTGATCTGCTATAGTATTGTTAATCTATAACAAAATCAAGTAGTACAGTAGCCTTATAAATTGGATCTAGAATAATTACAAGAAACACGGACCCATTCCTTGATCGTTCGACCGGCGACATTCCACCAAAATCCGAGCTCGCCGGTTTTTGTAGGGAGTTAGGTGTTGGGATTTTTTTAGGGTAGCTCTCTATTTACATTTTAGGATTTCTGGTATTGTTAGTTTATGTTATATATTCAGTATATAAAATCTGGAAGCAAATATCTGTTTTGGGGTTAAAGATTCTAAATACGACACGGATGTTCGTGACACAATTCTGTTTTTGCCTGTTATGAACAGCGAAGGGTTAGCTCAGGTTAGTTTAAGTTTTAGATAGTTCACAATATTCGTACGTAGCATATTTAGTATGTAAGTCTTGTAGTTTCACGTTTTCGCCGTAACGGAGTTTAGCCGTTTCTTATACGAAAGTCAACTTCGATGTTAGGTTCGACCGCGGGGACATCAGAGGCCGCAAGAAAGGGAAAGGGGTTGATGACATCCGAGTAGATTCAACGTATTTTGGTGAGTAGACTAAACATCTACCATAGGATTTTGTATGGATGGCGTAATACGCCCGTGATTTTAAGTTGGTTATAATTGTTCCTTGTATATAAAATTGAATTTAGAAACTTTCTCATATGCATTCATATATATAAAACTTCATGTTTAACAATTGCTAGAACACTGCACAAATTATCGACGAGTGATGTTGCACATGCACATATTTACATGTTACATTACACATCTTCGATATTGACATGTCATATACAAACTTAGTACTTGCTATGTCACATATGATTTACTTCATACCGTAAGCATCAGTAATAGTGGTAATTTTTCAACAATGTTATTATGAACACATATCATGCTTCATTTTCAAGTATTATTAATTATGATATAAAATGCATTGAATTATGCGGATTTCTGGTTTTGAGTTTTATGAGCTATGTAGTATATTCGGCGATTCTTCATGTTTGATATGATATGTCCACCGTGAGATGTTATTTTTATGATTTGGTTTTATTCCGAACTGAGTGGGGTAGATATACGGTTGCGGATTTTTACGTTATCCGGACTGAGTGGGGGAGTTATACAATCGGATTCATGGTGGACCCGGTCAAGACCGAGGGACAGGATAGCCGAATGTGAGGCAAGGAGCATAGCGAGGATACTCTATACCAGAGATAGTAATGAAACACGACGAATATCTATGGGATATCGACCGATATTGTGGATTAACAGAATTGTTCGAGGAACGATGTCTGCTGAAAACAGAAGATTTGTGTCGATGTTGGACACAGAAAAATGAGCCTTATATGGAAAAATTATGATATTGGAAATACTTGATGAGATTTCAGTGTTGTTTTAATACATTTAGTTAATACATATTCATGCTTTCACATGTTATTATACATCATACTTATATTTATTGCTGATAACTCTAGTTCATCATACTTACATTATCAGCTGTTAGATGTTAGTTTATTCACTGAGTTGGCAACGTAGCAGCAGTGCGGATATACTTGTCAGCTTTTATCGCTTATTTTTCTTAGTGGGTTACCTACGTAGTAAACTTCTATTTTGGTATATGTATTTTGGATCTAGTATCACTCCATCAGACCTTGTATATTTGACTTAGAACGAAATATGTTGTATATGTTTTATTTTGATCGAGTGAGATCGTTTAGTTGTGTTAAGTTATGTTCCCTTACTTATGCATGATATTCTTTGCTTAAGCGTCCTATTGTTGTTGTATATTGATTTCCGCTATTTGGCGTTATTTTTCTCCCAACTAGGGATGCAACTTAATTAAACATTTTGTATTTTCTTTTATTAAAGATTAAAAAGGGGATGCTGTCGAAATTTTAAAGTAATTGTTTAAGTTTCATTTCTAAAAAAAACCATTCGACATGATATCTCATTCTTTTACTTAAAAATTGAAATTTTCTTAATTCCGCAAATGGGTTTTGATCTTGGTTTTTGGCTTACTCAGATTGTGTTGGCATCTTTAGATGTCATACAATCTAAGTCTCGGTCATCCCTAAATATCGAGTCGTGACACATCGTTTCGCCCGTAGCAGGAAAACCCTCTGTGTGGGACTCTAAACACCCAACAGTACGCTGGCAGTGGGTTTAAACCCAAGCACGTCAGCAGTACTAGCTTCACGTAACGGCTATCCAGGTACCTGTCGAAAAGGAAGACCGACGAACAAACTCATCCGAAATCCTACTGAGCCTATCAGTGACAATCTCCGTACCGTCCTGTCTCTTCGTCTAAGCGTGTCGCATATCGGGTCTACGGGGTGGTAAACGTTAGACCCTAATAACCCGATAATTCATGCTGATGCGGCTCAGGACCAATCCGGGAAACTACTGATCAACCTATCAATAAATCCCAACTGCCTTGTCCATGGTCTTATGGTCCTGACCAATCGAACACAGTGCGATATCGACTCCCTATACCAGGAGAGACGAATCCCCAACAATCACTCATTGCCTCCATGTGGCTCGGGACTGTACCCAACCAAAACCTGTTTGCATGACTCAGTAGAGCCGTGGTAGGGTAGTGATCAAAGTATAGTGGGAACTCACACGAGACAAATGACGATCATAGGTCCGTAGACTAACCTGTACACATGTCACCTGAGAACTTCCATCTGACGATAGGTATAGTACCATCTAGAAGTTCTCGGCGAGTCCGTCTGGTGTACTCATACCTTCTAAGCACCTGTATACGATCTTGAAAGGTTACTCTAGCGCCCCGGCCAACTTCCGTGGCCAAATGCGGAACAAAAATTTTCTACGAACGAAAACTTAGCGCTAGAATAACACTAAACCGGATCAACCATAAACCCAACTAGCAAAAAGAGAAGCTATCTACTATGAAAAGACTTATAACATGAGACTCGAGTCCTTCGGGACTTCACTCCTCTCCTTTAGCATTCTCCTAGTTGTCTCCATGATCGAGTTTGATCGTCGGCTCCTTGTGTCGAAGATGATCCACCCGAGAGTGTCTACTTTGGGCTCTTACCTTTAAACTAAGGTAACTAGTTTACTTGGTTTGCTAATCTAAGTAACCTAGGTGATGTAGAGAGTGATGATGGAGTGTTTTGTCTCAAGAACCCTAGATTTCTCAACAAATGAGACTATAAGGGCATAAGGTAGAAGAAGAAAAACTTGGAGGAGATGAAAGAGTTGTAGAGAGCAACCATAGAAAAAAAATCAAATGAAGAATGGCTAAATCTCTTTCATAATAATGCAAGCATACCTAGATAACGATGAGAAATATCTCCATCACAAAATATCTAGATATTTTCTTGCTTCAATTGTAATCCATAACTCACGAAGTGAGTTAAGAAGTAACCATGCTTCACTTAAGAAAAGTCAACATCTCAAACCTCCATCTCATTAACCATTTAACTAAAATGGTTAAAACCAATAATGAGTATTCTTCTTCTATAAGCACCTTGCACAATTACAAGAATGCCCCTCATCGTATATACACACCCGTATCCGTATTCCAAAAAATACGAATACAAAAGAGACGAAAATAATCCATCAATATAATACTAGGATCCGGCTTAAACCAATGTCCGCTAGTATTATCCGCCCGAACATCATGCGTGCACAAGTACACGTATGTGATCGAACCCTTCCGTAAAACCATACGACCTCTACATCGTTTCGCCCAAAGCAGGGAAACCCTATGTATGGGACTCTAAAGACTCGACAGTATGCTGGCAGTGGGTTTAACCACAAGCACGTCAGCGACACTAGCTGTACGTAACGGCTACTCAGATACCTGTCGAAAAGGAAAGCCGATGAGCAAACTCATCTAGATCCCTACTGAGCCTATCCGTGACAATATTCGTACAGTCTGGTCTCTTCGTATGAGAGTATCGCATACCGGGTCTAGGGGGTGGTAAACGTCAGACCCTAATAACCCGATAATCCACGCTGATGCGGCTCAGGACTAATCCGGGAAACTACTGATCAACCTATCATTAAATCCCAACTTCTTTGGCCAAGGTCTTGTAGTCCTGATCGATCAAACACGGTGCAATATCCTTTCCCAATACCGAGAGAGACGAATCCCTGACAAATACTCATTGCCTCCATGCGGGTCGAGACTTTACCCAACTAAAACCTGTTTGCACGACTCAGTAGAGCCGTGGTAGGATAGTGATCAAAGCACAGTGGGAACTCACACGAGAAAAATGACGATCTCAGGACCGTAGACTAACCTGTACACATGTCACCTGAGAACTTCCATCTGACAATAGGTATAATACCATCTAGAAGTTCTCCATGAGTCCGTCCAGTGTACTCACACCCAGTGAGCAAATGTATACGATCTTAGGTGCATCTAAACAATGGCTGTGGGACCAACCATTGCCCCTTGTCGGGGCTAGAAACATATACAATAGTCTAGTCTGGAGTATCAATGCCCAGTCTCGATACTCACGCGACTAGGGACCATTAAAGGATTTGCTTATGGACCACCCTGCTCCCATAAGTATGATCGCCATCACAACACAGGTAGTCAAGCAAGATCCTAAGGGCTTTATCAACATGTAACCGCAATATGTAATAATGTGTATAACATATTCCATGTTAATATAAAGTCAAACCATAATAGTATACTGCTGTATCAAGTCTATATCGATATGTGCAAGCTGGATAAAGCATCAATAAAAACAAATACACATATCCTGATAAAAGACAACTGAAACAATATACTATATAACTGAGCAAGACTGTCCTGTACATACATATCCCTAGTATCCACATGTATACATATACAATAATGGCCTCTAGGTCATACATATCCAACAATCTCCCACTTGCACTAAAGGCTAGTAATTGGTGTACCGAATACCCAACGTCTGCACTGAGGCCAGCTGCTGGCGTACCACATACCCTACATATCAAAATTTCGCTCGAACTGTGCTTGAGGGATGGCCTTTATAAATGGATCCGCCGTGTTATCTTTCGTATCCACTTTCCGGACCTCAATCTCCTGGCGATCTACGATCTTCTTGATCAGATGATACCGCCTTAAGATGTGTCTAGATTTCAGATGGGACCATGGTTCCGTCGCTGAAGCTATAACCCCATTGTTATCTCAATATAAAGGTATCAGATCAACAATGGATGGAGCCACATGATGTTCAGCAATGAACTTCTTCATCCAGATCGCTTCTTTTGCGGCATCGCTTGCAGCAATGTATTCAGCCTCCATCGTCGAGTCTGCGACGGTGTCCTGTTTGGAACTCTTCCAACACACCGCCCCTTCGTTGAGGGTAAACACAAAACCCGAGACAGACTTGCTGTCATCCTTGTCACTCTGAAAGATGGAATCAGTAAATGACTAGACCCTGAGGACTCAATTACCAAAAACCAAAAACATCTCCTTAGTCCTTCTCAGGTAATTGAGAATGTTCTTCACTGATGTCCAGTGGTTCTCACCTGGGTTCGACTGATACCGGCTTACCACGCTTAGCGCGTAAGCTACATCTGGTATTGTACATAGCATCGCATATATTATAGATCCTACCGCCGAAGCGTAGGGTATAGTGCTCATGCGAACCCTCTCCTCGTCAGTCTTGGGAGACATCTCCTTAGAGAGGGTGACTCCGTGCAATGCGGGTATGTTACCGCGCTTAATCTTTCATACTAAATCTCTTTAGTACAGTCTCTATGTACCAGGCTGCGAAAGTCCTAATAATCTCTTTGATCTATCTCTGCAGATCTTGATCCCCAGAAAGTATGAGGCATCACCAAGGACCTTCATAGAGAACCATTGTGACAAGAATAGCTTGACCGATTGTAGCATAGGAATGTCATTTCCTATCAAAAAAATATCGTCCACGTACAAGAATAGGAATACGACAGTTCTCCCTACAATCTTCTTATAAATATATGGCTCATCCTCGTTCTTGATGAAATCAAATTCCTTGACTGTTTCATCAAAACAGATGTTCCAGCTCCGCGATGCCTGCTTCAATCCATAAATGGATTTGAGCAACTTGCATACCTTCCCGCTGCTCCCACTGTCTACAAAACCTTCTGGCTGATCCATATAAACGTACTATTCCAAACTACCGTTTAGAAAAGCAGTTTTTTTGTCTATCTGCCAGATCTCATAGTCATGGAAGGCGGCAATGGCGAGTAGGATCCGAATGGATTTGAGCATAACCACTGGAGAAAATGTTTCGTCATGTCGAATCCTAGTCTTTGACGAAAACCTTTTGCAACAAGTCTAGCTTTATAGGTTTCCACCTGCCTGTCGGGACCCATAATTTAGCACGTGACCGGCACTTAAATCACGGAACGTCTAAAAGCGTAACGTAGTTCGAGTAAGCCGAAGCCCAGAAAATCTAAACCTTTTTGCGGAAAATAGTGGGGGTGAAATTTTGAAATAAAGGTATAATGAAATCAAGTTTTCCTTTAAATGAATAGATAATGAAACATGAAAATGCATGTGGATTATACTATAGTTGAAAACATGTTTCTTCTTTTAAAATTTTGGGCAGCACCTCCCTTGTATATGTTGATCCAAAACCACATACATAGAATAAAAGGGGCATCCCCAAGCGGGAGCTAGCTCTTCGCCAATTGGCAGAAACACAACCACCTAATAACATATATACGATGCCCAACGGAGAAGATCAACCCAGAAAGAACAATTAATAAGCAAGATATCAAAACTCAAGAAGCGAACATAAACCCATCTCTCTAAGTCTCGCACAATACCCAAGTCTGACTAGGTCTACAAATATACAAAGTCTTGTTCTGATTTGATGGAGTTTATCTAGATACAACGGAATATAAAGTACGAGAGTGGGCACGATCCAACATGTGCCCCACCTACCAAAGCAAAACAAACTGGAAGAAGTTGTGTGCCAGCAATACCGCAACTGATCCTAAGCGGTCAAACCTGCAAGAACTGTGGCACAACGGGGGGAGTTGCTAACTCGTGAGTAGAAAACATCAGCAGGTAGAAATCGAATAAAACAACGATTTCCTAGGTCACTATATCCTGAAGGTAATACTGTTATATCTAGGGTGACTGTGTATGCATATATGTCAACAATCGAGTCAATGCAATGACATATATAAATAAACATCCGACATCATATGCCTATATGCATGTGGATATCATCCATGTGTCTATCAACGACACAAACAATATCATGGAACCTGAGTGTCTAACACCGACACTCGAAACATCATGAAAACATTTGCCTGTATATATGAGGATGTGAACCACGTGTATCCATCAACGACACATCAAAATCATGGAATCTGAGTGTCCAACATCGACACTCGAAACATCATGAAACCCGTGTCCAGCATCAACACGTAAATACTAATATCTCAGGCTCCGACGGTCCAGATCTGTTAGTTATATGTATGCCCTAGAGGCCATTACTGTACATTGGATGTATATTGTACTGGATGCTGGGACATATATAGGGAGGACTTTCTTGCTCGACATGATAGTATGCTATCTGGTTGCTCTTTACCTTAACGTGTACACAGATTGTCTCTCTATTACATGTTGGTAAAGCCCTTAGGATGTGTACTTGACTACCTGGACTATGATGCGGATCATACTAGTGGGGACATGGTAGTCCATAAGTACATCCTTGAAAGTCCCTTGTCGTGGGTGTATCGAGATGGGGTATCGATATACCAGAGTAAACTAGCGTGTACCTTCTCGACCCATACAGATGGGTGATGGATGATCCCATATCCATCGGTGTTTGACATCAGAGGAGATATACGGGTGCTCAGTAGAGACTGGGTACACTGGACGGACTCGCCGAGAACTCGCAGATGGTATTATACCTTACGTCAGATGGCAGTTCTCTGGTGACACTGGTACAGAGTAGTCTGTTGACCCGAGATCGTCATAGAATCTTGTGTGGTTCCCACTGTGCTTTGATTTCCATCTTACCACGTCCAAGAGGGCGTGCAAAACGGTGGTTTTTGGGTACAGTCCCGACTCACATGGAGGCAATGAGCGATAGGAGGGGATTCGTCTCTCCCGGTATAGGGGGTTGATGTTGCGCTGTGTTCGATTGGCTATAACAGGAAATCCCTGGCCAGGGTTGCTGAGATTTACTGGTAAGTGTTACCAGTAGTTTCTCGAATTGTTATAGACCTCATATCGACACGACTTATCGAGCTATTGGGGTCTGACGTTTACCACCCCTAGGCGAGATATGCGATATATCAGACGATCAGACCGGACTGTACGGTAGTGTTACTGGTTGGATTCACCGGAGTGTGAGCGGGCTTGCTCGTCGATCTTCTTATCGCTCAAAACCCGGATGGCCGTTACGTTTAGCAGACCGCTTGCGGCTTGTGGGTGTTTGATATGATCATCACCTGCTACCGGCGTATTGACGAGTCGTTAGAGTCCTACACAGAGGTTTCCTGGCTCAAGCGAAACGAAATAGGAGCGCATATGAGATATGTGCGGGACCGAGAATAATTCGTGTATGTGATACCGTATTCCTTTCTCGCGACGAATGTGTCGAATGGTTGTATGCGATATTACCTAGTTATCGAATCAAGGATTGATTCGATAAGCCGATACATTGTTTACTAGTCGGTTGTGTGCGACATGACCGGATCATTGAATCAAGTATTGATTTAATGATTTAATGTATAATTATATATTTGATATATTACTTTGCATTAACTAGTATTGGTTCACTTTAAATGGATTTTCACACTTGAATTGTGCAAGTTGTATATGTGATATACTTTTGTGCACTTGATTGTATCATGTTTGATGATACATGTTTACTTGGTTAAGTGTAAAGAATTAAGCCATGGTTAAACTAATGATTAGGGTTTTCTTTTCTTACTTATTTATTCATTTATTTATTTATTTTTAAAAGAAGAGAAAAGAATGGTTGCTAGTTTTGTAGTTTAGTTGAAACTTCATGAAACTTTGACCTAGTCCACCATTCTTGTCTCTTGCTTAACCCTAACCATTATATCTAACCATGGTCCATTCTCTACACTAAACTATGGTTAGTATTATGATAAGTATTCATTTTCCTTTTCATTTTAATAACTTATCATAATTCTTTCTTCATCTTCTTCTTCTTCTTCACAAGAAGAAAAAGCTTGACCATCAATGGTGATTGATGAATTAGAGTGAGAAATCCAATTCTAAAGTCTACCCACTTCCTATTTCTTCATCCTCTACCTCTTGCCAAGTAGTAGAGTGTGTTTCCTTCACAAGTTTCTTGACTTGGTGAAGTTGGAGCTTGATCTAGTGATGCCTCGACGTAGATCATCTTCGGCATCGACGTCGACGACCTAGCCCGTCCATTCTCCGATGAAGCCGGCGCTAGAGCCCGGGGTTCGACTTGGACAGCGAGGAGACTTCATTGCGGAGCTATGGAGGTGGAGGACCGATTCTACAAAGGTTGTATATCCGTTCTTTTAGTTTAGCTGTAAACTAGTTTCATTTTATCGCCTAGACATCTAGCCAACGATCTAGTTTAGGGTTTCTCGGCACCGTAATTTTTGAAATTGGCATGGTTGATGCCTTGTGAGACCTCTTGAGAGTGCCTAGGAACCCTACAGTGGTATCAGAGCCTAGCTAGAGCCTTAGGCGAAGTCTAGACGGAGTTTGAAGTCCGATCGAACCAAAATCCGAACCCGAAACATGCTCTCTGGACTTTTTCTAAAAACAGGGTTTTTTCCAGATTAAAAATTCTTAAAAAATTCAGCAGGAAGATCTAAGAGTTATGGTGCAAAACGAGATCCTAATTCATCTAAACCGCCGCGGTTCCGCGGCATGAGCATGGCTCATGCGGCGGATCCGCGGCCGTACGGTCGAATCTTACAGTAAGTTTTGCACAGTAATTCCTCTTTTTTGGTGCTGAGTTTTATAGGAATTTTTATTATTTATTCAAGAGTTGAATTTTCTGGGGTTGTTTTGGGGATTCGGTGTTTCGATCGGAGTATCAGATTTTGTCTATGTGGCTTTCCGGATAAATTTTAGAATATGTTAAAAAGTTTGACCGGATATAAATACCCAAATTTTCCCCTGCCGGAAAATTTCCAAGTGTTGGATTTTTCCGTGGTTTAAAGACGTTCTAAGTAGTGCAAGTAACGCGATGGACCCTCTAGAAGACAACAAACCTTAACTCGATTATGTGACCGTCTTGAACTGCCCTTTGAACCTTCGGGTTTGGGGCGGTACGGCATGCCACATGTGAGGCGTTGGCTTGACCCTTCTACGGCTGGACCGTTGGTACTGAGGCACGAACTGAATGTTTTTAGACTTGTTTCATGTGTTGATCTGTATCGGGAAAACTTGGGTGTTCGATTGTTCGATCGGAAAGTTTGACATTTTCTATTTATCCGGAATGGGATACAATAATTGGAATTCACAATAAGTTATGAGATAACTGAATGAATATTATAAATCTAGCGGTTTAGTCTCACATGATCGGTTGCCACGGAATTTTGATGTGATCAAAAGTCCGTCGCAATCACGTAGCGTACGCGGATACTCGCCGGGTAAACTTAATAGACAGCTACACCCCATAGGCCCGACCAAGTGACTGTAGGAGAACCCTGTCGCCGAAAGCATCCGTTCGGGTGCTCGCGGTAGCGGTGTTACGCCTTGGTGCACTTCGTCGACGGCGTCGGGGGTGCAGCCGCCTGCTAAAGTTTGCGACGAGCATTCGATCAGATTTTCGGGAATCTTGTTGAATTGCCCGACTTGATATTGAAAAGTGTTTTCGATAATGAGACTAAAATGCGGGGTTTATAATTGTTAGGCATGCGATATCTAAGGAATTCATTTGATTAGGCATGCGATGTCTATGCAGGTTGCGGATTCCAACTGTTGTAGTTTTACACTTTCTTTTCTGTGACCGTAAGTGTAATATGTGATATCGCCGGTTTCGTTGCTATATGTCAACGACAATTGGGATACGCATGTTTACTTACGTTGATGACATGTGATGTTATGTGTTGCTGGATATGTTATATTGGATCGTCGTATTCGAATAGCCAGGGTGTTTTATGTGAGATGAGTTTTTTTTTTCATTTTCATTCATGTAAAAACTTGTATGTAATATTCTTTTTATTGGGGCGCTTCCAGGTTGCGGAAGTTGTCACCTTTTGTATATTATTTACTTTTCTGCACTAGGATAGACCCAAGGAGGAGGGCACAAGTAACCGCGTTCTGGAGTCCAGTGGGAGACCAACTCGAGGAGTCGAGGCCGGGTCTCCTAACTCTAGAATTGGTAGGGTTGCTTGCCGCTCTCGTAGGGGTCTAGGGGTGTGGGTTTGGCTATTCATCACGACCGTGGAATCCGTGTTTTATACTGGCTCGTATTGAAGACACGGACGTCCTAGTATATCCAATATTTCATATGTTTCTTCTGCTGCGATATCTGTGATGTGATCATGTGATGTTCTGTGATAGATACAGTATATAGTATATATGATATATTATATAGACGTTACTTATGTTTTACACCCGCGCTAGCCCTGCCCCGCTCTGTCGTTAGTTACCTAACCTAACGGTGCACGAGGGGACATCGAGGCGAATGCGGATGGCATAAGTGTACGTCGTATTTATCTGTGATGTTTAGGTACATTAAATGATGGGACTTCATTAATGTGATTAATGAAATAAAAGAAACCTAAGATGTTGTAGAATCGAATTTCAAAATAAAACAGGTAGCTACAGTTCTTGCTTTGCACAGCGGTATATGTGATATATCCTGCACCTTATTCGAAAAGGAAAGGACCGAGATCCCTTCACCGGGAGTGACTCCTTTAGCAATAACTGGCAGATGCTACACACTCGGTTTGTCTTTTGATTGCTTTTAAGAGTTTTTGCTTTGCACAGCGATATATATGATATATCCCGCACCTCATTCGACGAGGAAAGGACCGACGATCCCTTCACCGGGAGTGACTCCTTTAGCAAAACTAGAAAAGCCTCAAAAGCACTCCATTTTAAAACCATTTGATTATACAACGATATCAAGTTCATTACGCAATAGGTTTTCAGAAAAACCTGTCGTAGCACTCCGTCATTTCAGATAAGTACTAGTTAGTATTCGTGCTGCGGTAGTTTGGCATTCGTCAAGGCGTAGTGTACGGTAGTTAACTAGTATTTATCTGCTTATGCATATGATGCAGATTGGATTAGGGTATTCGTACGGCGTTGTTTGGCATTCGTCAAGGGTCGTGCGGGTGGGTTTAATTCGATCAAGAAATGTACGGGTTGAACTTGACTAGTGGACTATGGGTTGTTTGGCATTCGTCAAGGTCATAGGACACTAGGGGTAAAATATTATCGGAAATTTCAAGTGTTGAAATTTGCAATGAGATTGCATACCTTCTATGAGATAGTTGGATCCCGATACCCGCTGCGAGTAAGAGTTACTCCTGGGAGAGTTTTATACATTACAATTAGCCGATCAAGTAGGTGTCTAGAAAGGTGTTAACGAGGTTACGCCTCTGGGAAAACGAGGTTTACATTAATTAGGTCCGTACGAAAGCACGGGGCACCTCCCTCAAAGTACCGACACTGGCCTGGCTGAAAGATTGGCGAACTTGTAGTGTGTAATTAATCCCGGCTAGTCTTTCCTTTTAGGGTTTGAAGGAAGATTTGATAAAAAGCAGTGGGAGCCATCCTGATTAGATAAAATAAAACCAATATATTCTTGCAAGAGCGCACGCTGAGTGTTTTCTTCTCTCTCTCTCAAGGTAGCGACCATATCATGCCTTAATCAAGATAATAATACGGATTATTGACCGAACCCGCTTGTTATACTGAGCTGGGGAACGTTGGTCCCGCTCCAACTTATAATTGTTATAAGATAGAGCAGGAAATAGGGGAATACCAGATTTCCCGTGCCGCCCAAACGAAGAAAGTGCATGATGATGCCTCATCTTCGGGTGTGTTCGTTACACAAAACTGTTTCTCAGTATCCTCTGAATCCTGGGTATATGATACCGGATCACGATCCCAGATATGTAATCTGTTACATAGGGCTACAAAAAGGTAGAGAACTGAGAACGGGTGATAAGTTTCATGAGGCAGAAAATGGGGCAAGTGTTGCAGCCAAGTCTGTTGGTCACTGTCACCCTGTATTACCAATACATTGATTCTGAACGAATGTTATTAGATACCGAACCTGATATACAAAATCATATCAGTCTCTTTATCAGTAAAGAAATGATAAAATTTTGTATTGCTGGATAATGTTTTGAACATTTCCTATATCAAAAGTTGATCGGTTCAGGCACGTTATCTAAAAGCATTGATGTTCTAAATCAAACTACAGTTCTTAGTTTATAGAACACACACAAGAGGAAGAGTTCAGAAATGAACAGATTCTTCTTGAGGTATTGTAGACTAGGTCGGATCAATGTGACCCGACTAGCTAGAGTTACATAAAGATGCATATTTAAATTAGTTTGAATTTACATCTTGTGAAACTCGCCAGTCATGTCACAAAGATAAGATGACCATAGCTCTGTTTATTGGAAACAGAGAAAGAGTTAATGAACTCTTGAGACTGATACATGATGATGTATGTAAGGTCTCCTGTCTACACAGGCCAGGACTGATTCTTTATACTTCATTATATTCTCTGATAATCTCTCAAGATTCAGTCATATGTTCCAGTTGAAACATGAGTCCGAACCTTTTGAGATATTCACAGAATATAAGCGAGAAGTAGAGAACCAAAATACGGGTAAAAGTATTATGTCCTTTGATGAGATCAAGGAGGAGAATACTTGAGCACGGAATTCTTGGAATTTTCTAAAGGAGAATGAGATTCTCTCTCAGCATTACTCCTCCGTATACACCATTGCACGATGGTATGTCGGGGCGGAGAAAATACACCCTATTTGATATAGTGTGCTCTATGATGAGTAATACTGAGTTACCATTTTCCTTAGGGGATTATGCACTTGAGAAGTTGCATACCTATTGAATAGGGTTCCAATCAAATCAGTTGCCTACCGCTTCATATGTGATATGGAATGGGAAGAGCCCATATCTTAAGTTAGTTAAGATTTGGGGTTGTCCGGCCTATGTCTAAAAGCAAAATCCGGACAAGCTCGAGGCAAGGTCTGTTATGTAGAACTGGAAATGTTCCAGCCATACAAACTACAGCAGATGATTTGGTACAACCAAAGGATTCAGTAGATGCCAACGAACCTCAGCCTCTCCGCCGATCTAGTAGGGTTCCCCACCCACCTGAGAGATACTTCGGTTTCTCTATGACAGTGGGAGAGAGGATTGCATCATGAGATGATGACCCAACTAGTTTCGAGCTGGCCATCGGGGGTAGGACTCTGTAAGAATGGCTGGATGCTTAGCGATCAGAGATGGAATCCTTATACACCAACAAAGTATGGACTTTGGTTGCTATATCTGAAGGGTTAAATCCCCATCAGGAGCAAGTATATCTTGAGAAGATTACTTGGTGTAAATGGAAAAGTTGAGACTTTCAAAGCTAGACTTGTTAAAGGTTTTCGTCATTGACCAGGCGTGGATAATGATGAAACCTTTCCCAGTACCTATGCTTAAGTCCATCCAGATCCTACTTGCCACGGCTACATACCATGACTACGATATCTGGTGGTTGGGTGCCATGACTGCTTTTCTAGATGTTGTTTTAGAAGAGTGCGTCTGTAAGTACAAGCCAGAGGGCTTCATAGACAGTGGGAGCAGCGGAAACGTGTGCAAGATGCTTTATAGGATAAAGCAGGTATCGCGGAGTTGGAACATCTGTTTTGATGGATTAGTCAAAGAAGTTGACATCATCAAAGTGGTAGATGAACCTTGTATAAACAAAAAGGTAGTAGGGAGTATGGTGACGATCCTCGTAGAGTACGTAGATGACATACTCTTGATAGGGAAGGAGTTTTCTATGCTACGCTCGATCAATCTCCGCTTATCACAATGATTCTCTACATAGGATCAAAGTGATGCCTACTAAATCCTGGCTTTTGGATCTATGAGATAGATCTAAATGAATGTTAGGATAC
Source organism: Agapanthus africanus (assembly GCA_030015575.1). Lineage (NCBI taxonomy): Eukaryota > Viridiplantae > Streptophyta > Magnoliopsida > Asparagales > Amaryllidaceae > Agapanthus > Agapanthus africanus. The sequence continues at coordinate 147,621,232 of JASDDO010000004.1, read as the reverse complement.
TCACTAGTTGTAGTGAGATGGTATCAATCGATCCTGGGAAGAATCACTGGAAGTGTTCCAGGGTGATAAAGACGACTGAATGTCAGTCGCAGGCATTGTCTTTACCCTCAGTAAAGGGACGGTATGTTGGAAGAGTTCCAAGCTAGATACCGTGACATACTAGACGATAAAGGCAGGATACATCGCTACTAAAGATGCTACCAAAGAAGCTGTTTGGGTGTATATTGGTTCATAATATGAACTATGTTCCTCCCATTGTGTGACAATGGAGTTGTGGCTTATGCCAAGGAACGTTCGTCCCATCAGTGATCCAGACATATTCTAAGGCAGTATCACCTGATCATGGAGATGGTTGATCTCCAGGGTGATCGAAGTAAGGAGAGTAGACTCAGAGGATAACACGACGGATCCACTCACGAAGGTCTATTCCCAGAGAGAGACTTTTATGGGATGGTTGAGTATGAGATACTACAACCACTGCTACAGATGGCCCTAGTGCAAGTGGGAGATTGTTAGTTATATGTATGCCCTAGAGGCCATTACTGTACATTGGATGTATATTGTAGTGGATGCTGGGACATATATAGGGAGGACTTTCTTGCTCGACATGATAGTATGCTATCTGGTTGCTCTTTACCTTAACGTGTACACAGATTGTCTCTCTATTACATGTTGGTAAAGCCCTTAGGATGTGTACTTGACTACCTGGACTATGATGCGGATCATACTAGTGGGGACATGGTAGTCCATAAGTACATCCTTGAAAGTCCCTTGTCGTGGGTGTATCGAGATGGGGCATCGATATACCAGATTAAACTAGCGTGTACCTTCTCGACCCATACAGATGGGTGATGGATGATCCCATATCCATCGGTGTTTGACATCAGAGGAGATATACGGGTGCTCAGTAGAGACTGGGTACACTGGACGGACTCGCCGAGAACTCGCAGATGGTATTATACCTTACGTCAGATGGCAGTTCTCTGGTGACACTGTTACAGAGTAGTCTGTTGACCCGAGATCGTCATAGAATCTTGTGTGGTTCCCACTGTGCTTTGATTTCCATCTTACCACGTCCAAGAGGGCGTGCAAAACGGTGGTTTTTGGGTACAGTCCCGACTCACATGGAGGCAATGAGCGATAGGAGGGGATTCATCTCTCCCGGTATAGGGGGTTGATGTTGCGCTGTGTTCGATTGGCTATAACAGGAAATCCCTGGCCAGGGTTGCTGAGATTTACTGGTAAGTGTTACCAGTAGTTTCTCGAATTGTTATAGACCTCATATCGACACGACTTATCGAGCTATTGGGGTCTGACGTTTACCACCCCTAGGCGAGATATGCGATATATCAGACGATCAGACCGGACTGTACGGTAGTGTTACTGGTTGGATTCACCGGAGTGTGAGCGGGCTTGCTCGTCGATCTTCTGATCGCTCAAAACCCGGGTGGCCGTTACGTTTAGCAGACCGCTTGCGGCTTGTGGGTGTTTGATATGATCATCACCTGCTGCCGGCGTATTGACGAGTCGTTAGAGTCCTACACAGAGGTTTCCTGGCTCAAGCGAAACGAAATAGGAGCGCATATGAGATATGTGCGGGACCGAGAATAATTCGTGTATGTGATACCGTATTCCTTTCTCGCGACGAATGTGTCGAATGGTTGTATGCGATATAACCTAGTTATCGAATCAAGGATTGATTCGATAAGCCGATACATTGTTTACTAGTCGGTTGTGTGCGACATGACCGGATCATTGAATCAAGTGTTGATTTAATGATTTAATGTATAATTATATATTTGATATATTACTTTGCATTAAATAGTATTGGTTCACTTTAAATGGATTTTCACACTTGAATTGTGCAAGTTGTATATGTGATATACTTTTGTGCACTTGATTGTATCATGTTTGATGATACATGTTTACTTGGTTAAGTGTAAAGAATTAAGCCATGGTTAAACTAATGATTAGGGTTTTCTTTTCTTACTTATTTATTCATTTATTTATTTATTTTGAAAAGAAGAGAAAAGAATGGTTGCTAGTTTTGTAGTTTAGTTGAAACTTCATGAAACTTTGACCTAGTCCACCATTCTTGTCTCTTGCTTAACCCTAACCATTATATCTAACCATGGTCCATTCTCTACACTAAACTATGGTTAGTATTATGATAAGTATTCATTTTCCTTTTCATTTTAATAACTTATCATAATTCTTTCTTCATCTTCTTCTTCTTCTTCACAAGAAGAAAAAGCTTGACCATCAATGGTGATTGATGAATTAGAGTGAGAAATCCAATTCTAAAGTCTACCCACTTCCTATTTCTTCATCCTCTACCTCTTGCCAAGTAGTAGAGTGTGTTTCCTTCACAAGTTTCTTGACTTGGTGAAGTTGGAGCTTGATCTAGTGATGCCTCGACGTAGATCATCTTCGGCATCGACGTCGACGACCTAGCCCGTCCATTCTCCGATGAAGCCGACGCTAGAGCCCGGGGTTCGACTTGGACAGCGAGGAGACTTCATTGCGGAGCTATGGAGGTGGAGGACCGGATCTACAAAGGTTGTATATCCGTTCTTTTAGTTTAGCTGTAAACTAGTTTCATTTTATCGCCTAAACATCTAGCCAACGATCTAGTTTAGGGTTTCTCGGCACCGTAATTTTTGAAATTGGCATGGTTGATGCCTTGTGAGACCTCTTGAGAGTGCCTAGGAACCCTACAGGATCGGCCGACATCATGACTACGGTCGGTATCCTACAGATATCCGCCGTTCCAAACTATTTCGGGCTCCGTCAGTCCGGATCGGCCTATATCATCTAACGACTCTGGTTGGTATCCTCCAGATAACCGCCGAGCCCAAAACTATCACCGGTAGGTAGTGCTCCTCTTCCTGGCTCATCGTCTACTCCACAAAAATCATTTCTTGCCCAGGGGTACCATACCGGGCCCACCATGAACCCGCAGATGGTGCCTCCCGCTCCTCGAATCGGGTATACTCACAACTCAGAACCGAGAAAACTCATGGTGGACACCTTGAAATATCATATCAAGAGAAACCGCATTTTAAAATCAATGCACAATTTCCTTTGAAATATAACCACGGTTGTCAAATAAGAGATCTTATAAAAACAACATCTCAATGCATATAGCCATAAAGTACGATGTATGCAACATAGAGTAGTAATATGAGCATATCGAGTATATAATGCAAGCATGTCAAGTGATAGAACTGAACAATGAATGTACTTTTATGTTTAAGATAAATCTCATGATATGGCAGTTCAAATGTTTAAGTGGCATGAAATTACCAATGATGAATGTGTGTGAGCCGACAAATCTGTGTAAGTGTAAAATACGCATCAACGGTAATTGTGTAGGTGTACTAGTAAATGATACATATAGCATTAAGTACCGGAACGTGGTATGTACATCATAAGAGTTAATATCCTACACAACATGGACAATCAATGGGTATATCAATCTACACATGAACCATACGGTCACTTTTGAAAGATATAAATCGTCGTTTTGAAAATAGGTATGGTTCAGATGGCAATCTTTACGTCAGCGATCCCGTCTCATTACATCCGATATGACAATAATCCTCGATCATCATTCTGAAATCACTAGCGCGGACTATTCATCCGGTAACTCATTGCGTACGGTAATCCATCGTACGGTAACATCAAACAGAATATGGATTCTATCGTCCTATTCATCAATAAGGGTCCAGATATAAAATCTCGTACGGCGTAACACTCATTATCCTCATAAATAAATACACACACACATATATCTCAAGTCACATTTGTATAAACGTCATATCTTATAAATTTCAAGTCGTATCGATCTCGATCTCATATAATACCTCTATCAACTCATATTTTTCCTCTTTCAATTCTATATATCAAACTTCACATTCTCACATCAATTCTCATATATTAATCCAAATCATCCTTAACTATCATATCCGTGAGTTCATATGAGGGTTTTTCTCCAAACTATAGTTATAATTCACTTATCCATATCAATGGTTGCGGGGGTGCTATACACCATCCACACGACTTCCCCCGTAGATATAAATCTACTCACCTGCTAAACTTCTCGCATAGCCAAAGTCGATGTGCTTCGTCATCTCGGAAGTCCACGCGAAGGTACCTACAATCAATACACAATCCCAATACTATTAAAATCAAGTCCGAAAAACCGATACGGCACACGAAGATATCATAGGTTAGAACCTATAGCTTACGCTTGCAAGATCAACCAAATTACCCTCGTCGTTGACGTACAAACGTCCAACGACGGAATCCATACTCAAATATAAAAACCATGTTTCAGAAATCGCATAACACGAAATGAGCAACATGAGAATTCACTCCTAGATTCTACCCTAGGTCAAACCAAGAAATTTTGCATATAGGGTTAGTCTAGATATCACATATCAATGCCAAACACCAAAAATCAACATAATCCGTACCAATGTGGCTGCAATTTGCAGAGGATTAAATCTGCGACCATGCTTAGGGCATTGGGGCTCGGGATTCTTGGGGTGCTTCTAGGTTGCCTGCACGACTCACTGTAATCGCTAAATAAATTTTAGGGCCCCTGGGTTATAGCAGATTCACAATATCCTATCACAAATTCCACAAAATACGATATCGGCTGATTTCAAAGTTTGTGTTTTGGTTTCTAGTATCTGGTCTTGGCAAATAAAAATATCACTCAAGTCTTGCAAACACTCACTACACCTCAATTCACCACTTACAAGTCAAGTCTCCCACTAAACATCAACTTGGAAATTTCCATGATCACAATACTCACTAAATGAAATTCTAAACTAAACTACGATATACTAAACATAAAATCTTAACTAAAGGAAAGGAAATATAGCTCATTTGGCAACTTAGAAAAATTCTTGTGTTGCCCAAAGTCTTCAATATCAAAACTTGAATGGTTCAAAGGGTTTAGGATGAGGGTGTGCATTTTTCTAATGAAGGTGGCATGGGGTTTTGGAAATGAATTGGAGATGATACATGAAGGTAGAGGAGGATGAAGGAGATGAAGGAATTGGTGAAGAATTGAAGAAGGAAGAAAATGATGATGAAGTCAAGGGTTACTCTCTCTCTCTCTCTCTTAACCTCACTCTCTCTTATCCTAACTCTCTCAAAAATATCTCTTTTGTCTCCTCTCAAAATTTCTCATGGCATCTATTTTCTTTTCTATTCTTTTTTTAAATAAAACCAAATGAAATGAATAAACATGTAACAAAAATGCACACGACATGGTGCACTAACCATGGAAAAATGTAGAAATACGGATTTGACTTAATCGTGAATAGTAGTGCACTAATCAATTTAATATAAACTTGTATATCATTAATTATAAAAATGCCAAAATCCGATAAATATCTTTATAATAAATAAATCATTTTAATCTCCAATTATTTTCTAAATATTGGTATATACTTATACCATTTTACGAAAAACCCCTATTCGTAAATCGAATAGTTTTCGCGAAATATATTATTTTAATATTAAATTTCCAAAAAATAATATTTATATTTCTGAAATGTTACAATCTTCTTCCCTTAAATAAATTCGGTCCCCGAATTTAAATTTAAATCCCTAAATACTAAAACATTTCAATAATCAGCTCAAATTAATGGGGCTCCGAAATCACGGAAGATATAGAAAAACCACAGCGCATCGTGTGCGCTTAAAAATGAGCACGAAACTCAAAATCGAACTCTGTCAAGCGTCACGAAATCATCGGAGTTATAATAGAGATGTAAATCTTGAAATCCACTGCTGAAATCCAAATATACTATAGCCAAATCATAATACATATATAGTACGCATCCTTGTAAAATCCGCTAAAACTGAACAAAACACATGCAAAATCTTTTACAAATCTCCGTGCTATGCGTAGATCACGGCACAAGTGGCGGACGATCATTTGTAAAGTAGGAAATATATACTTATATATGTTTTGCTCGAATTATACGTCCCGTCTTTTTGAAATATCCCAGAAGGTTCTCTTTGTAATATTTCGTGTCACTCATGGACACGTAGGAAATAGAGAGACTATGGCTCCTTTTTGAAAACCTCTTGGTAAACTTTTCATGCATACAAAAGTACCCAGATACTGTCCTCATATCAGTTCCGCTCGGCTACTATACAATATAGTATCCATCATTAAAACGCGATACTCATAAATAAAATCAGCCTCAAACTGTGTATCCAACATCACATACATCTGGTGCGCACGGAAAACCAAAACCAAACACAAGTGCCACGAATGTGCACAAAAGAAAAATTAAGTGCAACGGGTATGCACGAAAGCATATGTCCAGTGCAACGGATGTGCACGACAACAATGTCAAGTGCATTTATAGCGCACGAAAATCTCAACCCAGTGCAACTAACATGCATGAATGAAAATCTCAATCAAGTGCATCCGGTGTGCACAAAATCTCATACCATGTGCCCAATATGCATGAAAATCCAAATCAAGTGTGTCAGGTCCGCATAAAACATCTAGTGCTGTAGCATGCACGATAACGAACGCTAAGTGCATACGCTCACGGAAACATAAATCTGGTGCAACAAATGCATGAAAAATCATTAATATCTCAATACACACAAAAACAACACCGAGTATACCAAGGTGTATAAAATCATAAACGTGTGCAACTGGAAGCACAAAATCCGTCCCAATGCACTGCAAGCACATATAAGCTATACCGAGTGTATAAGTATATGCAAGTGCATACAATATGCATGAAATCAAATCGACAGTATCGAATCCACGAAACCATAAATACGTGCAACAAAGGCACAAACCGATACCAAGTGTAATAGATATGTACAAATAGTTAACCGATGTAGCGGTGTATAAAACATAAATCAAATGCAATAACTGTGCACAAAATATAAATCTCCAGTAGGTGCAGCCATGGTGCACGAAAACAATATCATGAAACTCAAATCCAAGCGATAAAAGTATGATACTCGGATCACAAAACGCAATCGCAATAAATGAGATTGAGGTACACCTCTTATAATGGAGAAAAATGCCGGTACGCCCAATTTGGTAGAGCTAGATCATCTACTTGCCTCCTTCTCATGATATGGCGTCCTTGGTCTCTGGGTCCTCTTTTTCTCTGTTGATTACCAATCTCACGATCCTTCTGCTCATCGGCCTGGTCAGGTGTACTAACGGAACAATCCCGCTTTGGAACTCCTCTGATCACCGTTTAGCCAATCAACATGACCACTCACAAACGGCACGTTACTGACGGCGACATCTAGCCCTCTGAATATGTGCGATATAACTGATCCAGGGTGCAAATCTCTATCGATGTGGTGCCGAAGAAAGAACCTACTCAAGGTCTCTTCCGATCTCACCTATGCTAAACTATATAGAGGTTAGCACTCTTGCTTAACTCTTTTTTCATAACCGGACAGCTGCGTCCACAGCATGACATTCTTCTGAAATTTGGCTGTATCTAACGTCTCTGCACACATATCAATCTTCTGGCATCAACGGAGAGTAACAACAGCTCGTTAACATCTCGCATGAACCTCTTGTTCCACTTTTCTTTATTATCGTCCACTTTGACGTCATCTCTTGCTGTCTGCGTATTGCAATTCGTTCTCGGCTACAGTCAATCCGGAGTCTCTCACATGGACTCAAAATTACGAACTTGGTATCTTCATCACTCTGTGGAAGATATCTAGCCGAACATGTCCTTGGGAACTCGTCCAAATCATTAGACGAATACACTTTATTCGTCCGTTCTCGATCAACTCACAACGCATCTGGGTGAGGTCCTTCTATCTTAAACTGGTCAACTTACCGATCTCACATCGGAGCATCCGACGAACAACTTCCTCTCTTGCTCAATTTACTCTAGATCTAAGTAAGATCCTTCAACTGGAATTCTTTGACTCAATTGAGCCTGCGTCGACACATCAAATTAGAAGAATCATATCAGTCACTCAACTAAAGATAGACTAGCTCTCTCCTGTCACATCTCTGCAAGAAAGCCCCAGCAGTTCAGCTCATAAGCTCTAGAAGCGACATCCTATCAATCTCAGCAACAGCTGGCTCATCTGTCTGCACGGTAGACACCATCACGATCTCTGAGGTATGTTGTACATCAACAGTCCTCTCAATCATCCAGCCTCTATCAATGGCCCGATCATCCGGTGCAAAACCTAACACTCGCCTCTAACGAGAGGTCACGATACAAACACTATATCTACACGTTCCTATGTCACCAGAAAACATCATGGTCAACCATCGTCTGTGACGAGCTCGCTCTGACCGCATCTCTAGCAGCAGCCCTTTCTGTGCTCAAACCAAGGTGATAGGAAACTAAAGCAGGCATCTATGAAGATAGATCAAATGAATGAAATAAATCAACAGATTCTAAATGGATATATGATTATAGGAACGAATAGTATCACAGATCTCAAGATATATGCATCCTAAGGTTACTTAAGTGGAGTATCATATCGTAAGTATGCCGCGGAACATACACACGGTACGTCACTCTACTCAAGCTACCTACTCCATCAATCAAGGTCAACCTATAAAACGAAAGTTCGGGTCTAATACCCCCCGTCAAGTCTAAGTTTCGTAAGGTCAAGCCTAGGTTCCGAAATATATACACCCTAGACTCCGCATAGTCAAACCCAGACTCAAACCAAGGTTAAACCTAACGCTCTAATACCAACTTTTTCACGAACCATAATTTAGCACGTGACCGACACTTAAATCACGCAACGTCTAAAGGCGTAATGCAATTCAAATAAGCCGAAACCCAGAAAATCTAAACCTTTTTGCGGAAAATAGTGGGGGTGCAGTTTTGAAATAAAGGTATAATGAAATCAAGTTTTTCTTTAAATGCATAGATAATGAAACATGAAAATGCACATGGATTATACTATAGTTGAAAACATGTTTCGTCTTTTAAAATTTCGGGCAGCACCACCCTTGTATATGTTGATCCAAAACCACATACATAGAATAAAAGGGGCATCCCCAAGCGGGAGCTAGCTATTCGCCAACTGGCGGAAACACAACCACTCAATAACATATATACGACGCCCAACAGCGAAGATCAACCCAGAAAGAACAATAAATAAGCAAGACATAAAAATTCAAGAAGCGAACATAAACCCATCTCTCTAAGTCTCACACAATACCCAAGTCTGACTAGGTCTACAAATATACAAAGTCTAGTTCTGATTTGATGGAGTTTATCTAGATACAACGTAATATAAAGTATGAGAGTGGGCACGATCCAACATGTGTCCTACCTACCAAAGAAAAACACCCTGGAAGAAGCTGTGTGCCAACGATACAGCAACTGATCCTAAGCGGTCAAACCTGCAAGAACTGTGGCACAACGGGGGTGAGTTGCCAACTCGTGAGTAGTAAACATCAGTAGGTAGAAATCGATTAAAACAACAATTTCCTAGTTCACTATATCCTGAAGGTAATACTATTATATCTAGGGTGACCATGTATGCATATATATCAACAATCGAGTCAATGCAATGACATATATAAATAAACATCCGATATCATATGCCAATATGCATGTGGATATCATCCACGTGTCCATCAACGACACAAAAAATACCATGGAACCTGATTGTCCAACACCGACACTCGAAACACCATGAAAACATATGCCTGTATATATGAGGATATCAACCATGTGTGTCCATCAACGACACATCAAAATCATGGAACCTGAGTGTCCAACACTGACACTCGAAACATCATGAAACCCATGTCCAGTATCGACACGTAAATCCTCATATCCCAGACTCCGTCGGTCCGGATCGGCCCACATCACGACTATGGTCGGTATCCAACAGATATCCGCCGTGCCAAACTATCTTGGGCTCCGTCAGTCCAGATCGGCTCATATTATCTCACGACTCCGGTCGGCATCCTCCGGATAACCGCTGAGCCCAAAACTATCACCGGTAGGTAGTGCTCCCCTGCCAGGGTCATCGTCTACTCTATAAAAATCATTTCTTGCCCCGGGGTACCATACCGGGCCCACCATGAACCCATAGACAGTGCCTCCCGCTCCTCGAATCGAGTATACTCACAACTCAAAACTGAGAAAAATCATGGTGGACACCTTGAAATATCATATCAAGAGAAACCGCATTTTAAAATCAATACACAATTTCCTTTGAAATATAACCATGGTTCTCAAATACAGAGATCTCATAAAAACAGCATCTCAATGCATATAGCCATAAAGTACGATGTATGCAACATAGAGTGGTAATATGGGCATATAGAGTATATCATGCAAGCATGTCAAGTGATAGTACTGAACAATGAATGCACTTTTACGTTTAAGATAAATCTTATGATATGGCAGTTCAAATGTGTAATGGGCGTGGCAATTACTGATGATGAATGTGTGTGAGCCGGCAAATCTATGTAAGTGTAATATGCGCATCAACGGTAATTATGCAGGTGTACTAGTAAATGATATCATATAGCATTAAATACCGGAACGTGGTATGTACATCATGAGGGGTAATATCCTACACAACATGGACAATCATTGGGTATATCTATCTACACAAGAACCATATGGTCACTTTTAAAAGATACAAATCGTCGTTTTGAAAATAGGTATGGTTCAGGTGGCAATCTTTACGTCGGCGATCCCGCCTCATAATATCCGATATGAAAATAATCCTCGATCATCATTCTGAAATCACTAGCGCGTATTATTCATCCGGTAACTCATCGCGTACGGTAATCCATCGTATAGTAACATCAAACAGAATAGGGATTCTATCGTCCTATTCATCAATAACGGTCAGGATAAAAAATCTCGTATGTCAGAACACTCGTTATCCTCATAAATAAATATATATATATACATATATATCTCAAGTCACATTTGTATAAATGTCATATCTTATAAATTTCAAGTCGTATCGATCTCGATCTCATATCATACCACTATCGACTCATATTTGTTCTCTTTCAATTCTATATATCAAACTTCACATTCTCACATTAATCCTCATATATTAATCCAAATCATCCTTTGCTATCATATCCGTGAGTTCATACGTGGGTTTTTCTCCAAACTATAGTTTATAATCCACTTATCCATATCAATGGTTGCGGGGTGCTATACGCCATTCACCCGACTTCCCCCGTAGATATAAATCTACTCACCTGCTAAACTTCTCGCTTAGTCGAAGTCGATGTGCTTCGTCATCACGGAAGTCCACGCGAAGGTACCTACAATCAATACACAATCGCAATACTATTAAAATCAAGTCCGTAAAACCGATATGGCACACGAAGTGCTCATAGGTTAGAACCTATAGCTTACGCATGCAAGATCAACCAAATAACCCTTGTCGTTGACGTAGAGACGTCCAACGACGGAATCCAAACTCAAATATAAAAACCAAGTTTTAGAAATCGCATAACACGAAATCAGCAAAATTGAGAATTCACTCCCAGATTCTACCCAAGGTCAAACCAAGATATTTTACATAAGGTTAGACTAGATATCACATAACAATGCCACACACCAAAAATCAACATAATCCCTCACAATGTAGCCGCAATTTGCGACCACGAGGATTAAATCTGCTGCCATGTTTAGGGCATTACGGCTCGGGCTTCTTGGGGTGATTTTAAGTTGCCTGCACGACTCACTGTAATCGCTAAATAATTTTTAGGGTCCCCGGGTTATAGCAGATTCACAATATCCCATTACAAAATCCACAAAATACGATATCGGCCGATTTCAAAGTTCGTGTTTTGGTTTCTAGTATCTGTTCTTGGCCAGTAAAAACATCACTCAAGTCTCGCAAACACTCACCACACCTCAATTCACCACTTACAAGTCATGTCTCCCACTAATCATCAACTTGGAAATTTCCAAGATCACAATACTCACTAAATCAAATTCTAAACTAAACTAGGGTATACTAAACATAACATCTTAACTAAAGAAAAGGAAATATATCTCATTTGGCAACTTAGGAATATTATTGAGTTTCCCAAAGTCTTCAAAATCAAAACTTGAATGGTTCAAAAGGTTTAGGATGATGGTGTGCATTTTTTTAATGAAGGTGGCATGGGGTTTTGGAAATGAATTAGAGATGATACATGAAGGTAGAGGAGGATGAAGGAGATGAATGAATTGGTGAAGAAATGAAGAAGGAAGAAGAATGGTGAAAAGGTCAGGGGTTGCTCTCTTTCTCTTAACCTCGCTCTCTCTTATCCTCACTCTCTCAAAAATATCTCTTTTGTCTCCTCTCAAAATATCTCATGGCATCTCTTTTCTTTTCTTTTCTTTTTTTAAATAAAACCAAATGAAATGAACAAACATGTAACAAAAATTCACATGACATGGTGCACTAACTATGGAAACATGTAGAAATACGGATTTGTCTTAATCGTGATTAGTAGTGCACTAATCAATTTAATTTAAACTTGCATATTATTAATTATAAAAATTCCAAAATCCGATAAATATATTTAAAATAAATAAATCATTTTAATCTCCAATTATTTTCCAAATATTGGTATATACTTATACCATTTTACGAAAAAACCCTATTCACAAATCGAATAGTTTTCGTAAACTATATTATTTTAATATTATATTTCCAAAACAATAGTATTTATATTTTTGAAATGTTATACTTCCCATCTACACCAATCTTCCTTTTGTAGATCCATTTGCATCCAACAGATTTTACCCGTGGTGGAGCAACTTCCAAGGTCCACACTTTATTGGTGTACATGGACTCCATTCCGGATCGCATAGCATCCAGCCAATTATCAGAGTCCCTACTGATAATGGTCTGCCTGAAACTAGTAGGATTATCTTCTTCTAAGATGCAATCCTCTCGATCCCCGTCTATGAGAAAACCGTAGTATCTTTTGGGCGGGTGAGAAATCCTACCACATCTGCGGAGTCACTGAGGTTCGTCTGGAATTACTGAATCTAGTGGTTCCTCCAAACCTTCAGTTTCATTTTGTGGTTCCTGGATTTCTCCCAGTTCTACCGTACTCCCACTATTTTCTTTTGCAAGAAACTCCTTTTCCAAAATGGTAGCGTGGCGAGATATAAACACCTTCTGTTTCTCAGTGTGGTAGAACAGATATCCCAGTGAATCCTTAGGATATCCCACAAATTTACATAGAACTGACTGTGCCTCTAGTTTGTCCGATTTCTATGTTTTCACATAGACCGAACAACCTCATATCTTAAATCGCTTAAGATATGGATTCCTTCCACTCCATATTTCATATGGAGTCATAGGCACAGACTTGGATGGAACATAGTTCAGTAGATATGCCGCTGTCAGAAGTGCATGTCCCCAAAATGAGAGAGACAACTCAGCACTACTCATTATAGAGCGAACCATGTCCAATAGGGTATGGTTCATCCTCTCCGATACACTGTTGTGTTATGGTGTGTACGGAGGAGTAAGCTGAGAGAGAATTCCATTCTCTTTTAGGTAATCTAGGAATTCCGTGCTCAAGTACTCTCCTCTGTCAGATCGGAGGATCTTGATACTTTTGCCAATCTGGTTCTTTACTTCGCTTCTATATTCTTTGAATTTCTCAAAATCTTCAGATTTATGTTTCATAAGATACACATACCCGAATCTAGAGAGATCGTCAGTGAATGTGATGAAGTACGACAACCCACCGCTCGCATGTATAGACATCGGACCACATACATCACTGTGTATGAGTCCCAAGAGCTCTGTTGCTCTTTCTCCGTGTCCGGTGAACGGAGATTTGGTCATTTTTCCTTTGAGACGGGACTGACAAGTTTCATAAGATGAAAATTCGAACGTATTCAAATATCCATCCTTATGCAATTTACCCAGTCTTTTCTCTCTGATATGACCAAGTCTACAATGCCACAAGTAGGATTCATTCATATTTGAACTCTTCCTTTTGCGTGTGTTTTGTACATTGAAAATTGTGTTTTGATTTAGAACATAGATACCATTACACAGTGTACCTTCTGCAACCAATACCTGATTAAGGTAAATGTTCATGATATTTCTATTAAGAACAAACTTATATCCATCTTTATCAAGTAAAGAAACCGATATGATGTTGCAGACAATGGAAGGTATATAGTAGCAATTGTTCAAAATCATAGTATTGCCTTTTGGCAACACTAGGTGATATTCACCGACGACAGCAACATCAACTTATGCTCCGTTCCCTACTCTGAGGGAAATATTACCAGGTCCAACTATCCTACTTTTTCTCAGTCCGTGGAATAATTTACAGATATGAGATCCTGATCTGGTATCTAGTACCCAGGAGGTAGGACTGACCGAAAAATAGTTCTTTTTGGCTATAGTGCCCTCAAGGCAATTATCATAGTCGCAGGCATGTGATTTTGATGATTGAGGGAGGACCTATACCGGTAGAACAGTCTTACTCGAGATGATAGTATGCTATCCAGTTTTTCTTTTTCATTATGTACAGCATTAGGTAGTATTACAGATCACTATTACATGTTGATAGAGCCCATAGGATTCTTGCTTGACTACCAGCAGTATGATGGCGATCATATACGTTGGAGCTGGGTGGTCTATAAGCACATCCTTAAATGTCTCTAGTCGAGGGAGTTTCGAGACTGGGCATCGATACTCCAGAGTAAACTAGTGTATACTGATTGAGACCCCGATGAGGGGTGGTGGCCGGACTTACAAGCCATTCGTGTTAGTTTGTTCACCTAAGATGTATAAAGGTGCTCATTAGGTTATGAGTACACCGGACGGACTCGCCTGGAACATGCTAGTTGGCATTATACCTATTGTCAGATAGCAGTTCCCAGGTGACATGTGTACAGGTTAGTCTATCGAACTGAGATCGTCATTTGCCTCGTGTGAGTTCCCACTTTGCTTTGATTACTACCCTACCACGGCTCAAAGGAGTCGTGTAAACAGGTTTTATTTGGGTACAGTCCTGAGCCACATGGAGGCAGTGAGCGGATCGTCGGGGGATTCGGCTCTCCCAGTATTGGGGGTTGATGTCGCGGTTGTGCACGGGTGGCCATCACCAAAAATCCTTGTCCAATGTAGTCGAGAATTACTGATCTAGGATTGGTAGTTTCTCAGATGGTGATGGGTTTCATGCCGACACTAAATGTCGCGTTATTAAGGGTTTGGATTTATCCACCCCCCTATACTCGATATTCGATACTCATAGACGAACGGACCGGACTGTACGGGTATTGTCACTGTCAGGCTCAGTAGGGGTTTCAGGATGAGTTTGCTCGTCGGCCTCCCTTTCGCTCAATACCTGAGTAGCCGTTACGTACAGCTAGTGCCACTGACGTGCTTGTGGTTAAACCCACTGCCAGTGTATTGACGAGTCTTTAGAGTCCCACACAGAGGGTCTCCCTGCTTCGGGCGAAACGATGTAGAGGCTATATGGTTTTACGGCAGGGTTCGATCACATACGTGTACTTGTGCACGGATGATGTTCGGACGGATAATACTAGTGGGCTTTGGTTTAAGCTTGATCCTAATATTATATTGTTGGATTATTTTCGTCTCATTGTATTCGTATTCTTCGGAATATGGATGCGGGTATGTATATACGGTTGAGGGGTATTCTTATAATTTAATACAAGATTACTTTTAGAAGATTACATCTCATTATGGTTTAGACCTTTTTGGATTAAAAGGTTATTGAGGTGTAGGATGAGGTGTTTATTGCATTTTTGTGGCATGGCTAATTGTGACCCATGGTTACTATTCTACCATGCTTAGGGTTTTTGTTTGTTGTGTGATTATGTTGACTTGAGATATGTTTTGTTGACTAAGATATTTTGGAGACATGGACATTTATGTGATGGGTCCATTATTTCTTATCACACTCACACAACAAACAAAAAACATTAGCCATTATTCATTTCTTTTTCTCTTTCTTGAGTTGCTCTCAACACCTCATTCTAATGGCATCTTCTTCTTCCTATAGCTCCACCCAAACCCTCTCATGAGTTGAGAATCCTTGGGTGTCTTGAGAAAAATTAATCCTTCATCACTCTCAACTTCATCTACGGTATCTAGAGTAGCGATCTAGGCTCCCTAGTTGCCTCAGATATGAGGTTGGAGCTCGTTGCATAGACTCTCGGGTGGATCATCTTCGATGGAGGGAGACTGGAGATCAAGCTTGATCAAGGAAGCCCCTAGGAGCTTGGGATGATGAATGAAGACCGAAGGACACGGATCTATTCGGTGTAACCATTCTAACTCCTTTGCATGTTTTGTTTTCTAAGGCTTATGGGTAGATCCGGGTAATTGGTTGTGGTAGCGCCAAGTTTTATAAATTTTTGTTCCGCGTTTGGTCACGGATTAATGGTCGGGGCATTGCCGTAACACAACATGGTATCAGAGCCACTCCATAAGCCTTAGTTAACTCTTTGCGACATTAGAAATCCGCCGTTTTTGTCGTGCAAAAATTGTAGACAAAAGCAGTTCCGAAAACTGAAAGTTTGACATGTTTGCACACCCCGCGGGCTTACGGTTTGAACTGAGAAGCCGCAGGTTGGTGCATTGGTACCCCGGGGAATCCCCGGGGGGGACCTAACGGCTGGGTCCACTCCCCAAGACCACCACAAGATGGTCTTGGCGGCGGGGACCCGAAACTGCCCCACCTTGGGCAGTTTCGGGGCTGCCTCACCCCCTGGCCACCTCGTGGTGGCCTCAAGAGTTGGGTACCCCCTTTAGGCCCCCCGAATCGAAGTTAATTTTGATCTCTAACTCCCCGCGAATGTTCGGGCATGTTTCGTTTTGATTCAGACTTTCAAATTGGCTTTAAATGGTCGGTGTTTGGAACTTTAGCTCGCTGTTTTTTTCATGGTTATGAAAATTGGTTTAGTTTTCTAATTGCGTGCGGAATTCTAATGTCGTAGTTTTCAGTACATAAATTACTATCTACGACCCTGAATGACATTAGAGCGGTACAACTCGTCTAATTGCTATATGACTTTTAGACGGGTTTGCGAACATGACATTCACGTTGATGTTCTGTGTTGTGCTGTGGTTGTGGTTGGATCGTCGTGGTGGATAGCTTAGGTGCAATGGTAGTACAGTTTGGATTTATTTATACATTTAATATTGCGGGGCGAGCGTCCGACATGTGGACTGTCGTCACTGCTAGTTTGTATATTATTTATTTGGGGCACGACCGGGATGAGGTCGATGTCACCCTTGTACTAATTTTCTTTCTTGTACTAAGATTACCCCGTGGTGGTGTCACGACCCGAAATAGCACATGACTGGCACTTGAATCACGTGAAGTCTATAGGACCCACCTAATTCAAGTAAGCCAAAAGTCCAGAAATCTAAACCGTTTTAAAGAACAAGTGAAGGAAAACTTGTTTTAAAGCAAGTGGTTCCAACGAAATAAGTGGCATTAAAAATTTAAAAGCGACATCATATTTTCCAGAAAATTTTGGCAAAGTCTCCTTTGTAAATACTTGCCTCAAACGGGTACAAACATGCATATACATAAATAATGAAAAAAGGCATCCCCAAGCGGGAGCTAGCTCTTCGCCATTTGGCGGAAACAACCACGCAAGAAATATAATATACAATGCCGAAGGGCGATAATTGATCTGTTTTAAAGAAGTGTTTGTAGAATAACCGCAATCAATAACAGTGTCACGTGTAGCTAGACCGAGATGAGTACGGGTCGTCCTCAGGGATATGTGGAATCTTTCAATCATACTTTAGACGTGTTGAAAAAGATGAAGAATAGAGGAATAAAGAATAGTGGAAATAATTTCTAGATCTACGTCAAAATAAGGATGTAGAATACGGATCTAGTTTGAATACGGATATAGATTTTATAAGAAGAATACTTGTAGGGTTCGTTCGGATTTAGTAGTCATGGATGACTAATAAAGATTACTCATTTTATCTATTGATAGACTTAATACTAGATAGATAGTGATGAATGAGGATTAGGGTTCTTGGAAGAAACTAGGGTTTCCACTATTGACCCTTGTCCTTTTATTGATCTCTATTCATGTCTAGCCCTTAATAAAACAATTGTTAATCTGATCTCAAATCGCGGTCGAGACTAGCAATAAATTGGTAGCGCGCCCGATAAGGATGTTAACATTTATTTTGCTAAAGTTTATAAATTTCATAAGACTTAAAAGAAGTTAAAACATTTTTTCATTCATTGATCTACCCTAATCTTACGAACCCTATCAAGTGGAGAATTACTCGCACATGATGGAGATAGAAGAAGAACATATAGAGAAATAATTTATAATGTAAATACATAAAATAAATGCCAAATAATGATCTACCTTTATTAATCAACTTCAAAATTACAAAGCCTTCAAGTTTAGATTACAAGAGAAAGAAGAAGTTGCTCTCGATCTCTGCCTTGTAGGAAGTAGATATTCCGTCGAATCTCACGCCGCTCTATCATGTCGAATCGTGGACATGTCATGGATCTCGTGTTCTTTGACGGTGATTTGCTTCGTGTAAAAGGTGATGAATTCTAACTTTAGCCCTCGGTCTTTTATATAGCCCTCAAAGAAGAAAACCTTGTTACCATATATGGTGACTTCCTAATATGGTGATTTTCCATATATGGTAATTTCCTAATATGGTGACTTTCCATATATGTTGAGTTTCCATATATGGTAACTTTCCTAATATGGTGACTTTCCATATATGGTGACCTGTCTTTGCGGCCGTTTGGTGTGATCATTTCTTCAAAATTCTTTGGCTGCTTCATAGTTACACATGGAGATTTATTTGATATCTGGAATCTTCATATCTTTTCTGAGTCTCTGCCAATATTGATTCTTCGATTTATTTAACTTCATCGGCAGATTTTTTGATTCCCGACACTCGATATCTCGATCTCCTGACCTGAGCTAAACCTTGCACAATATCTCAATGAATAATATTAGTAATATTTGGTTTTATTGAGATATCATCCTAACCATTTTATATGATATTATATTTTAAGAATATTGATTAGGGATATTTGATATGATATGCATATTTTAATTATCAAAATATTGTATAAATATAATATGCATATATTTTCCTTCATAATGATAATTATAATATATAGACATATGACAATAGATATTTTGCAGATAAACCCTCATATGATCTATATTTATAATAAACACCTTTAAACACTTAACAAAAGTAAGAAAAATGTTATATCAAATGTGCAATATTTTCGACTGAACAAATACCTCCAATCTTAACTTTGATCGTCCCGAGCAAACTAGTTATTCAAGAGAAGGAGAAAAAGAAAGAAAAACCTAATAGCACACTTTCGTAGGCAACACGATTGCACTGAGCATGTGCAATAAGCAGTTAAACCTCTAGGTGTCCCTAGTAGGAGGAGTGTTGTCTCCTGAGGGTTTTCAGCGGATTACACCCACAAAATCTAATAATAAAAGAAAGATGGTGAAAGTTACATGCAAGGATATGAACTATAAAAGAAAGAACTTGAAAATAAAAGTTTCCAACTATACCATCTTTTCAGTTGCCATAAGCCCTATCTTAATGGTCGTGAAAAGATGTTAGAAATCACATCATCCCTAAATAAAACATCGTATTTAGTTTTCCTCCCTATCTTTCCTCCAAACATTGATCATATACCCCTTTGTGTGTGTAAAAGACATCCCTACACTTAGAGAATTCAATTCAAGCTATCATATTCTTGTCCATCTTCCAAAGTACATTTTAGTCAATGAAATTTTTTTGATGAAATTGCTCACACATCATTCATGCGACCGTTAATACTTCTTGAGGTACTAACCGAATGATTACAAAACGTGCTTGCATTATTAAGGCGTAATTCCTCATCTTGCACACCTAAGGCTTAGCAGTAGCTCCCAAACCAGTTGGTCTAAGGCACTAGATGATAAAGCACCCTCGCTATATATTTTTTATGCTACCTTGGTAATTACAAAACCAGTGTTCATTTTTTTTCTTCACCACATATATTTTATTTTATTTTCCTTCATACTAAGGCTTTTAGACAAGAGCATTTCAAGGTATCCTCTACTATCCCAAGTTTCAAGATATGTGTAAGTGCGTATAGTAGGGTATCAACGTTCAAATGTTTGGCCTCAAGAATAGGGACTATTTTTCAGACTTATTTTTATCCTCTGATTAGCAATTTCCTTCATCTTACTAACCCTTGGGACAACAGCTCATAACTACTTATTACTAGCTTCGTTTAAGAAAACTTCTAAATTTCTTGTTTTTCTTAAACTATTCATATCCTTCACATATAATTTTTCACTTTTTAACTTCCATTATCAAAGAAATTTTTTTGTGCTTATGCAAAGTGTAATGCAAAGTATTGCGTAAATAAGCACAAACCTCCCCCAAACCTGTTTACAGCAGTGTCTCTACTGATGTCATCAGTTAAGCCTAAAAGCCTGTAGACTTGGGAGGAAAAGTTATCAAAGGAGACAAGAAATAATTAAAGTGAAATTTTCCCCAAACTTATTTTTGGCTCGTAATTTTGTAAAAACTTATTTTCAAGAGCCAAAATATTCCCCCCCAAACTTAAGTAAAATAGTTTTAAGCAATTAAAATCATTGGGGGGTTAAAGTTATTGGTCAAAATAAAGCCTTACAAAGACCAAAAGTCAACACCAACCATTCAAAAATTTTATCGATGAAGCACCAAGGTTGGTGGATGAACATGTCGCCTATTGACGTGAAAAAGTGGGGAGGAGATAAGAGGTGTAATCGAAAAGGTTTACGTCTCGGTTTGTAGAGACGAAACAATGACGATGGATTACTCGATTCTCATTCTTGATAAGAAGAAGATGTGGCGGTTCAACTTCTTTGGGTTGCGGTTGATTCATCACAATGCCCATGTTTTCTAAGAATGCGAGTTCATCAGCGAAGATTTCCTCGAAGCTTTCATCGATATCCCGAATAATAATCTCATCGGAAAAAATGGGATGATACTCGGACTCCATAAAAGGTTCACATTTAGCGTTAGATGTTGACCTGGACAACAACGTAATAGTGGAGTCGAGATCAGTATCGTGAAGCTCTTCAATATCGCTGCTGTCGGAATCTATTGTTTTGACAGAACATACATGAGCATAGGGTTCGGAGGGTTCACTTCCCAACTTGTAAATGTTAAGCTCAATTGATATCTTTCCGAAGGATAGGGTCATAGAGCCGTTTCGACAATTGATTATTGCGTTGGAAGTCGCAAGAAAAGGTCGACCTAAAATCACCGGAATTTGGTTTCATGGGTTCGCTATAGGTTGTTTATCTATAACGATAAAGTCCACAGGAAATATAAATTCCCCGACTTTGATTAACCCATCCTCTAGCTCACCCCTAGGTTGGGTGATAGATCGATCGGCCATCTAAATAGTGCAATGCGCTGGTTTTAACTCTCCGATCCCTAATTGCTCATAAACAGAATACGGAAGCAAGTTAACAGTAGCATCTAAATCGAGTAGAGCACGATTGATATTTTTACCCCCAATAGAAATAGAAATTGTAGGACTTCCGGGGTCCTTTCGTTTCGTGGGGAGTTGTTGTGTAAAAGCAGTGCTCATATTACTCGCAAGGAAAACTTTTTTAGGTACTTGAACTTTTCTCTTCCTAGTGCACAAGTCCTTTAGGATTTTCGCATAAGACGGAACTTGTTGAATAGCATCTAGGAGAGGAATGTTTATGTTAATTTGCTTAAAAATTTCCACAATCTTCTCCATTTGTGGACTTAGTCTTTTGCCCCTTAACCTATTTGGATAAGGTGCTTTATCAATAAGAGTTGGGTCCAACATTGGAGAGGATTGTGGGGATGGAATGGATCCCAAAATTGGAGTAGGAATCTTTTTAGGGAGACTCGGCGGAGGGTTCGAACCTAGTGGGAAATGTAGAATAGGCTCGGAAGTAGGTGGGAGACTAGACGAATTAGGGGAAGAAGTAGAAGCTGGGGTATCATTGGTATCACTAACGTCATCAACTTGTTCACCCACTCAGTTATCCAGCACTCTTCCCGATCTCAACGTAGTAACGACACTCACATTATGATTTTGTGAGTGGCCAGGATTCGGTAGGGGTTGAGATGGGAGTTTCCCTTTTTCTCTCGCACTCATCGCGGCATTCAACTGTGCAATTTGGGCTTCTATTGCTTTAATACTCTCACCGTGGGAGGCAAAGTCTTTCTTTATGGTATAAATAGAAGACCTCATATCAACCGACATTTAGATTGAATGTTTCATAAACAAATCAAAAGTTTATGCGAGTGAAGAGGAGTTATCGGTACCGGCCAATTGCAAAGAATTATTATGCGGTGCAGAAGTGTTGGCCGAATTTTGAAAAGGTTGCGATTGAAAGAGGTGCTGACTCTGTGGTGGTGGTTGCTGTTGCTGTGGAGGAGGTCTTTGATAATTGCCTTGGAACTGGTTTTGATTTTGGAGTTGGTTTTGGTTCCAAGCAAAATTAGGATGATTCCTCCATCCCTGATTGTACGCGGAAGAATAAGGATCGTTTCTAGGTCGCTGCTGAAAAGCAGCATTAGTTTGCTCGTGACCTTGAAACGTTGCATTCATAGGACATTCTTCTGTCAAGTGTGATGGATAGGAACAGCAACCACACACGGTTTTGGGGAGCATTACCTGGTTTAGGGAGACTAATGAGAATTTGTTTTCAATAGCGTCGAGTTTCTTTTGCATCGTTACCATTTTGGCTTTTACGGCGATGGAAATATCGAGTTGATGAATACCTCCCCTAGATGAAGGTGGTCTAACGCTTTCCCACTGCAAAGTGTTTTCAACGAGATCTTCCAGATATTTCCAGGCTTCACCATCGTTTTTGGACATGAAATTGCATTGACACATGGTTTCAAGCATCTGCTTTGTCACTGGATTAATGCCTTCATATATAATTCGGCATAGATCCCATCTATGTATTCCATGATGAGGACATTGGACAAGCAGATCCTTGAAACGTTCAAACTACTTCCAAAATGGTTCATTGGGAAGCTGGGTAAACTGGTTGATTTCGCTCCGAACATGGGCGGTCTTATGATTTGGGTAAAATTTCTTAAGGAATGCTATCACGAATTCATCCCAATTGGTAATAGAGTGTGTGGCAGTATTATAAAGCCATTTTTCTGCCAGGTCGCACAAAGTGAATGGGAGAAGACGCAAGCTCATAGCATCCACGGATAGTTATGAAGTACCCATCATTGTGCATACGTTTTCGAATTTAGTGATGAAAACGTACGTGTCTTCAGACTCAAGCCCATGAAATTTGGGCAAAAGGTTGATGTAGTAGGGTTTAATTTCAAAATTATTCACGTTGGCTGGTGGAATAGATAAACAAGTAGGAAAGGGACCGCGTATAGGATAATATCTCTCTTGGAGAGAGATGCGCAGTGGATTCTGCGTACTGACGGGTGGTGGCAGGGTGGTATTATAATCTGATGGAGAACCGTCCATCTCGGTCGATGTGGTGGGTAGTGGGGGAAAAATAAGATGAAGAAGCACAGACTTCGGAGTCGATAGCAGGAACGCAGACAAGATGGGCACTAGAATCCCGTGTCCAGCCAAGCATGCACTAAGCGGGTTTAGCGCAAGTGGTAGCGTGTGTGTGATTTAAAAATGGTTTGTTTTGAAAATTTGCCGGACTTAGACAAATCACACAAAAATGCATAAACAACCCTAGAACTAAGGTTACCTAGGTCAAGTCTCTAGACCGCTCTTAGACTTCCAAAGGACAAGCCGCAGGATCAATCCTCTACCACATCTTTACTACTCTTGTGGCCAGCTAAGTGCCTGGTAAGTGGGAGGTATCCTCTATACGAATCACCGAAAATAGCGGGCCTAATTAAGTAACCACTTGCCTTAGACACACTTTCCTAGACACCACAAAAGTAATGCGGATAAGCGATAGATTACCCACGACCTTCCTTTGTCCTTATTGAGCGCGACAGTCCTTAGAGTCATGGTTTAGATATTTTTTAATTAATGTAGGGTGATGCGGATGCTCGTTTTGAGATTTGTGGGGCTTAGGAAGGGTGATGAAATCCCCACCTAATCTGAATTTGGTCTTTGCCCCTTAATGTCCGTATTAAAATATGCAAAATCAAACCGCAAAACAAAACTCGCAAAAAGATTTTTGAGCGGCGATATTTTGCAAAGAATCCTGCAGAAAATATAATATTGGATTTTTTAGAAAAGAGAGAAAGAGATAGAAAAGATACCAGAAAAGTTTGAGGGCACAACTCCCCAAGACCGTCGCGGTTCCGCCGCCGTTTGCACACAATAACCGCGGTTCCGCCGCGCTTTAAGGGGTTCTTTGTTTAATTTGTTTCACTGTTGCTTCCTTTACTCCTCTGGGTCTTGATGAATGTCTCTGAGTCTTTATCTCCTCGCTAAAGTGACTCTAGATTCCCTCGCAAAAATCGCACACTAATCGTTAAATATGCAAGATGCGGTTTTGTTTTATTTTTATGATATATATCGAATAAGAATTCAACACAAATAGTAAGAAAAAAAATTATGCATGTATCCCCGGAAACGGCGTCATTTGATTGATCTGTTTTAAAGAAGTGTTTGTAGAATAACTGCAATCAATAACGGTGTCGCGTGTAGCTAGACCGAGATGAGTACGGGTCGTCCTCAGGGATATGTGGAATCTTTAAATCTTATTTTAGACGTGTTGAAAAAGAGGAAGAATAGAGGAATAAATAATAGTGGAAATAATTTCTAGATCTACGTCAAAATACGGATGTAGAATACAGATCTAGTTTGAATACAAATATAGATTTTATAAGAAAAATGCTTGTAGGGTTCGTTCGGATTTAGTAGTCATGGATGACTAATAAAGATTACTCATTTTATCTATTGATAGCTTTAATACTAGATAGATGATGATGAATGAGGATTATGGTTCTTGGAAGAAACTAGGGTTTTCCCACTATTGACCCTTGTCCTTTCATTGATCTCTATTCATGTCTAGCTCTTAAAAAAACAATTGTTAATCTGATCTCAAATTGCGGTCGAGACTAGTAATAAATTGGTAGCGCGTCCGATAAGGATGTTAACATTTATTTTGCTAAAGTTTATAAACTTCATAAGACTTAAAATAAGTTAAAACATTTTTTCATCCATTGATCTACCATAATCTTACGAACCCTATCAAGCAGAGAATTACTCGCGCATGATGGAGATAGAAGAAAAACGGATAGAGAAAGAATTCATAATGTAAATGCAGAAAATAAATGCTAAATAATGATCTACCTTTATTAATCAACTTCACAATTACAAAGCCTTCAAGTTTAGATTACAAGAGGAAGAAGATGTTGCTCTCGATCTTTTCCTTGTAGGAAGTAGAAGCTCCGTCGAATCTCACGTCGCTCTATCACGTCGAATCGTGGACCTGTTGTGTATCTCGTGTTTTTTGAAGGTGATTTGCTTCATATAAAAGGTGATGAATTCTAACTTTAGCCCTCGGTCCTTTATATAGCCCTCAAAGAAGAAAACCTAGTTACCATATATGTTGACTTCCTAATATGGTGATTTTCCATATATAGTGATTTCCTAATATGGCGACTTTCCATATATGGTGAGTTTCCATATATGGTGACTTTCCATATATGGTGACCTGTCTTTGGGGCCGTTTGGTGTGATCATTGCTTCAAAATTCTTGGGCTACTTCATAGTGACACATGGAGATTTATTTGATGTCTGTAATCTTCATATCTTTTCTGAGTCTCTGCCAGTAATGATTCTTCGATTTATTTAACTTCATCGGCAGATTTTTTGATTCCCAACACTCGATATCTCGATCTCTTGACCTGAGCAAAACCTTGCACAATATCTCAATGAATAATGTTAGTAATATTTGTTTTTCTTGAGATATTATCCTAACCATTTTATATGATATTATATTTTAAGAATATTAATTCGGGATATTTGATATGATATGCATATTTTAATTATCAAAATATTGTATAAATATAATATGGATATATTTTCCTTCATAATGTTAATTATAATATATAGAACATATGACAATAGATATTTTGCAGATAAACCCTCATATGTTCTATATTTACAATAAACACCTTTAAACACTTAACAAAAGTAAGGAAAATGTTATATCAAATGTGCAATATTTTCGACTGAACAGGCGAGGATCAAAGCTCAGGAAAAAAAATTCTCAAGAAAACCAGAGAAGAAACAATATAATACAAGCGCGCGACTCTAAGGTCGAAAGAATAAACAACTGGCCCTCTAAGTCTGATAAATATACAAGTCTGGTTGATGGAGTTTACTAGATACAACTGAAATAAATAAAGTACAACGGTGGTTACGATGCAAGTGAACCCACCTACTAAAGCAATCACCCAGAAAGAAGCAGTGTGCCAGCAAGCCGAAACGAAACCTGTACGGCCAAAACTACAAGAAATTGTGGCACGACGGGGGTGAGTTGCCAACTTGAGAGTAGAAAACATCACCGAGAAGAAATCACATGTATGACTCTCTCCTAGCTCATACAATAATATCCTCATAAAATATAACCTGAAATATCTAATAATGGCAAGGGTGAACATCTAAACATAAGTATAATACCCAGTGCTCGTGTCAGTGCCTCAGGTAGTAACATGTCAATATATGATGTACGAATGCATTAAGAATGAAAACAGAACGCATCTTGTATGAGAAAAACTGTTTTCTTATCTCAGTGAGATTTCTGCATAAAAATCGAAGTATTATCAATGAAAACAACAGAGAATCCGTGTCAAGCATCGACACAAAATATATATCTCAATATCTCAATATCTCGGGCTCCGGCAATCTGGACAGGCCCATATCATCAAATCTCAAGACTACGTCGGTATCCTCCGGATATCCGACGCGTCACAAATAACCGGTCGGTAGTGCTCCCCTGCCGGGCACAACGCCATCTCCTGCGACCATCTTGCCCCGGGGTACCGCACCGGGTCCACCATGCATCCGCAGACGGTTCCTCCTCCTCCTCCTCGAATCGGGTGTATGATACCGTTCCAGAGCCGAGAAAACTCATGGTGGACACCTCTTACATCATATCAAAGAAAACCGCAAATTTATTATTTTTAGAAATGATAATGAGTTTATGAAATCCTTGAGGTTTCTCCAAATCCAGAAATCTCATGGAAAATCCGAAATCCCAAACTCGAGAGTAAATAGACAGTGAATTACCGGCTCAAAGCACCACAATATTGCATGACAATGAATATATACATGCATGGGTATCTAAGTAAAGAATGCAATATCTAGACTAGCGTAGTAATAACATATCGGAACTATCAGCTGGCAAGTTGTATCAATGAACTAATATTCTCTGAGTGTACGTATCATGGCAATTACCGATGGTGATGTGTGTGAGCCAGCAAGCAAGTGTTCATAGACATACGCATCATCGGTAATGGTGCTGGTGTCCTGACAACATGGTTTCATGATAACAGACGAAATCATAAGTATAAGCATGCAATGCGATAAGAACAATATGAATATATGGAAAAAATGTAGTAACCGAAACATATAAGAAAATAAATTTAATATCTACGAGTCATACAGTTTTTGGTGCCTGAAATCGCACGAATCGTGGTTTTAGAAAAATAAGGACTACGGGGTCTTTGAGAAAAGATACATTCTTTGAAAAATCCGTAGTATCTGTCGGCCTGTCTTAAAATACTCACGATTCGTTAGTTTTGAAAATAAGTATGACTCGAGCCCAGTCTAACATCTACCTAATAAACTACTGGACTAATCGAAAGGGTAAGGAAAACCGCCTAATGTCCGATTCGATATATCTAGTAGTCGGTGATCTCGCTTCAATAGCGTCACGCACGGTAAAATATATAATACGACATCCTCGAGTCAAGAGTGCAGATCAATCATCATATCTATAGTTCGTACGGTAAAATCCATCGTACGGCATCCCAAATCGGGGTACGGGTCAAATATCACATCTATCTCATTATTCATATGGTATTGTTATCATAATATCATGAACTAGGGGTACTGATATAAAGTCGAGTACATCCCAATACCATCAACATATATCCGCGTGTGTATGAAAACACATCGTCCATCGATCCGCTAATATCATGTCGTATATCATGACACGACCCAAATTACATAACCGATCTCACGGCATCATGCCGGATCATGTCGACTCACCTCCAAGTATCAAATACTATCCTCATCACCCGTGTATACGTATATGTGTGTGTGTGTGTATATATATATATATATATATATATATATATATATCAACACATCCACACATAATATATATATATATATATAACCATATACACGAAAAACATATCACGTGTGTGCATGTGTGTGTGTATAACCTATACTCTAGGTTTTTGCGACTACGAAACTAAACTAAAAATGTATTCTTCCAACTACGCTAAATCCAACCCAAAGTCGCCTAAATCCTCTCTTGCTAAGTATACAAATCTCGCAACAACACATATGTATATATATATATAGATATATAACGCAACATATACTACGAAATTGCGTGGGTGCTATACGCCATCCACCCGACTTCCCCCGTAGATATACATCTACTCACCTTGATCCTTGCTTGCCGAAGTCGATGTCGCCATGCTCTTCCCTTGTCGTATGAAATCTACATGAAGGTACCTACATATCAAATACATATAGTATCGTAAACGGAAATCGCGCACGAAAACCAAAACAGCACATGAATCACACATAGGTTAAAACCTATGGTCTATGCATGCGAAAGAACCAAACAACACCCGATATTGACGTACAAATGTCAAGTGACCGATACAAAACACAAATATCAAAACTTCAAGTCATGAAAAAGCTACAAACAAAAACAGCAACTAAGGAAAATGGTTCAAGATTTTGGTTCAGATAAAAAGAGTCTAAACTAGTAATACAGTGGGGTTGTATATGAAGTAACTGAGCTACAGACCCAACCTAGACACCAACATCCACAATTTGGCCGGCCACACCCCCCCTAAACCGGTCTTCTCGGCCATGGATGATTGGTTGGGGTTCGTCTCCTCAGGGTGGTCTCCTAGTATCTTAAATAAGTTAGTGGAGTTGCTATTTTTTCCTGTAAAAGTCTCGGTTCACTCCAAATATCTTGTAGTCCTAAAAATCTCACAAAACCGACACGGAAGGATTTCAAACTCACATCTCGGATTCTTAAAAGCTCAGCTTGGTCCAGAATAATACTAACAGGATTAAGGTCACTAGTTACTCTTAATTACACATCACAACTCATGGAAAACCCTAACCCTCATCTATGAATCCTCAAACACCACTAAACCACAATATCTTAACTCAAAACCAAACTAGAATACATTACACACTAATAACTTGACTAAAAGTGTAGATATATACCTCATTGGCAACTCAATAATCCCCTAGAGCTCAAAATCCTAACTTTCTTAGTCCACCATGCTTGCAGTGAGCTTGTGCACATTTTTAATGAAGGGAATAAGTTGTTTTGAGGTGGTTTTGGGGTTGTGGTGAGGAGGTAGAGGAGGTAGGGAGAGGGCATCCATGAGGGGAGAGAGGAGAGGAAAAGATGAAGAAGATGAAGAAATAAACAAAGAGCCATGGTCAAATGACCCCTCGCCCTCTCTCTCTCTCCTCTCTCTTACCCATACCTCATTCTTTATTCATTTCCCTTTTCTTTTCTTTTCTATTCTTTATCCTTTTCCTTTCATTTTAATGCAAAACAAAAGAAACAAAACCAAGTGATAAAAGAAAACAAGCATGGTTTTAAAAAACAATGGAAATGTAACAAGTCGTGTAACATGACACGGTGCATGTCATATGCATAATCATGCTTCATGCACGATTAGTAATTATTAATCAAGCTTAGGGTTAAACTTGTATATATTCAATTGTATAAAATTTATAAAGCGTCTAAATCATATAATATTCTTTCAAAATCAACACTCAAATGTAATTTTTCAATATTTTTCCAATCTATCTGTATGTGATCATACTATAACATTAAAACTAATCTCCACACATTAAAAGTATTCATAATATATTTTATTTAATTATTAAACTTCCCAAAAATAATATTTTATTTTTCTGAAATGTTACAGTTTCCCCCCTTAAATAAATTAGGTTTCCGAATTTAAATTTAAACCCCTAAAATTTTAAAACATTTTAGCAAAATGATCAAGTCGTCGGGGCTCCGACATCATCAATACTTAAAACACATCTTAGCACAATGCATGCGCATGAAAACGAGTATATAACTCCCAAATCAAAACTCCGTCAAGCATCACGCAATCATCAGAGTCATGGTGAAGATACCAATGTCAAAGTCCAATACGAAAACCAACATGATATACTCAAAACTATAACATGTACATATTACGCATCATTATAAACTCGTCAAAACATCTGAAAAGATATGCATGGCAAACCTTTTTCCAAGTCGCTGTGCGATGCGCGTATCACAGGGTAAGTAGCGGACGTTTATTATAAGAAAATAACTATATATTTATATATATCCTTTGCTTAACTTACACGTCCCGCCTTTGAAATTAATTTAGAAGGGTTTCCTTTGTAAAATGTTTCGTGTCATCTCGGACAAATAGGAAAATATTGAGACTGTAGCTCCTTTCTGGAAATCCCTTCGATAACTATCGATGCATGCAAAAACACCTAGGTACTGTTCTCAGAATAGGCCTGCTCGGTTACTAAACCAAATAGTAAATAACATAAAAATGTATTGCTCAAAGGAAATCATACTCAATAGTATTGTTATAATACCACGTGCGTCTGGTGCGCACAAAAATCGAAATCAATGAATGTGCCATGCATGTGCACAGAAACAAAATCTAAGTGCAACGGGTGTGCACGGAAACACCTGTCAAGGGCAACGGGTGTGCCTGACAACAATATCAGGTGCATCTGATATGCACGAAGAATCCCGATTTAGTGCATCTGGTGTGTACCAAAATCACATCAAGCTCGCCAAGTATGCACAAGAATCCAAATCAAGTGCACAAGGTGCATGAAAACAAATATCGAATATCACAATCAAAATCGACGGTATACAACAAACCTTAACCCAAATCAGGTATACCGTGGTATATAATCTCACAACCACGTGCATCAGCATGCACAAAATCGAATCAAAGTACCAATAGTGCATGAAAACTATACCGAAGGCACAAGTCAAATCACATACATACTATAGGTATGAAATCAAAATCAACCATCTTGAATGACAACAAATCGAAATCGAGTGCAACTGTGGTGCACAAAAACTCAATCATGCAAATAAATCGCCCAATATACCGAAATCCAAAATGACGGACACGTGATATTCGAATTAACAAATCGCAAATTGTAAACACTGTCGTCGATATGTCCTTCCTTCAAAGTTGAGAAGGTGTCGGTGCATCCAAGCTAGCAGAGAAAGATATCCACTTGCCTCCTGTTCATGGTCTGGCGCCTTATGCCCTTAGGCTCTCGTCCCTTACTGCGGATTGCCATTTACATAGCTCCTCAGCTCAACGGCGCAATATGGAATGGTGACGGAAACAGTCCTGCTCTAGCACATCCTCTAAATATCTCTGGCCAACTATCATGGTCACTCATAACATGTATCGTCGATGATGCCAAACTCTGGCCTACTAGGTGTGCGCAATACGACCGATCCTGGGTCCAAGTCTTCTCGTGTAGTATTCCAAAAGGATTCTGTCGGGGTCTCTCCCAAATATCATTTCTGCCGATCTTCCCGGAAGTTATCACCTTTTACTAAATCCATTTCTTGTTCCGGAACGGCTGCATGCTCATCACGACTTCTTCTAAAAGATATATCCATATTCAACGCCTCTGCATGCATATTACCTCTCTGATGTCAATGGAGTGGAACGTCATCTCGTCAAAATCTCGTACGAACCTCTTACACCACTTTTCATTAATGTCGACTGATTCGAACTCGTCTCTTCGTAGCTGTATGGACTGCGCTACAAACGGCTATACTCATATCTAGAGTCTCCCTTCTGAAACTACGAACTCGATAGCTCAATATCTTGTAGTAGGCATCTTGTCAATTACCTTTTCGAAAATTCGTTCAAATTATCGGAGTGATGCGCTTATGCTCGTCCTCTCTCGATCGACTCACAACGTGCCTGTGTGAGGTCCTCTTCTAGCTAAATCTAGCAAATCCAGCGATCTCGCATCGGGGTATCCAAATGAACTACATGTCCTAGTCATTCATCCAAGGGTGACTAGCGATCTTCAATCATATCTCTAAGTACAACTCGTGCTGCAATAGCTTCAAACATCTAGAGCAATATCTTGTCAGTCGCAGCAGCAACTAGCTCATTCGTCCGCACGATAGACAATGCCACAATCATCAAGAATTAATGGTACATTGACGGTCATCACATTCTGGCTGGCCTCTATTGGTAGCCCGATCATCTGGTGTAGATATCAAACGCTCGCATCCACGAAAAAACATAGTAAAACGACATATCAAAACGCTCATGTCGCGAAAAACACAATAAAACGACACATCTAAGCAATCATGTGTCACCGGAATTACACCCTGGTCAGTCCTCATCCAAGACGAGCTCATGCTGACCGCAACTCTAGCCGTAGCTCTCTCTACCCATGCAACCGTGGTAACAGAAACTACAAACCGATATCGATGAGGATAGATCATATGAACGAATAAAATACAGTGCAAAGAAATGTACATCCTAAGGCTCCTTAAGCGGAGTAGTGTATCGTAAGTATGCCGCGGAACATACATACAGTACATCACTCTACTTAAGTCACATACTCCATCAACTAAGGTGAACCTATGCGACGAAAGTTCGGGTCTAATACCCCCTCGACCAAGTCCAAGTTCCATAAGGTCAAGCCTAGGTTCTGAATATATATATACGCCCTAGACTCCACATAGTCAAACCTAGACTCGAACCAAGGTTAAATCTAGCGCTCTGATACCAACTTTGTCACGACCCGAAATAGCACGTGACTGGCACTTGAATCATGTGAAGTCTATAGGACCCCACCTAATTCAAGTAAGCCAAAAGCCCAGAAATCTAAACCGTTTTAAATAAGAAGTGAAGGAAAACTTATTTTAAAGCAAGTGGTTTGAATGAAATAAGTGGCATTAAACAGTTAAAAGCGACATCTTATTTTCCCAAAAATTTCGGCAGAGTCTCCTTTGTAAAACTGGCCCCAAAAGGGTACAAAAATGCATATACAAAAATAATGAATAAAAGCATCCCCAAGCGGGAGCTAGCTCTTCGCCAATTGGCGGAAACAACTACGCAAACAATATAATATACAACGCCGAAGGGCGATGATCAAAACTCAGGAGAAACCAACATTCTCAAGAAAACCAGAGAAGAACCAATATAATACAAGCGTATGACTCTAAGGTTGAAAGAATATACAATTGTTCTTCTAAGTCTGATAAATATACAAGTCTGGTTGATGGAGTTTACTAGATACAACTGAAATAAATAAAGTACAACGGTGGTCACGATACAAGTGAATCCACCTACCAAAGCAATCACCCAGAAAGAAGCAGTGTGCCAGCAAGCCGCAACGAAGCCTATACGGCCAAACCTGTAAGAAACTGTGGCACACCGGGGGTGAGTTGCCAACTCGAGAGTAGAAAACATCACCGAGAAGAAATCACATGTATGACTCTCTCCTAGGTCATACAATAATATCCTCATAAAATATAACATGAGATCGTTATTTGTCTCGTGTGAGTTCCTACTGTCCTTTGATTACTACCCTACCACGGCTCAAAGGAGTCGTGCAAACAGGCTTTAGTAGGGTACATTCGCGAGCCACATGGATGAAGTGAGCGGATCGTCGGGGGATTCGTCTCTCCCGGTATTGGGGGTTAATGTCGCGGTTGTGAACGGATGGCCATCACCAGAAATCCTTGGCCAAGGTAGTCAAGAATTACTGATCTAGGATCGGTAGTTTCTCAGATGGTGATGGCTTTCATGCCGATACTAAATGTCACGTTATTAGGGGTTTGACATTATCCACCTCCTATATTTGATATGCGATACTCATAGACGAATGGACCGGACTGTATGGATATTGTCACTGTCAAGCTCAGTAGGGGTTTCAGGATGAGTTTGCTCGTCGGCCTCCCTTTCGCTCAATACCTAGGTAGCCGTTACGTACAGCTATTGCCACTTACGTGCTTGTGGTTAAACCCACTGCCAGCGTATTGACGAGTCTTTAGGGTCCCACTCAAAGGGTCTCCCTACATCGGGCGAAACGAAGTAGAGGCCGTATGGTTTTACGGTAGGGTTCGATCACATACGTGTACTTGTGCACGGATGATGTTCGGATGGATAATACTAGTGTGCTTTGGTTTAAGCCGGATCCTAGTATTATATTGTTAGATTATTTTCGTCTCATTGTATTCGTATTCTTCGTAATATGGATGGGGGTATGTATATACGGTTGAGGGGTATTCTTGTAATTTATTACAAGATTACTTTTAGAAGATTACACCTCATCAAGGTTTAGACCTTTTTGGATTAAAAGGTTATTGAGGTGTAGGATGAAGTTTTTATTGCATTTTTGTGGCATGGCTAATTAGTGACCCATGATTACTATTCTAGCATGCTTAGGGTTTTTTGTTGTTGTGAGATTATGTTGACTTGAGATATTTTTTGTTGACTAAGATATTTTGGAGACATGGACATTTATGTGATGGCTCCATTATTTCTTATCATACTCACACAACAAACAAAAAACACAAGCCATTATTCATTTCTTTTTCTCTTTCTTGAGTTGCTCTGAACACCTCATTCTCATGGCATCTTCTTTTTCCTCTAGCTCCACCCAAACTCTCTCATGATTTGAGAATTCTTGGGTGTTTTGAGACAAATTAATCCTTCATCACTCTCTACTTCATCTACGGTATCTAAAGTAGCGATCTAGGTGCCCTAGTTACCTCGGATATGAGGTTGGAACTCGTTGCATAGACCCTCGGGTGGATCATCTTCGATGGAGGGAGACCGGAGATCAAGCTTGAGAAAGGAAGCCCCTAGGAACTTGGGATGATGGTTGAAGACCGAAGGACACGGATCTATTCGGTATAACCATTCTAACTCTTTTGCATGTTTTGTTATCTAGGGTTTATGGGTAGATCCGGGTAATTGGTTATGGTAGCGCCAAGTTTTATAAATTTTGTTCCGCATTTGGTGATGGATTGATGGTCGGGGCGCTGCCGTAACCCAATAGTTCTCAATAATAAAAACACCTGAAGAAGACGCAATAGTGTGCTTCTTCTTCGTTGGGTTCATCAAGGAATTCATGCAATCCTCTTTCCCTTGCTCATACTCATGATCACCATCATGATTTAGTTCCAAATTAACGTTACCCAGCCCCGAATAAGAATTCGGATCGGTCAAGCGATACATTTTATTATCTTGATTAGGGCGTGAAATGGTTGCTACCTGGAGAGAGAGAAAAGAAACACTGAGCATGCGATCTTGCAAGATTAGATTGGTTATTAATTTATCTAACCAAGATGGCTTCCACTGTTTCCTCAAATTCTTCTTCAAACCCTAAAAGAAGAACTAATCAGGATAAATCGCATGTCACAATACTTGCTTAACCTTTCAGCCAGGCTAGTATCGGTATTTCGAGGGAGGTTTTCCAACGCTTTCGCGAAGTTCCTTAATTATGTAACCTCTTTTCCCTGGAGGCATGGCCCTGCTGACACCTTTCTAGACACCTACTTGGTTTATAGCATTGATTGTTAAATGAAATAATCTCCCGAGAGTAATCCTACTCATCAGTGGGATCGGGATCCAAGTATCATCGTGTGATGACCTAGATGGAATCCACTCTAGTCACCACACTCCAGAAGGTATGCTGAATCTGCAAGTTTCCTGTATATTTGAAACTCCCGATGTGGTTTTTTCCCCTAGGACCCTAGTGACCTTGACGGAGTCAACAAATCAAAGAGTTCTAGTAAAGTTCAACCCATCATTATCTTGATTGTATTAAATCCACTCGCATAACCCTTGAAGGAGTCAACAAGATTACACGACTTTCCTAACCAATCACAACTAATGCTACAAACGAGCACCAATTAACTACCGTACATTACGCCTTGACGAAGTCAACAAACGCAGCACGAATACTAAGTACTACTCGTAGGAAATGATGGAGGGCTACGGCTAGGTTTTTGGCGAAAAATCTTTTAACGTAATGAACTTGATATCGTTGAAGAAACCTGAGCAGTTTTGAAAAGGAGTGGTTTAGGTTCCGCTTTTGAAAATTTCTGGTTTTGAAGAAAACCGAGTAATCTACAGTTTAGACTTTTTCTTAAGAGGACACTCCTCGTGAAGGGATCTCAGCTCTTGCCTCCTGGAATGTGGTGCTGGATATTCACAACCGAATACCTTTATGCAAAGCGAAAGAATATAACTGTAGTTTTTCGAAATTTGTTCCAACAACATCTTTTTAGGTTTCTTTTCTTGCATTAATCAAAATTAATGCGGTCCCGTCATTTAATCTATCACACCACAAAAGAACGAAAATATGATGTACATATATACCATCCGCATTCGCCACTGGGCCCCGTCATCACCCGTTAGGTTACTTAACTAATGACAGAGCGGGGACTAGACTAGCGTGGGTGCAAAACATATACAAAATCTAGTAGTATATATATAAGTATATATAACATTCATCCCAGGCATGATATAATCAACATCACATATTCTCAGCCAACAATACAGAATGGTGGACAATCTTGGAGCCCCGGGTTTCATTTGAGCCGCAAATAAAACCTGATGTTCCCGGTCGTGTGGATAACCTGTGCAATGAAAACCTAGACCCCTACGAGCACGACAAGTTATCCGCCAATCCCAGAAGTGAGGAAACCCCCTTCAACAAAGTGAATGGGCCACCCAGCACATCACGAAATCCGGTAACTTGGGCACC
This sequence comes from Agapanthus africanus, assembly GCA_030015575.1. Taxonomy (NCBI): domain Eukaryota; kingdom Viridiplantae; phylum Streptophyta; class Magnoliopsida; order Asparagales; family Amaryllidaceae; genus Agapanthus; species Agapanthus africanus. The sequence continues at coordinate 147,584,178 of JASDDO010000004.1, read as the reverse complement.
CTTCTGTGGGTCATCCTATACCCCTTACGAGTGCGGCGAATAGCCTGCCAATTCTAGAATGAACCCGGACATTCATGCACTCCACCACGGGGTAATCCTAGTACAGAAAATGAAAATAATATGTATAAATGGTGACATCGACCTTAACCCGGTGAAGCCCCAAACAAATAATATACAACCCGGCAAAGACGACGGTCCACATGTCGGACGCTCGCCCCGCAATATGAATATACAAATGAATCTTTAACTGTACTACTAACATTGCACCTCAAGCTATCTACCACAACTATCCAACCACAACCACAACACAAACACAAAACATCAACGTGAATGTCATGTTCACAAAATCGTCTAAAAGAACATATAGCAATTAGACGAGTTATACCGATCGAATGACATTCACGGTCGCAGATAAAAGTGAATGTACTGAAAAAATATTCAACAGTGTTAAAAATAATGATTTCGAAGTACTCCATATTCCCTTAACAAACAGATAACAGAATATCCAACCTGGGCAAAAACAAACAACACCTGAAACCCAAAATCCAAGAGACAAAATCATAGACCAAAACTCAAGAAAATTCACTCCTAGAAAACCGGTGAGGCCTGTTTTTTTTGCATGTTTGGTCGGCCATAACTTGGTGGAATTGTCTCGTTTTTGGTTTATGTTCATCTATCAGTGAAAAGAGCACTCTGAAATTGTTTACAAAAATTTTAGAGCCTCTGAAAATTTCGACAGAAAGTTGGATTTTGGTTTCGTGTTTCGGAGTTATTTCGGTTTCGTTACTTTAACATTGTTTAAACTTGCAAGTGTAGGGTTTATGGGCTGGCTCTGATACCATGAATGGTTATGCTAGCACCCCTACCAACTTTCGTGGCTAAATGCGGAACGAAAATTTTCTACGAACGAAAACTTGGCGCTAGAATAACACTAAACCGGATCTACCATAAACCCAACTAGCAAAAAGAGAATCTATCTACTATGAAAAGAGTTATACCATGAGACTCGAGTCCTTCGGGTTTTCACTTCTCTCCTTTAGCATGCTCCTAGTAGCCTTCATGATCGCGCTTGATCGTCGGCTCCTTGTTTCGAAGATGATCCACCCAAGATTTTCTACTTTGGGCTCCTACCTTTAAACTAAGGTAACTAGGTTACTTGGTTTTCTAATATAAGTAACCTAGGTGATGTAGAGAGTGGTGATGGAGTGTTTTGTCTCAAGAACCCTAGGTTTCTCAACATATGAGACTATAAGGGCTTGAGGTAGAAGAAGAAAAACTTGGAGGAGATGAGAGAGTTGTAGAGAGCAACCATGGAAAAAACTCAAGTGAAGAATGGATAAATCTCTTTCCTAATAATGCAAGCATGCCTAGATAATGATGAGAAATATCTCCATCACAAAATATTTAGATATTTTCTTACCACAATGGTAATCCATAACTCACTAAGTGAGTTAAGAAGTAACTATGCTTCACTTAAGAAAAGTCAACATCTCAAACCTCCATCTAATTAACCATTTAACCAAAATGGTTAAAACAAATAATGAGTATTCTTCTTCTATAATCACCTTGCACAATTACAAGAATGCCCCTCATCATATAAATATACCTGTATCCGTATTCCGAAAAATACGAATACAAAAGAGACGAAAATAATCCATCAATATAAACTAGGATCCGGCTTAAACCAAAGCCCACTAGTATTATTCACCCGAACATCATGCGTGCACAAGTACACGTATGTGATCGAACCCTGTCGTAAAACCATACGGCCTCTACATCGTTTCGCCCGAACCAGGGAAACCCTCTGTGTAAGACTCTAAAGACTCGACAGTACGCTGGCAGTAGGTTTAACCATAAGCATGTCAGCAGCACTAGCTGTATGTAACATCTACCCAGGTACCTGTCGAAAAGGAAAGCCGACGAGTAAACTCATTTGGATCCCTACTGAGCCTATCCATGACAATATCCGTACAGTCCGGTCTCTTCGTCTGAGAGTATCGCATACCGGGGCTAGGGGGTGGTAAACGTCAGACCCTAACAACCCGATAATTCGCGCTGATTTGGCTCAGGACTAATCCGGGAAACTACTGATCAACCTATCAGTAAATCACAACTGCCTTGGCCAAGGTCCTGTGGTCCTAACCAGTCAAACACAGTGCAATATCAACTCCCAATACCGGGAGAGACGAATCCCTGACAATCACTCATTGCATCCATGTGGCTCGGGACTGTACCCAACCAAAACCTGTTTGCACGACTCAGTAGAGCCGTAGTAGGGTAGTGATCAAAGATCAGTGGGAACTTACACGAGACAAATAATGATCTCAGGTCCGAAGACAAACCTGTACACATGTCATCTGAGAACTTCCATCTGACGATAGATATAGTACCATCTGGAAGTTCTCCGCGAGTCCATCCAGTGTACTCACACCCAGTGAGCACCTGTATACGATCTTAGGTGCATCTGACCAACGGCTGCAGGACCAACCATTGCCCCTTATCGGGGCTAAAAATGTATACACTAGTCTACTATGGAGTATCAATACCCAGTCTCGATACTCATGCGACTAGGGAATATTAAAGAATGTGTTTATGGACCACCCTGCTCCCATAAGTATGATAGCCATCACAATACAGGTAGTCAAGCAAGATCCTACGGGCTTTATCAACATGTAACCGCAATATGTAATAGTGTGTATAACATATGCCATGTTAAGATAAAGTCAAACCATAATAGTATACTACTGAATCAAGTCTATATCGATATGTGCAAGCTGGATAAAGCATCAATAAAAACAAATACACATATCCTGATAAAAGATAAATGAAACAATTTACTATATAACTGAGCAAGACTATCATGTACATACATATCCCTAGCATCCACATGTATACATATACAATAATGGCCTCTAGGGCATACATATCCAACAGATCTTAGGTGCATCAGACTAATGGCTGCGGGATCAACCATCGCCCCTCATCAGGGTCTAGAAACGTATACACTAGTCTACTCTGGAGTATCAATGCCCAGTCTTGATACTCACGCAACTATGGACAATTTAAGGATGCGCTTATGGACTACCCAGCTCCCACAAGTATGATCGCCATCATAACGCTGGTAGTCAAGCAAGATCCTACGGGCTTTATCAACATGTAACTGCAATATGTAATAACGAGTATAACATATCAACACGTTAAGATAAAATCAAACCATAATAGTATACTACTGTATCAAGTCTTTATCAATATGTGCAAGCTGGATAAAGCATTAATAGAAACAAATACACATATCAAGATAAAAACAACTCAAATAATATACTATATAACTGAGCAAGATTGTCCAATACATACATACCCCCAGCATCCACGTGTCTACATATACAATAATGGCCTTTAGGGCATACATATCTAACAAGTCCCAAGAATATACTAACTCAAATTCGGTGTTTTGTAAGTTGAAAACTATATTTTGGTTGAGAATGTCTTACACCGTTATTCAATGCACCTTATCTTATCATCAACAGATAAAGGTAAATGTTTGGAATACAATTTTCAAAATTTATATCTCGCTTTATAAAATAAAGATACATATATATCATTCTAAAAATTAGTGCATAGCAATGGTTATTCGAAACCAAATATTTGTGGTTAGGCAAAACCAGGCGATTTAATATAATATCACCAATTAAAACTAATTCCGATATTGAGGATCAGATCGCCCATTTCCCAATATTCTACTCTGTTCCAGCAAAAATTTAGGCTAAAAACTTGCTCCCTTATAAAATAATAACAATAAAATAAAATAAAATAAAAAAATAATAATAATAATAACAAAAGGAAAAACTCCACATGCAAAGAATGTAAATGTCTCAGTACCGAGAGATAAAACACTCTGTTGCAGCGCTCACGTGCAAAGCACGAGAGCGCTAGCGTTAGCAGCGCCAGCGCTGAGATTCAAAGACTCTATTGCAGCGCACCACGTGCAAAGCATGTGAGCGCTAGCGCTAAGAGCGCTGCACTCTACGCAGCGCACCACGTGCAAAGCACGTGAGCGCTGCACTTTAAGCAACGTACCACATGCAAAGCATGTAAGCGCTAGAAATAGAACAAAATATTCTCGGCCCCTGGATCAAAGATCCAAGAATAATGATAAATCATTAAGTAATCATAATTAAATTTTGTTAAAAAAATATTCCTAAAAATCTTTCCAAACAACAAGATTGTGCTCTGTAAATCAGAGCACCGTGGGATCAATGATCCAATGGTGATTAAAAATCACCAAAAGTACAGAATAAATTCTGTATGGAAAGATTTCCCAATCTTGTTAAAAATAAGAAGATTGTCTTCTGTAAATCAGAAGCCCTTGGATCAAAGATCCAATGGTTGGGAAATCCCCAAATCAATTGGAGAAAAGATCTCCTTAACCGATTGAACAAATCAGCTGGCCCTATATAAAGGCCTCTAGACTTCAAGTCTCAAAGACAAAAAGAAGCATAGAGAGGAACCCCCCAGAAGTTTTGAGAAAATCTTAGAAAGAAGAGCCAAGCTCTCGATAGAAGAACTTCTTTTCTTCAAGGTAAAAGAACAGATAGAAGAAATCATCTCATAATTAAAAAGAAGAATTTACTTGTTTAAAGATCATAGATCTACAAAACTAAGTTCTTTTACAAAGATATCAAAAGATCTCATCATAAAATAAAAGAAGAATTTACTTCTTTCTCACAGATCATAGATCTATAAGACTAAAGTCTTTCTTAAAGAGATCATGAACATCTCATTATAAAAAAAAATGGTCTCTTAAGGATCACAGATCCATAAAGGCAAAGCCTTTCATCAATATAAGAGATTAAAACATCTCCTGTGAAGCTAAGAACTTTATTCTTAGATCTATGAGACAAAGTCTCTTAAAAGAGGATTTAATTCTCAGTGCATAGCGCTACATAAAAAGAGCCTTAGCGCTCCATATTAAAAAGAAGAATCTCAGCGCTCCTGATCTGGCGCAAAGCATCGAGTGCACCACGTGCTTCTCACGTGTGCGCCACTCAACAGTTAGCGCTCTGCGCTCTTGAACTAGCGCTTTGCGCTCATAAGACTGGCGCTTAGCGCTAAGCGCACCACATGCTCCCCACGTGTGCGCCACTGTACAAGTAGCGCTTGCGCTCATAAATAGCGCTCTGCGCTCATAAACTGGCACAATGCTCCCATGATCTGGCGCTTAGCGCCAAGCGCGCTATGTGTTTCTCACGTGTGCGCTGATAGAACATAAATTGTTCTCTAATAAAGCCCAGAGCTATGATGAATGCTCAGCATTCAATAAAAGACAAAAACATTGTCAGAATTCAAATCAATGCTCAGCATTGTCAAATGTTTTACATTCTAACTAAATGGGCCGAGCCCAAAGTGGCCATAAACCCCTCGTTCAGATTAATTGAGCCAACATGCTCATAAATCTTTGATCTTAGTCCCAAATTGGACTACAGATCTCCCAACCAAAATTGGTTCAAGAGTACATCTCTTTACTCCTCTGATATTTGTCGTTGTAATCCTTCAACGTCTTCAGAGAGGTGACGGGTCCCGACAACCATAAATTTCATAGACTATGACGTCTTTAAACTGGACTGTGGGGTCCTTAAACCCATGGACTATGATGTCCTTAACACTGGACTGTGGGATCCTTAAACCCATGGACTATGATGTCCTTAACCCTGGACTGTGGGGTCCTTAAACCCATGGACTATGATGTCCTTAATCTCGGACTGTGGGTCCTTAAACCCATGGACTATGATGTCCTTAACCTTAGACTACCATGTTCTTAAACTGGTAATCGACCGCAATGTTCATAAACTAAAAAAATAGAGCCCAAATGCTCTCTTATTAGATCTAAATGATCCCGTTGGGTTGATCTTAGTCTAAAATTATACTAACGTATCCTCAACGAACGTTTAAGTTGATCTTAGTCTCAAATGAGACTAACATATCCTTAAACCCAACCCAAGCCCAAATCTAAGAAAATACGGATTTGGACTAATCCACGCCCTACGGGCGACAACATAAATTATTCTCCGTATACAATCCACGGGCAACCAAAAAAAAAAACAAACACCCACGACACGAAGTGACCATCTGGAGAAGGAGAAATTGTTTACCGCGATGCGGTATCGTAATTAACTGCAGGGGCTTGCGCCTGTAGGGAAGAGCGTCCCCACAATCAAAATCCACTCAACGAGGGGGAATCTGACGAAGTTCAGGCGAGACGGACCTACGCGATCGCGCCTCCGTGTTTCGGCGGGGAACAAATTTTGGCACGCCCGGTGGGACCTCTTCCTCTTTTCACTCTACACTTCGTGTGCCGTATTCGCGAACGAATCAAGGTTTAATATGGTTGCCCTTGGTTTCGAGGTACTAAGATTTGGTTTTGCTCTCGTGCAGAAAAAAAGAAATGGCCTCTAACTGCTCCAGCTGCAACTGCAACTCCCGTTCCACCTCTTCTGGAGGTGTAACCTATGGGCCCCAAGCGGCCTCCCTGTTGAAGATACCAGTAGAGCAAGTAACTCAGGCCACTACTGGCTTGTTCTTTGGGACCATGCTCCCACCCATGAACTTCAATGCCCCAATGTCGTTGCAAGAGGCTTTAAAGAAGTCCGTCTTCGATCGGCTTACAACTACTGCGTCCCCTCTCAACGGGTCGCCCAACTCCACTACCTCAGTTTTCAACAGACTGAGCCAGAACGCCAACAAGCATGCGATACCTGAAGGAGCCATCCCAAAACGGATAGCCATCCCGACTCAAGCAGAAGAAATTATCAGAGAGGATTCTTTTGCCAAGAAGTCAGTCTTCACAAGGCTGGCCGTTCCGACTCCCGCTCCAGGTGAAGTCCTCAAAGTTGCTTCCCCTGCCCAGAGGTCTGTCTTTGACAGATTGGACATTGATGCTCAACGGACATCGGTCTTCAAGAGGCTGACGCCGGCGACAACCCTTCGCCAAAGCAGGGGCATGATGAAGTCACCCCTACAGCTGAGACAATCCCATCCACATGACATGCTCGCCATCGCCACTGGCGTCGAGTGAGGAAGGCTGGGGGCAGCTCCCCTTCTGGACTGACTCCGCCAGCTCCTATGGTGGAAATCAATGATGCTGTTCCTACTGGGAACAGCTTCGAACCTCTTAGGAGGGTTCGCAAGAACTCTCCAACTGCCACGCTGAAAAGATCTCCTCCACCTGTGGAGAATGCTACAGAAAAGAAGCCAGAGCAGCCCCCTCAGCGGCTGTCCTCCAAAATTTACAAAGTCTGGAGACAGGTCCAGGAATCGGTGATTGACCAGGACTACTCTCGCCGACAAAAGAAGATTAAAGCTCGGTAAGAAAAGAGCCATCCCGTGGTACCATAGAAGATGTCATCCATCTGGGTGCCCACTGCAACGGCCCCCTCAACTTTGACTGCTCACAAGAGGAGAAGGCCGGAGAAAAACCCCGAGTCTGCGACGAATCGCAAGACCACTGAACCTAAACCCCCTAAGTCTGTTGCATGGTGGTGCATACCATCTATATGGCATCCAGAAAAGAGGAAAAACATGCTTCTACGGGTCATTGACCACTTATCCGATCGATAACAAAGGCTCAGGAGCAACAACAACAAAAACTTCAGGAGATGCTGACTGCAATGGCCGCACTCACTGGGCCGAAAGAAAATCCAAAGACCTCAGAGCAGCATCAGGAACAAGAAACTGATGTTGAATTCCTCCGCAGAGTCCTCAGAAAGAAGGACAGGAAAGCAGCAGAACAAGCGGCTAATATAAAACGAATGAAGCTTCTTTTCCAAGACATGGTCGGGATGATGGTACAGCCGGATCCTCCAGCCGAAGATCCTCCGTTTATCCTCGAAGACGACCAAGTCGAAACATCAAATCCTCTTCCGGCTCTTTCAACAGCCAAAGAGGAGACCATCTCAAAGTCCGTTTTGGATGATTACATCGCTCAGCAAATACGAGCTCATCCTGCGAGCGAATCGGCCGGAAAAATTGTTAAAACTGGACGACCCTATTCAGTCTGGTATGACTAAATAAAGTACCCACCGAGATACACGATCCCAAAATTCCACGTATATAAGGGAACGGGAAGTCCGCATCAGTACTTCGCTCAATTCAGAGCCTTGTGCGGCAACACCGGAGGTGATGATAAACTACTGCTCCGCCAGTTTGTTGGCAGCCTGTCGGAGACGGCATTCGAGTGATATTCGGAACTCCCGAATGACTCCGTTAAAACATTCGCAGAAATGGAGTTACTATTCACCCATCATTTCGCGAGCGCTAGAGAACGTACCCCAATCACAACACTGATCAATGCCAGGGTGAAGCCAGGCGAAACTTGGGTTCAGTATGCGATACGGCGGCGGAATCTATGGTCAAAATGCGAGCAGCGCATCGAAGAAGCCCTTGCGGTGGGCATGTTCGTGGGCACTCTTGACCCTCAAACGGCCATCTCCCAATTCATGATGTTTTTCAAGCCTACCACCTTCCCAGCCTTGATTGACAAACTGGCCCAAATGGATCAGATGGGTCATAGACCATCTCCTTTGAAGCTGGAATCTCCAAATGAAAAAGGGAAAGGGAAAGCGACCTTCGTCGCCAATACTCAACAATAGTCGAGCAACTTAAAGCCGGTTGTTCGAAAAAACAACATTCTTCCACGCCCATCTCTCGAGGAGAGACTGGGACGTCTTTACTCGTTTCCCCGGGATAAAATGAGGAAACTGTTCGAGCTGGCATTACGCAACAGACTCATCAATCTGCCGGATCCAAAACGCCCACCACAACCAAACGACGTCAACGATCCCAATTACTGCCCCTACCACCGAGTATTGGGCCATCCGATCGAAGACTGCTACGTCTTCAAAAACTGGGTTGAAGACCAATACCAACAGGGAAAGTTCGCGCTATCTGAAAACTTGAAGGTGAATCCGCCACAACAGCACACTCCTAAAAGGGTGGACACACCGGGGGCATCATGCTCTTTTATAGAAGAAGCTCCATGGGAAGTCGTTCTTTCGAAAAAAACTAAAAGAATACTTAAAGATCTTCAAACATGACCGGCGATCAGATAGAAAAGCCCGCTAGAGCCGGAGACCATCGAAGGGATGCTGAAAGCACGCCCAACATTGGGAGTTAATAGTGATGGTGGACAAAACATTCGGGCCCGGCCGTCAAAGTCTTCGAAGAAAAAGAAGAAGATCAAAAAGCCCGCGCAGTTTGATGACAAGCGCACGGATCTGTAAAACATATTGACGCGCTAGAGGAATATAACCAGAAGACGCGGACCCCGGTCACACTCCAAGAATTTCTCAACAATATCCTTGAGAGCGGAGATAACGACAATAACGATGGGGATGACTGGTCAGAAGAATCTGAGGACTATGTGGCAAGTTGCCACATGATCTCTCATTCGGCGTTAACTAACGAAGAAGCTCACTCGGCGATAGAAGACAGCATTAAAGAGCTGGGGGAAGGATCAAACCCAAAACCCTTAGAACCATCTGACGAGATGATCGACTTGCTACTGAACGAAGCCCGTCAGAAAAGAAAAGCCAATCGAGAGAGCGAACTGGCAATATTCGAAAAAGCCAAACGCCGACGACAGGATGAAAAGGTCGAGGCACCCCAACCGGATCGAAGCATCCCTATCGCCAGTAAAAGCAAGCTTAAAGTAAGGAAACGATTCGCTATGACCCTGTCAATAGGAATGAAGTTGCCCTCTTTCAGAGGAAATTCTCCTGGCGGTATACATCTTGATAAAGCGAACATACATCCTAACTTTTTCTTATACCAACGGAGGATTGCACACCCTATCAAGGAGTGCATAGCCTTTAAAAACTGATGGCAGGGATATGTTGCCCACCGACAACACGTTAACCGAGTGAAGCACAAGGCTCGTCGGGAACAGGAAAGCTCGACAGATGAGCGCAAAAGAGCCGCTGACAACTGTCGCATAGTCGACACCAGGAGATCGCAAGTTATCACCTTTGGAAGCGACTCTGACGAAGAAATTGCCCTCATCCCTCTCTTCAAGGAATCCACCTCCGACACAAAAGATGCGAAGATTTGCGAGAAAATCTAGCTGCGTAATCATACGTTACCCGAAAAATCTCAGACCTTTGACTGAAACATCGTTAAACTACTACCAACCCGCGCCGTCTCCAGGCTGACGTGGTGTTAAAAAAAAGGGTACGTCCATAAGCGAAATGGGCACGGACGAAAACCCGAAAGGGTTCCGTAAGTAAAAACAGCGGGACTACCGGCGAGTTTTGTGAAAACCCGAAAGGGCGCAATCTCGTCAAAAGACACTTGCAAGGTCCTCTCGACCCTGTAAGGGGAAACCACATGCGTGAGATCCTTACGACTCATAAAGGAGAAACACACATAGGGATCCCCACGATTCCTAAGGAGAAATTACACTTGCGAGATCCTCACGACTCGTAAGGAGAACTCTCTTATGAGACCCTCACGGCTCATAAGATTCAAAAGCCTTAAGCTATAGGGATCTGAACTTGTTCTTAAGCAGTTATACCCCCCAATTTTTCCCTACAAGCAGTTCAATATTGACCCTTGTATACAATCCACGGGCACAAATAAACATTTCCCCAACAGAGTCCCACCACTGTCAAGGGATATCTTCATATGACGAATGACACTCGTAAGTCCTCTCGACTTATAAGGAGAAGCAATCTTGTGAGATCCTTACGACTTATAAGTGACCATCCACTTAAGAATCCTCACGATTTTTAAGGAGAAAATGCACCTACGAGATCCTCACGACTCGTAGGGAGAAGTACCTTTATGAGACCCTTACGGCTCGTAAAGTCAAAAGGCCTTAGTCAATAGGATCCTAACCCTGTTTGTTAAGCCACCTTTATTCGACATCGACAGCGGCAAATGATGATTCGCTCCTGGAAATATTCCAGTCGTAGCGATGCTGATGCTGAGATTGGCACTAGATTCCAAGTTCCACAGTCGCGATAAAAAATCAGCGATCCAAAAATGCATATGAAATAGCCGAAATGATGGGGCAACTTGCAACAAAATCAGCAAGTAAAAAAATATATGCATACAAAATAGCCGAAATGATCAAGCAACACGCAATAAAATGCAGCGAGTAAAAAAACAAAAATAGCCGAAATGATTGGGCACCGCGAAAAATAGCCGAAATGATTGGGCAATCGCGACTTTCGCGATATAAAAAGCTGAAATGATAGAGCATCGCGAAAAGAAATAAAAAAATTTCTAAAAGAATGAAACTTTTGCCCTACAGATGAGATCACATCGATCCCTATATAAAATCCAGGGGCACAAACAAAAAAAGGGAACCATATTTTCCCACCAGGCTCTGTAAAAAGGATAGCCAAGTTTTGACGGTTCATAGACAGCCTAGAAACTACCCCGGAACCATGGCAATGTCCCCTAGTTCCAAATCTCAATGGTTCACAGACAGCCTAGAGATCACCAACGGCGTTTCTCCTTACTCCAGCAGGATGCAGATGCGACGTCAACAAACGACCCTAAGGTCAAAACAAAGGAACCATGGCAAAGTCCCCTAGTTCCAAATCTCGACGGTTCACAGACAACCTAGAGATCACCAACAGCGTTTCTCCTCACTCCAACCAGATGCAGATATGACGTCAACAACCAACCTCAGAGTCGCAACGAAGCGGAGCCATGGAAAAATCCTTAGTTCCAAACCTCGACGGTTCACCAACAACCTAGAGACAACCGCGACATTCATCTCGATACAGCAGACGCAATGCCAGCAAATGAAGCAAAGGCCAAATTCCTAGCTTCAGGGTCTTGACGGCAACTCATATAAAACCTGAAAGACTATCAGAGATCATCCCACACCAGCGTGGAGTGGTCACCACCTCGACGTTCGTCTCGATATAGCAGACGAGATGTCACTACAGCGTCCTTCCTCCAACAGGATTCGGACACGCCAAAGAAAACGAAGCTAAGGCTAAATTCCTAGCTTCAGGGTCGTGACAGCAACACATATAAAACCTGAAAGACTATCGGAGATCACCCAACACCAGCGCGGAGTGGTCAACACCTCGACATTCATCTGGATACAATAGACGAGATGTCACTACAGTGTCCTTCCTCCAACAGGATTCGGACACGCCAAAGAAAACGAAGCGAAGGCCAAATTTCGAGCTTCACGGTCTTGACGGCAACTTATATAAAACCTGAAAGACTATCGGAGATCATCCCACACCAGTGCGGAGTGGTCACCACCTCGACGTTCGTCTCGATACAGCAGACGAGATGTCACTACAGTGTCCTTTCTCCAACAGGATTCGGACACGCCAAAGCAAACGAAACAAAGGCCAAATTCCTAGCTTCAGGGTCTTGACGGCAACTCATATAAAACCTAAAAGACTATCGGAGATCATCCCACACAAGCATGGAGTGGTCACCATATTGACGTTCATATCGATACAGCAGACGAGATGTCACTACAGCGTCCTTCCTCCAATAGGATTTGGACACGCCAAAGTAAACGAAGCGGAGGCCAAATTCCTAGCTTCAGGGTCTTGACGGCAACTCATATAAAACCTGAAAGACTATCGGAGATCATCCTATACCAGCGCGGAGTTGTTACCACCTCGACGTTCATCTCGATACAGCAGACGAGATGTCACTACAGCGTCCTTCCTCCAACAGGATTCGGACACGCCAAAGAAAATGAAGCGAAGGCCAAATTCCTAGCTTCAGGGTCTTGACGGCAACTCATATAAAACCTGAAAGACTATCGGAGATCATCCCATACCAGCGCGGAGTGGTCACCACCTCGACGTTCGTATCGATACACCAGAAGAGATGTCACCACAGCGTTCTTCCTCCAGCAGCATTCATACACGACAACCAAACAACAGAGCCACGGCAAAATCCCTAGTTCCAAACCTCGACGGTTCACCAACAACCTAGAGACGACCGCGACATTCGTCTCGCTATAGCATACGCAATACCAGCAAATGAAGCAAATGCCAAATTCCTAACTTCAGGGTCTTGACGGCAACTCTTATAACACCTGAAAGACTATCGGAGATCATCCCACACCAGCGCGGACTGGTTATGACTCATCGGGGCGCCCCAAAATGAGCCTAACCTCTAGTAAAAAGCGACATGGCAAAATTCTTAATGCTCCTCTTCCGACGGTCAAACTGCCTAGGAAGATTGCTTGAAGACGTCTTGTCCAACCCCCGAAGGGATCAGAGAAACGACATTCGCAAGGCTACTCGAAAAGCAAGATTGCCTATCGAGGGATACATCAGCCAATGGGACGGTACGACAAGCAAAACCCTAGTACCACTGACCCTAATGGACCTCTGTCGTAAAGAGTAGAGGTTAACTGTGACGTTAGGACATTCTTGCGAGGACTTCTCGACTCGTCTCGACTCGTGAGGAAATTAGTGTCTTTACGAGAACATCTCGATTCGTCTCGACTTGTAAGTAAAAGCCTTAGGCAATGGGATTAAAAAACCTGTTTCCTAAGCACAGAGGCCCTGCAAGTCGGTCCAAAATGGACTCTTGCATACTATTCACGGACCACACTCTCTAAAGTCGAATCTCGACGAAGAGGGAAACAACCACTTACGAGTCCTCTCGACTTGTAGGTGGGAAAAATCTATTATGAGATCCTTACGACTCTCAGGAGAAAACACACTTAGGAATCCTCACGATTCCTAAGGAGAAAATACACCAGCGGGATCCTCTCGACCTGTTGGGAGAAAAGTCTTTATGAGACCCTCATGGCTCATAAAGTTGAAAAGTCTTAGGTGGCAGATCCTAACCCTGTCTCCTAAGCCATCGCTGCGCTACAAGTAAGTTAAGATGGACTATCTATGGGCCACATTTGCCACAAGTACATGCTACTGAAATAAAGAAGCTACTTACGAGTCCTCACGATTCGTAAGGAAAAATACCCGAGTGAGATCCTTACGATTCACGGAGGCGATGAACACTTAGAAATCCTCACGATTTCTAGGCAGAATTTTCACCTACGAGATCCTATCGACTTGTAAGGAGAAAAACCTTCTTGAGACCCTTACGGCTTATGAAGATGGAAAAAGTCTTAGGCTACAAGGACCCTAAACTTGTCTCCTAAGCCCTAAATTTTTTGGCCATACATAACTCTGCACTACTTCACCCACGTACATACTTACGTGGGCAAAGTACTGGGGGGCATTTGTTCCCGCCAAAATTTTGGCTCAAAACTTGCTCCCTTATAAAATAATAACAATAAAATTAAATTAAATTAAAAAATAATAATAATAATAACAACAACGGGAAAAACTCCACATGCAAAGAATGTAAGTGTCTCAGCGCCGAGAGTTAAAACACTATGTTGCAGCGCTTACGTGCAAAGCACGAGAGCGCTAGCGTTAGCAGTGCCAGCGCTGAGAGTCAAAGACTCTGTTGCAGCACACCACGTGCAAAGAACGTGAGCGCTAGCGCCAAGAGCGCTGCACTCTAAGCAGCGCACCACGTGCAAAGCACGTGAGCGCTAGCGCTAAGAGCGCTGCACTTTAAGCAGCGTACCGCGTGCAAAGCATGTAAGCGCTAGCAATAGAACAAAATGTTCTCGGCCCCTGGATCAAAGATCCAAGAATAATGATAAATCATTAATTAATCATAATTAAATTCTGTTAAGGAAAGATTCCTCAAAATCTTTCCAAATAACAAAATTGTGCTCTATAAATCAGAGCACCGTGGGATCAATGATCCAATGGCGATTAAAAATCACCAAAAGTACAGAATAAATTATGTATGGAAAGATTTCTCAATCAGGTTAAAAACAAGAAGATTGCCTTCTGTAAATCAGAAGCCCTTGGATCAAAGATCCAATGGTAGGGAAATCCCCAAATCAATTGGAGAAAAGATCTCCTTAACCGATTGAACAAATCAGCTGGCCCTATAGAAAAGCCTCAAGACTTCAAGTCTCAAAGACAAAAAGAAGCATAGAGAGGAACCCCCCCAGAAGTTTTGAGAAAATCTTAGAAAGAAGAGCCAAGCTCTCGATAGAAGAACTTCTTTTCTTCAAGGTAAAAGAACAGAGAGATGAAATCATCTCATAATTAAAAAGAAGAATTTACTTCTTTAAAGATCATAGATCTACAAGACTAAGGTCTTTTACAAAGAGATCAAAAGATCTCATCATAAAATAAAAGAAGAATTTACTTCTTTCTCACAGATCATAGATCTATAAGACTAAAGTCTTTCTCAAAGAGATCATGAACATCTCATTATAAAAAAAGGGGGGTCTCTTAAGGATCACAGATCCATAAAGGCAAAGCCTTTCATCAATATAAGAGATTAAAACATCTCATGTGAAGCTAAGAACTTTATTCTTAGATCTATGAGACAAAGTCTCTTAAAAGAGGATTTAATTCTCAGTGCATAGCGCTGCATAAAAAAAGCCTTAGCGCTCCATATTAAAAAGAAGCATCTCAGCGCTCCTGATCTGGCACAAAACGCCGAGTGCACCACGTGCTCCTCACGTATGCGCCACTCAATAGTTAGCGCTCTGCGCTCTTGAACTAGCGCTTTGCGCTCATAAGACTGGCGCTTAGCGCTAAACGCACCATGTGCTCCCCACGTGTGCGCCACTGTACAGATAGCCCTTGCGCTCATAAGATAGCGCTCTGCGCTCATAAACTGGCACAATGCGCCCATGATCTGGCGCTTAGCGCCAAGCGCGCCATGTGTTTCTCACGTGTACGCTGATAGAACATAAATTGTTCTCTAATAAAGCCCAGAGCTATGATGAATACTCAGCATTCAATAAAAGACAAACATTGTCAGAATTCAAATCAATGCTTAGCATCGTCAAATGTTTAACATTCTAACTGAATGGGCCGTGCCCAAAGTGGCCATAAACCCCTCGTTCAGATTAATTGAGCCCACATTCTCATAAATCTTTGAACTTAGTCCTAAATTGGATTACAGATCTCCCAACCAAAATTGGTTCAAGGGTACATCTCTTTAATCCTCTCATATTTGTCGTTGTAATCTTTCAACGTCTTCAGAGAGGTGACGTGCCCCGACAACCATAAATTTCATAGACAATGCCATCTTTAAACTGGACTGTGGGGTCCTTAAACCCATGGACTATGATGTCCTTAACACTGGACTGTGGGGTCCTTAAACTCATGGACTATGATGTCCTTAAACCTGGACTGTGGGGTCCTTAAACCCATGGACTATGATGTCCTTAACCTTGGACTGTGGGGTCCTTAAACACATGGACTATGATGTCCTTAACCTTGGACCACCATGTCCTTAAACTGGTAATCGACCGCAATTTCCCTAAACTAAACAATAGAGCCCAAATGCTCTCTTGTTGGATCTAAATAATCCCGTTGAGTTGATCTTAGTCTAAAATTAGACTAACGTATCCTCAACGAACGTTTAAGTTGATCTTAGTCTCAAATGAGACTAACATATTCTTAAACCCAACCCAAAACAAAATCTAAGAAAATACGGATTTGGACTAATCCACGCCCTATGGGCGACAACATAAATTAGTCTCCGTATACAATCCATGGGCAACCAAAAACAAAACAAACACCCACAACATGAAGTGACCATCTGGAGAAGGATAAAGTGGTTACCGCGATGCAGTAGCGTAATTAACTGCAGGGCTTGCGCCTGTAGGGAAGAGCGTCCCCAAAATCAAAAACCCCTCAACGGGAGGGAATCTGACGATGTCTGCTACATCGTCCGCATCCGTTTAAACCTTCGATATACGGTGTCATAAATCAAATTGGCATCTTCGGAGAGGTGGAAGGATAGCACCAAATAGCATCTGCCCTCGAAATTCAGCCGAAACGGACCTACGCGGTCGCGCCTCCGTGTTTCGGCGGGGAACATACTCCTTCTTAGCATCTATAACGCCGTACAGATGTGAGATCTAAATCTGGTAAATACATGCCCTGGAGTCAGAATTAATTGGGTACAGTTCTCATTTACGGGTACATAGTAAATCTGAAATAAAAATATTTCAAGGGGGTGTCGAGGTATTCCTAATAATGCCTTTTTTCATTATCCAGATTCATGACAGTAGTCGCAATTTCCTTTTCCCTCTCTTCAATCCTTTTATATGTCTCTTCATCTTACTTTCTTTACACCCCACTTATGCTAATTGGTTTTCTTCCTTCCCTACCTTTTGGCACCAGCCTAAGGTTTGGATGAAGACTATCCAATAAGCGTAATAGGTATACTCTCCTAATACAAGGAGGTCTCGCAACCTGAGAGAAGGTAAAAAGAAAAGACAACCGAATAATACAATCTAAATTCTCCAGAACCAATTGCCATCGTCGACTAAAATAATTTCTTCTAGTTCTTATGTAACTATACGATGGCCATTTCCAAGCAATATAAATCATCATAGTGATACGAGGTGTTCTAGAGAAATGCAAAGGGAACGTAAGAGTAGCAGGGATATTTGTGACATTGTTGTGAATCATGACAATTTAAACCAACGTGTGTAAGAAGGTTCGGTTAACTTGGTTAATGAGTTTTAGTTTAGGGTAAGTCATGGGTCGTTGTATGATAGAGAGAGAGAGAGAGAGAGAAGAAACACTCAACGTGCACTCTATCAAGATTAAATTGATTATCACTTTATCTAATCAGGATAGCTCCCACTGTTTCCTCGAATTCTCCTTCAAACCATAAAAGAAGAACTAGTCGGGATCATATACAGTTGGAGTTCCTTAGCACGACTACTAGGTTTTAAAGATGCATCGAGTATACAATTTTAAAATTTTAGTATGCTAATCAACTCAAACCAAGAATCGAACTAGAGAATTAGGGTTTTATAGCAAGTAATCAAACATTACTCTAGATGAACAAGGAATACAACTGTCATGACCCGGAAAAGGCACGTGACTGGCACTTGAATCATGTGAAGCCTATAGGACCACACCTAATTCAAGTAAGCCAAAAGCCCTGAAATCTAAAGCTTTTTAGGGAAAAAAGAGTAGAGGTGCAGTTTTGAAAAAAGATACACTGAAATCAAGTTTATACTTATATATATTTATATATATATATATATATATATATATATATATATATATATAAAAGTAGTAACGTATGAAACACTATATTTGTGTCTAACTTGAAAACCTTTTGTCATTTAAAATTTTAAGCAGCACCTCCTTTGTAATTTTTAACCCGAAAACGAATACATAAACTATATAATAAGCATCCCCAAGAGAGAGCTAGGTCTTCGCCACATGGAGGAACAACCACGTAAGATAATATAAATATACAACGCTGAAAGACGAGGATCAAAACTCAGAAGGAAAGCGAGAAAACTAAGCATCATAAGAAAACCAGAAACAACAATAAATACATAGGCACGACTCTAAGGCCGAAATAATAAACAATTTTGGTTTTCTAAGTCTACTAAATATACAAGTCTGGTTGATGAAGCTTACTAGATACAACTGAAATGAATAAAAGTACAATAGTGGTCATGATGCAAGTGAACCCACCCACCAAAGCAATCACCCAGTAAGAAGTAGTGTGCCAGCGAAGCCGCCATGGAACCTGTACGGCTAAACCTGCAAGAAACTGTGGCACAACGGGGGTGAGTTTCCAACTCGTGTATAGAAGACATCACCGAGTAGAAACCGAATGTACGACGATCTCCTAGGTTATACAATAATGTACTCATAATATACTCTGAAACATCTAGTAGTGGCAAAGGTAATCATCTAAAAATAAGAGTAATACTAAGAACTCGTGTCAGTGCCTCAAGTATTAACATGTCACATATATGATGTACGAATGCAAATCAGAATATATATCTGTACGAGAAAGCTGTTTTCTTATCTCGGTTAGATTTTAGTGTAAAAACTGGAGTATCATCCATGAAATCAACAGAAATCCGGAATCACACAAGACACTATGACGATCTTGGGTCTACAGACTAACCTGTACAAGTGTCACCAGAGAACTGCTATCTAACAATAGAAATATATACCATCTTGGAGTTCTCGGCGAGTCTTGTTCGGAGTACCCATTCTCCAATGAGCACCTGTGTACATTCTTTGATGTTAAACACCAATGGTTGTGGGATCAACCATCGCCCCAGGGTCAAGAAACTTACACACTAGTCTACTCTGGTAATATCGATGCCCTGTCTCGATATACCCTCGACTAGGAACAATTAAAGGATATGCTTATAGACTGCCCAGGCCCCACTAGTATGATCTACATCATAATCCCGGCAGTCAAGCATAATCCTAAGGGCTTCATCAACATGTATATAAAGATATGAAATATAACATATCACACGTTAAGATAAAGATAAACCAGATAGCATACTATCATTTTGAGCAAAGATTGTTTCTGTACATATACATGCCTAGCATCCTATACAATACAGGCCTCTAGGGCATACATATCTAACAATCTCCCACTTGCACTAAGGCCTGTAGTCGGTGCAATAAGTATCTACTGTCTACACTAGAACCAATTGCCGGTGTACCGCATGCCCAACAGCTCAAACAGTTTCTCAAACTGTACTTGAGGGATGGCCTTGGTGAATGGATCTGCTGTGTTGTCTTTCGTGTCTACTCTCCGTACCTCGATGTCCTGGCGATCCACTATCTCCCTGATGAGGTGACACCGCCTCAAGATATGTATGGATTTCTGATGGGACATTGGATCCTTTGCCAAAGCCATAGCTCCATTGTTATCGCAATACAGAGGTATTGGATTAGCAATGGATGGAACCACCTGAAGTTCAGAAATGAACTTCCTTATCCAAACTGCCTCTTTTGTGGCATCATTAGCAGCAATATACATCATGGAGTCAGCGACAGTATCTTGCTTGGAACTCTTCCAACATACCACCCCTCCATTTAGGATAAATACAAACCCTGAGATGGACTTACTATCATCCTTGTCGCTCTGGAAGCTGGAGTCGGTAAATCCCTCCATTTGGAGATCTCCGTTACCATACACCTAGAAAATTTCTTTTGTTCTTCTCAAGTACTTCAGAATGTTCTTCACAGCAGTCCATTGTTTCTCTTCTGGATTGGATTGATACCTGCTTGCTGCAATCAATGCATAAGCTACATCTGGGCGAGTACACAATATCGCATATATTATAGATCCTACCGCCGAAGTGTAGGGTATAATGCTCATGTGAGCCCTCTCCTCATAAGTCTTTGGAGACATCTCTTTAGAGAGGGTGATCCCGTGACAAGCAGGTAAATTACCTCGCTTGGAATCTTCCATACTAAAGCTCTTTAGTATGGTGTCAATGTATCTCGATTGGGACAATCCCAATAATTTCGTAGATCTATCTCTATAGATCTTAATCCCCAGAATGTACGAGGCATCACCCAGGTCTTTCATGGAGAACCTTTGCGATAAAAATTGTTTGACCGATTGTAGCATAGGAACATCATTTCCTATCAAGAGAATGTCGTCCACGTACAATACGAGGAATGTAACAGTACTCTCTACAATCCTTTTATAAATACATGGTTCATCTACATTTTTGATAAATCCAAACTCTTTGATTGTATCATCAAAGCAGATGTTCCAACTCCGTGATGCCTGCTTTAATCCATAGATGGATTTAAGCAACCTGCATGCTTTTCCGCTGCTCCCACTGTCAATGAACCCTTCTGGCTGATCCATAAAAACGCATTCTTCTAAATCACCATTTAGAAATGTCGTTTTAACATCCCTCTGTCAGATCTTATAGTCATAGTGAGCAGCTATAGCAAGCAGGATCCGAATGGATTTGAGCATCGCGACTGGTGAAAAGGTTTCATCATAGTCCAAGCCTGGTCTTTGACAAAATCCTTTTGCGACCAGCCTAGCTTTATAGGTCTCCACCTGACCATCCACACCGATCTTTCTCATAAAGATCCATTTGCACCCTATGGGTTTTACTCCAGAAGGTGCAACCTCTAAAGTCCATACTTTGTTGGTATGCATGGATTCCATTTCGGATCTCATGGCATCCAGCCACTTCACTGAGTCACCACTCGTGATAGCTTGCTGAAAACTAGTAGGGTCATCATTATCCATGATGCAATCTTCTCTATCATCATCAGTTAGAAAACCGTAGTATCTATCAGGTGGGCGAGAAGTCCTACTAGATCTACGGAGTGGCTGAAGTTCGTCAGGTTATATTGAAACCTCAGGATCAACCAAATCATCAGTAATTGTTTGTGTATCTGGAATTTCTTCCAGTTCTACTGCATTGCCTACAGTATCAATTATAAAAAAATCATTTTCTAAAAATATGGCATACCAAGAAACAAACACCCTTTGTTCCTCCTTGTGATAGAAAAGATATCCATACGGGTGTTTTGGATATCCCACAAATTTACACAAAACCGATCGTGTCTCGAGTTTGTCCGGATTCTGTTTTTTCACATAAGCCGGACAACCCCATATACTAACTCTTTTAAGAGATGGTCTCTTCCCACACCATATCTCATATGGAGTGGTAGACACGGTTTTGGTCGGAACCCTATTCAATAGATAAATTGCAGTCTCCAATGCGTGCCCCTAGAATGATATCGGTAACTCAGCATCACTTATCATAGATCGTACTATATCTAATAGGGTACGATTCCTCCTTTCCGACACACCGTTGTGCTGTGGTGTGTACGGAGGAGTGAGCTGAGAGAGAATCCCATTCTCTTTTAGGAAATCTAGAAACTTTGAGCTTAGATACTCACCTCCTTGATCCGATCAAAGTTTCTTGATACTTAAGCCTGCTTGTTTTTCTACTTCAGATTTATACTCCTTGAACTTTTCGAAGGCTTCAGACTTATGTTTCATCAAGAACACGTGTCTGAATCTCGAGAAGTCATCAGTAAAAGTTATGAAGTAGGAAAAACCACCTCTTGCATGTGTAGACATTGGTCCACATACATCACTATGTATGAGGCCTAAGAGTTCAGTAGCTCTCTCTTCGTGTCCACTAAACGGAGTTTTGGTCATTTAACCTTTGATACAAGACTGGCAAGTCGCATAAGATTTATATTCAAACGGGTTTAAATATCCATCTTTATGTAGCTTGGTTAGTCTTATTTCGTTAATATGACCAAGTCTACAATGCCAAATGAAAGCTTCATTTATGTCTGAAACCTTTCATTTGTTTGTGTGTTGTATATTGAAAACTATATGCTGGTTTAGGATGTATATCCCGTTATTTAATGTACCAGACCCAATCAACTCTTAATTAAGGTTAATGTTCATAACATTAGATTGTAATACAAAACTTTATCCAGCATTGTCTATCAACGATACAGATATAATATTACATAACATCGAAGGTATAAAATAACATAAGTTCAAAACCAATATACAACCCGACGGCAAACCAAGGTGATACTCTCCCACTGATGTAGCATGTACTAAGGAACCATTCCCAATCCGGAGAGTGATCACCTTTCTTCAAAAACCTGCTATTTCTCATCCCCTGCACACAATGGCGGATGTGAGATCCTGACCTGGTATCTAATACCCAGGAAGCAGAGTTAATTGAAAAACAGTTTTCTGTTACAAACACACCTGAAGTGGAAGCATCACCATGTGTCACGACCCAAAATATTAGCTCGTGACCGGCACTTAAATCACGCAACGTCGACAGGCGTAACGTAACCTAAGTAAGCCGAAATCCAGAAATCTAAACCTTCCAACAGAAATAAGCAATGGAAACATTTATACAACATTTGGAAACCTTAAGTAAAAATCTTAAACTTATTTTTTTCTCTTTTCTTTTGTTTTCATAAAAATTTCGGCAGCACCTCCTTTGTAAAAATAGCCTCGAAAACGGGTACAGCAAAGAATATAAAGAAAGCATCCCCTAACGGGAGAAAAACATGCCCAACGGCGGAAACAACACCACAAATATAAATAATAAGTATACAACGCCCAACGGTGAAGATCAACACAAAGATAAAGAAAGAAGCAAGACATCAACCCAAAAGCGAACATAAGACCCACCATTCAAGTCTCGCAACTACAAGTCTTTCTAAGTCTTACCACATAACAAATATTAGTTTCTGATCTGATGGAGTGACTAGATACAATATGAATAACAAATACAAAAGGGGTACGATCCAACATGTACCACCTACCAAAGCAAAATACCCGAAAGCAAGCTGTGTACCAGCGATGCCGCTACTGATCCAAGCGGACAACCTGCAAGAACTGAGACACAACGGGGTGAGTTGCCAACTCGTGAGTAGAAAACATCAACAGGTAGAAATCGAAACAAATAACGATTTCCTAGGTCAACAATATCATAAGGTAATACTATGATATCTAGGGTGACCGTATCTACATATGTGGCAGCAGTGTAGAAATCAATACCTGTATGCATATGGATATCATCCAACAATATAATCAATGCAGTGTGCATGTGGATCTCGTCCACGTGTTAACCAATGACACAACAGTATCATGCATGTAAATATCATAGAACATATGCATATAAATATGAGGATATCAAAGAATGTGTGTCCACAATGACACATCAAATCATGGAAACCTGTGTGTCTATCACCGACACCCGAAACATCATAAAAACCCGTGTCTAGCATCGACACGTAAATCCTCATATCTCAGGCACCGTCACCACGACTGGCCCTGATATCATGTCCGTACATCACTCTGGTCGGTATCCCCACGATAACCGCCGATTCCAAATACTATCACCGGTAGGTACTTGCCCAGCCATCCAGGCTCATCGCCATCATCTGCGATCTTCTTGCCGAGGGGAACCATATCGGGCTCAACCATATACCCGCACACGGCCCACTCCACTCCTCGCATCGGGTATGTATCACACATCTCAGAACCGAGAAATCTCATGGTGGACGCACTGAAATATCATATCAAGAGAAACCCGATTTTCAAACAATATATAGCTTCTTGAAACACCCCCCACGGTTCTCAAATCCATAAATCACATGAAATCCATATCTCAATGCGTAAATCTATGAAAAACTGATATATGCAACATAAAAAAGCAATATGAGCATATTAAAGGAAAACCGTTCTTTTAAACGAATCCAGCTTTAAAAATATATCATGTGGTTCCCAAATCTTCCGAAATCAAGTGCAGCATCATATGAGGTGTACATGTAACTGTAGCAAGATATAAGTATCTACATGTAAACAAGTATGTATGATGCATTTCATAAGCGCAATAGCACAATAATCAACGTCTCAATATCACATGTCAATACAATACCACTTAGAGGTATATGCAACTATAGCAAGATATGTGGGTGTACATGTCAGTATGTATGCATCATGTACATATAGCTGTAGCAAAGTATGTGGGTGTACATGTCAGTATATCATGCAACCTAGCATAGTGATGTGAACATGGCAATATATCATAGCATGATGTAGAAATTCTACTGTGTAAGTGACATAGCAATTATCGATGATGAATTTCAAGTTTGGGTTTTGATGTGTTTAAGTGGTTAATCATGAAGTGTAGACTTGGGAAAACTTAATCTAGTGATTAGATTAGCATAGATTCACATTAGAAGTAATTAACACAAACCAAAAATGTAATTACCACTAATTAAGTGCATAATCAACAACTTAAAATAATAATTTAATTAGGGAAAATATCAAAGTGAACCAAAACTTTCAAATGCCACTAAAACCCGCACACTAGCACTATTCTAGTTAAACTAGGTGTAGTCAAATCTATACTGAAAAATGTTCACCCCCGGGTTTTTACGAAAAACAACGACTATTTTACCCTAAAACGAAAAACTTCGCATAACTATTTCTAAAACATTACACCATGCTTCTTCTTCTTGAGGCCGGCCAGGTATCCAACGCAGTTTCTCTTCCAGTGCCCAGTCTGGTGGCAGTGGAAGCATTCCTCTCGTCCTGTCGCAGCAGCCCCTTTCTTGTCCTTTCCTGGTGCCTTTTTCACTCCGCCTCTCGGCTTGATGGGATTCTTCTTATTCTTTCCCTTGGCCTTGGCTTTCGGGATGGAAGAGGAAGATGGCCCAGCAATTAGAGAGGGAGTTTTCGCTACCTTTAGCGTGCTCTCTGCACTCCTCAACATATTGAGGAGTTCAGGTAGGGACTTCTCCATGTTGTGCATGTTGAAGTTTATAATGAACTGAGCAAAGGCAAGGGGAAGGGACTGTAGAACAATATCAACATACCATTCGTTCTCCATGGTCCAACCCAAATCCTCAAGTTCTTCTATAAGTCCAATCATCTTCAGTACATAGTCACCTACAGACATGCCAGCAGCCATCCGCATCTGAAACAACTTTCGAGATGCCTCGTATCGGAGAGTACGAGATTGCTCTCCATACAACTCCTTTGTATGGAGAAAGATGGATTGTACATCCATCTTCTCATGCTGCTTTTGATGTTCATTGTTCATAGAAGCAAATGCGAGGCACTTGGCTGTTGCACAGTCTATATACCATGTCATACGGATTTCTTTATCCACAACTGAAGAATCTGGGCCTGGGCTAAGAGGGGCTGGAGTAGTCAGCACGTATCCGACCTTATCATAGGTCAGGGAAATATTTACGTTCCTTATCCAATCTTTGTAATTCGTTCCCGTGAGTTTATTCTTGTCTAATAAAAGCTTAAGTCCCGTCATAGGAATCTGCCGTTAAGAGAGAGAAAAGAAGACACTCAGGGATTGCTCTTGCATAATTAGATTGGTTATTAATATTATCTAATCAATATCTCCCACTGCTTTTTATCAAATTTTCCTTCAAATTTTAAAAATAAAATTAGCCAGGATTAATTGCATTCTTCAAGTTCGCTAACCGGTCGGCTAGGCCAGTGTCGGTACTCCGAGGGAAGTTCCCCGTTCTTTCGCACGGACCTAATGAAAATAAACCTCGTTTTCCTAGAGGCGTAACCCCGTTGACACCTTTCTAGACACCTACTAGATCAGCTAATTGTAAAATGTAAAACTCTCCCGGGAGTAACTTTTACTCACAGTGGGATCGGGATCCAACTATCATATAGAAGGTATGCTATCTCATTGCAAATTTCAACTCTTAAAATTCCCGATATGATTTTTAACCCTAGTGTCTTATGATCTTAACTATGGTCAACAAATCATAAGCACTAGTCAAGTTCAACCCGCCATTTCGTGATCGATTTAGACCCACCCGCATGACCCTTAACTATGGTCAACAAAGTCATACGAATGGCCTAATCGATCGCATCAAATGCTTTGTAGAAAGACATCACTTAGCTACCGTACACCACGCCTTAACTATAGTCCACAAACGTGGTACGAATACTAAATACTCTGCTTCCTAAAATGGCGGAGGGCAACGGATGGTTTTTATTAAAACCTTGAACGTTTTGAACTTGATATCATTGTAGAATCTAGTGAAAAGAGTGGTTTAAGCTCCAGTTTTAAAAGTCGAATGGTTTTATAGTATCTTTCTAATTTTGCTAAAGAGGTCACTCCCGGTGAAGGGATCATCTCTTTCCTCCTCGAATGAGGTGCTGGATATTCATGAATACCACATTGCAAAGAAAAAGTTATATCAACTATAAAAACAATCGAGTGATTTGTAACATTTTCTAGTTTCGCTAAAGGGGCACTCCCGGTGATGGGATCTCAGCCATTTCCTCATCGAATGAGGTGCTGGATATTCATCAAGGAATACCACTATGCAAAGCAAAAACTAGAGTTACCAATTTTAAAAAGTTTGATTCTACAACATCTTTAGGTTTCTTTTTCTTAACATTAATCACATTAATGTTGTCCAATAATTTACGTTTCCTAAACATCACAGAAAAGAAACGAAAATAGAAAATACGCTTATGCCATCCGCATTCGCCACGGGGCCCTGTCATGCACCGTTATGTTACTTAACTAACGGCAGAGTGGGGGCTGGACTAGCACAGGTGCAAAACATAAGCAACGTTTATTATATATCTCATATATAAATAGCCATTCGTCGCACGCATTTATAAACATTCCAGATCACAGTTGAATACATTGGATATACTAGGAATTTCGTACTTCATTTTAGCCCTTAATGAAAGACGGTTTCCACGGTCGTGATGAATAGCCAAACCCCACCCTAGACCCCTACGGGTGGGGAAAACTACCCGCCAAATTCCCGAAGTGAAGCAACCTCCCTCAACAAAGTGAGTAGGCCACTCGGCACTTCGAGAACCCGGTAATTTGTGCACCCCACCTAGGGTCTATCCTAGGAGCCAAAACAGTAAAAAGAAAATATACAACGGCGGCTAGAACCTCAACCCGGATGTTCCCCGCAAAATAATATTACATTGCTTTTTACAAATTACATGAATGAAAGAAAAACACTCTTCTCACACTACTGAAAGCTCGTTTAAATTACACCGAATGCATAAGTCAAAATAGTGTGCAACCTCAATGCATGAAATCAAAATCGAATATATCGGATGGTATGAAATCAAAATCAGGTGCAATGGATCTGCAAAAAACGAAAATCGGTATAACTGATATATGAGAATACAAATCAAGTGCAACTGCGGTGCACATAAGAAATATCAATCATGAAACGAAATCCTTAAAATACCAAAATCCAAAACAACAGAAATGTGATATTTGAATCACCAAATCGCAATGCATAAATACTGTCGTCGATATGCTCCTCCTTCAAAGTCGATGGGTGTCGGTGCATCCCAAGCTAGCAGAGCAAGTATCTACTTTCCTCCTGTTTACGGTCTGGCGCTTTCTGCCCATAGGTCTTGTTTTCTCTCTCTGTGGGTTACCAGTTGTACGCCCTCTCGGCTCGATAGCCCGATTCGGGGTACCGACAGAAACAGTCCCGTTCTAGCGCTTCTTTGAAGATTTCCTGACCAATTAACATGGTCGCTCGTAACGTATCGCGTCATTGATGGAAACCTCTGCCCACTAAGGGTGTGCGTTAAGTCTGATCCTGGGTCCAAGTCTTCTTGTGTAGTATTCCAGAAATATACTGCCGGGGTCTCTCCTAAATCTCATCTCTGCTGAACTGCCCGGAAGTTATCACCCTTTACTTAATCCATTTCCTGTTCCGGAATAGCTGCAATCTTTTCATGACTTTTTCTGGAAAATATATCCATATTCAATGCCTCTGCAAGCGTATCACATCTCTGATGTCAACGGAGTGGAACGTCATCTCGTCAAGATCTCGTACAAACCTCCCACTCCATTTTTCTTTAATGTGGACCAATTCGGAATCATCTCTCCATAGCTGTGTGGACTGCGCTACAAACGGCTGCACTCATATCTAGAGTCTCCTTTCCGAAGCTACATACCGGGCATCTCAAATATCCTGTAGTAGGCATCTTTCCAATTACCTTCTTGGGAACTCGTTTAAATTATCAGAGCGGTGCACTTAGGCTCGTCCTTCCTCAATTGACTCACAACGTACCTGTATGAGGTCCTCTTCTAGCTGAAGTTAGTCAATCTGATGACCTCGCATTGGATATCCAAACGAACCACATGTCCTAGTCATTCATCCATGGGTGACTAGCGATCTTCTATCAGATCCCTAAGTATAAACTCGTGCTGCAATAGTTTCAAACATCTGGGGCGATATCTTCTCAGTCGCAGCAACAGCTAGCTCATCCTTCCGCACGATAGACAATACTTCAATCATCAAGAATAGATGGTACGTTAACAGTCATCGCATTCTGTAACATTTCAGAAAAATAAAATATTATTTTTGCGAATTTATATACTTAAATAATAAATATTATGAATATTTTAATGATGCGGTATAATTAAATACAGATAAATTGGGAAAAATTTGGAAAAAAATTTAGGAATTATTGAAACGAGGGTGTTTTATATGATTTAAGCAATTTTCAATTCTTTATGATTAATTATAGTCCATTTTAATGCAAATCGCGATTAAATATCACTAATCGTGCATTAAGCTTGAATTGTGCACATGACATGCACCATGTCATGTTTCATATTTTTACATTTTCTACCATGTATTTTCTTTATTTCTTCATGCTTGGTTTGGGTTTTAAAATGAGAGGAAAAGAAAACAAAAGAAAAGAAAAGAAAAAGGAAATGATAAAGAAATGGGTATGCGCATGAGAGAGAGAGAGAGGTGAGGGGTCAAATATGACCATGGTCTTCTCTTCTTCATTTCTTCCTTCATCATTTTCCTCTTCTTCCTCTACCATGGAAGCCACTCCCTCCACCTCCTTTTCAACCCTCACAAACACTCTCAATCCTACATCAAAACATCATCCCCCTTTCACTAAAAACATGCACAAGCTCATCACAAGTAATTTGGACCAAGAAAAATTGGATTTTGAAGACTTGGGGCAAGTCAAGAAAATTCTTGAGTTGCCAAATGAGATAATTCCTTAAGGTTAGGGTTTGAATTGAGTTGTAAAGTGTAATTGAGATTAGTAGAGGCCATACAAACCCTGTAGTGATGGTATATTATACTAAACCATAGACTTAAACTCCAATTCGCAAACTTAGAAATCCATGATATCGTATTTTGTGGAAATTGTGATGTATTTTGGAGAACTGCTATAACCCGGGTGACCTGAAAATTATTTAGCGATTACTGAGAGATGTGCAGGCAATGTGGAGCATACCCTTAACACCCAAGACCCCAATCCTTCTCCATGGCCACAAATATATCCCTTATGGCCGCAATTTGCGGCCAGGGTAGGAGGGATTGCCTTCGTGCTTGTTCTGTAGCTCCTATATCAGTAAATTAGACCCTACACATATGCAAATTTGGCAAATTTCACCTAGGGTAAAATCTGGGACTATTTTCTTGAGTTGCTGCCTTATTTTGCAACTTCGTTTTAACGTTGGTTTTGGTATTTGTGTTTTATCTCGATCACTTGACGTGTGTACGTCTATATCGGGTGTTGTTTGGTTGATTTGAGAGAGTAGACCATAGGTTTTAACCTATGAGTGATTCGTGTGTCGTTTCGATTGTGAATTGGATTTTAATGTGATACGATGTGTTATGACATGTAGGTACCTCCACGAGGACTTCGAGACGACAAGCAAGAGCGTGGTGACATCGGCATCGGCAAGCGAGGATCAATGTGAGTAGATATATATCTACGGGGGAAGTCGGGTGGATGGCGTATAGCACCCCCGCAGTTCGTAGTGTAGAATATGATACGATATAAATATGTATATACATATGTGTTTTATGAGATGCGTATACTTAGCAAAACATGCTTATATGACTTTGAGTTAGTATTAGAGTATTCATGAGATTGTGATTTAGTTAGTTTCTTAGTCGCGAACCCTAGAGTAGTGATTTGCATACACGCACACACACACTCATACATAGTATTTTCTTGTGCATATATGGGGATATGTATATATATATACATATATGTATGTGAGTATGTATATATATACGTATACATATACATGGATGATGAGGATAGTATATGATACTTGGAGATGAGTCGATGTGATTGGGCATGATGCTACGAGATCGGTGATGTGATTTGGTTCGTATTATGAGGTACGACATGATATTATTGCAGCTATTTAGGCGATGTGTTTTAAGACACATGCATATATATTTATAGATGGTATCAGTATGTACTAGACTTAGATCAGTACCCCAGTTCATGTTATATGATGATAAGGATACCAGATAAATATGATATTTGACCCGTACCCAGATTTGGGATACCGTACGATGGATTTACCGTACGACATATAATTATGATGATAGATCCGCACTCATGACTTGAGGATGTCATATTATATATTGTTTAGTATGTGATACTATTGAGGCGAGATCACCGACTACTAGATATATAGATCGACTCAGACTTAGGTGGATTTCCTTACCCTTTCGACTAGTCTATTAGTTAGTCTGGTAGTTTACTTAGTAGATGTTAGACTGAGCACGAGTCATACTTATTTTAAAAACTAACGAATCGTGAGTATTTTAAAGACAGGCCAAGGGATACTACGGATATTGAAAAGGACATACATTTTCTTAAAACCACCGTAGCCCTATTTTCTAAACACCACGATTCGTGCGATTTCAGATATCAAAAATTGTATGACTCGTATATAGGAATGTATATTTCATTATTGCTGCATTTACTTCATTTACCATTTATCCTGCTGTTCGCATTGCATTGCATGCCTATATGTATTTTCATGAGTAATGATGAAACATGTTGTTAGGACACCAGCACCATTATCGATGATGTGTATGCTCTATGTACACTTGCTTGCTGGCTCCCACACATCTTCATCGATAATTGCTATGTCACGTACACTTTAGAGAATATTATTTCATTGACATAGCTTGCTATCTGATAGTTCCTATATGTTATTGCTTTCATGTGCTAGTTTAGATATTGCATTCTTTACTTAGATTACCATGCATGTTTATATATTCATTTGTCATGAAATATTATGGGGCCAGTCCGGATTGCCGGAGCCCGGTATTTACTATTATTTACTCTTGAGATTGTTATTTTGGATTTCCATGAGATTTCTGGATTTAGAGAAACTGCAAGATTTTATAAACTATTATCATTTTAAAAGACAGAAAAGTGTGGTTTTCTCATGATATGATTTGAGATATGTCCACCATGAGTTTTCTCGGCTCTTGAGCGATATCATACACCCGATTCGAGGAGGAGGAGAAACCGTCTGTGCGTGCATGGTGGACCCGATGCGGTACCCCGGGGAAAGAAGGTCGCAGATGATGGCGTTGAGCCTGAGACACGAGAGCACTACTGATCAGTGATTTTATTGTGACGCGCCGGATATCCGGAGGATACCGACGTGGTCGTGAGATTTGATGATATGGTCCAGTCCGGATAGCCGGAGCCCTAGATATTGAGATTTGATGATACAGGCCAGTCCGGATAGCCGGAGCCTAAGATATTGAGATTTAATTATATAGGCCAGTCCGGATAGCCGGAGCCTGAGATATTGAGTTTTTGAGATATATATTTTGTATCGATGCTTGACACTGATTGATTCCCTGTTGATTTCATTGATGATACTCGAGTTATATATATACAGAAATCTCACTAAATAAAGAAAACAGTTTTCTCGTTCATGATGCATTCTGTTTTCATTCGTACTGTATTCATGCATCATATTTATGATATGTTGCTATCTGAGGCACTGACACGAGCACCTGGTATTACACTTATGTGTAGATGGTTCAGGATATTATATTGAGGATATTATTATCGTATGACCTAGGATTGAGTCATACATGCGATTTCTGCTCGGTGATGTTTTCTACTCATGAGTTGGCAACTCACCCCCGTTGTGCCACAGTTCTTACAGGTTTTGCAGTACAGATTCCATTGCGGCTTGCTGGCACACTACTTTCATTCCGGGTGATTGTTTTGGTAGGTGGGTTCACTTGCATCGTGACCACCATTGTACCTTATTTATATTCAGTTGTATCTAGTAACTCCATCAACCAGACTTGTATATTTATTTGATAACCTTAGAAGACCAGTTGTATATTCTTTCAACCTTAGAGTCGCGCGTTGTATTATTATGGGTTTTCTTGATGATACTGAGTTTCCTTTTGAGTTTTGATCATCGCCCTTCAGCGTTGTATATTATATTGCTTGCGTTGTTGTGACCGCCAATTGGCGAAGAGCTAGCTCCCTCTTGGGGATGCCTTTATTCATTATATATGCATTATACAGGTTTGTACCCGTTTGGGGTCAGTATTTAAAAAGGAAACTCTGCTGAAATTTTTGGAAAAGACTTGATGTTTTAAAAATGTTTATTACGAGTTTCAAATTGATTTATATGCAAACTTTTAAACAAGTTTTCCTTCACTTCCTTATTTAAATGGTTTAGATTTCTGGGATTTTGGCTTACTTGAATTAGATGGGATCCTATAGACTTCATATGATTCAACTGTCAGTCATGTGCCATTTCGGGTCGTGACAAAGTTGGTATTAGAGCGCTAGGTTTAACCTTGGTTTGAATCTATGTTTGACTATGCGGAGTCTAGGGCGTTTATATATATTCAGAACCTAGGCTTGACCTTACGGAACTTAGACTTAGTCGAGGGGGTATTAGACTCGAACTTTCGTCGTATAGGTTGACATTGGTTGATGGAGTAGGTGTTAGGATTCCATAGCACCTTGAGTAGGGTTTGCTAGCAACACACATGCTATAATTAAAATTTTGGGTGCTATGTAATCTTAACCTAAGATCAAACTAGATGTTTAGGGTAACAAAATAGTATCTCATACTAAAACAAGAGTCTAACACTAAGTGAAAGTAAATACAACCATTGTATACCTCCTTGCAAGACTCCTTGGTTCAAATCGGTGTTTGGACGGGTCCGCTTGACTCCTTCGTTGTCCACGACGATCCACCGCGGAGCACATTGGCTCAAGCTCCTTGCTTCACTAGAATAAGTAGAAGTGATGCAAAACAACATAAACTAGTGGACTAAACTAGTGTAGATTGGTGATGTGGGTTTGGATCTCACTTAAAAATCTTTTCATTTTATCTCCTTCACTCAATTTAGTAGAGGTAGTAAGCTTTGAGGAAGGAGGAGAAGCAGTGGGCTTTGCAAGCTCAAGATAATTGTTAAGCCAAAATAATAAAATGAATAATGAATATATGAGAGAGTCTACTCACTCATAACCATGGTTGTCAAAATATCTAGATATTTTGTTATTTGGTTAAAGAATAAGTGTAGAGATTAAACCATGGTTTAGTGTAGAGATTAAACTATGGTTTAAGTGGAGAGATTAAACCATGGCTTAAGTCAAGGTCAACAAAAGAAGTGTGTAGAAACAAATCAACCATGATTTAATCCCAATTAATTCTTTAATCAATAATCAAAATAAATAAATATCCAAACCATGTGAGTCTTGTATAGACAACTCCAATGTATCATCAACCATGACATATGTATGCATGCATGTGTGCATTTATATCATCATATGTACATAAATACATTCATGCATACAATAAATAAAGAAAAAGGTTATAAGTGAAAAGACTAATGTTTATTAATATTAAATCAACAATTGACTTAATATACCGGTCATATCACATACGACCCGACCAAAAGAAAACGCCAGATTATAATACGGTATCACATACACGCATTTAATCAGGCACCCGCGCATATCACCATATGCACCCCACATCGTTTCGCCTGAGCTAGGTAACCCTTTTGTGGGACTCTAAGACTCGTCAATATGCCGGCAGTAAGCGATGATCATATCAAACACCCACAAGCCGCAAGCGGTCATCTAAACATAACGGCCACCCGGGTATTGAGCGAGCGGAAGAAAAACAGGCGAACCTGTCAAAACTCCTGTCGAGCCAACCGGTAACTCTTACCGTACAGTCCGGTCTCTTCGTCAGATATGCTGCATATCAAGTCTAGGGATGGTTGCGTCGACCCCAATAACTCAGTAAGTCGTGCCGATGAATGGTCTATAATAGATCTAGAAACTACTGATAACTCTTATCAGTAAATCTCAACAGCCCTGGCCAGGGACTTACTGATATAGCCAATCGTGCACAGCGCAACATCAACCCCCAATACCAGGAGAAAACAAACCCCTCCTGCCGCTCATTGCCTCCATGTGTCTCGATACTGTATCCAAAAGCCACCTGTTTGCACGACTCAGTAGAGCCGTGGTAGCATGGAAATCAAAGCACAGTGGGAGAACACATGCGACTCTATGACGATCTCGGGTCTACAGACTAACCTGTACCAGTGTCACCTGAGAACTGCTATCCGACGATAGATATAATACCATATAGGAGTTCTCGGTGAGTCCGTCCAGTGTATCCAGTCTCCACTGAGCACCCATATACAATCTCGATGTCAAACATCAATGGATATGGGAACATCCATCGCCCATCATATGGGTCTAGTATCATATACGCCAGTCTACTCTGGAATATCGATGCCCCGTCTTGATACACCCACGACTAGGGACATTTCAGCAAATGCTTATAAACTACACATGTCCCACTAGTATGATCTACATCATAATCACAGTAGTCAAGTGATTGTTAGAGTTTTTGCATGCTTAGTTAATTACCGCAATCAAGAAGGTTTCGCTTGGTAGCTATCTGGTTGAGTACGGGTCGGTCCACGGAGAGATGGGAATCTTTTTCTATGTTTTTTAACGAGTTAAGTCCATTTTGTCCAGGTTTGTTTGAAATTAACTATGTGCTAAAATATGTATAAAGAGAGATTGTTAGGGTTGGGATTAGGTTAGTTTGAGTTAGGACCACTCTTAATATCGGTGTTGCGGTAATCGGCAACAATGGGGATTAGCACGATGAGGAACGAAATTTGCGCGTATAAGGTAGATTTTCCAACGCTTTGTTCTTTCCTTTTGGCCCTTGTTCGTCCGTTCTTAGCTCTTAGCCTTAACCTCCGGTTAATTCAACCAAAACCGGTCTCACTAAGGAATCACCGCTATCATGTAGGACAGGGTTCCGTAGGGAGCGGATTGTGGTTAAATTAACGAGAGTGCGAATCAAGATGTTGGGCAAAGAAAAGAGTGAGAGAGATTTCCTTCTCTCAAACTTTCCTTATCCTACCCTAACAAGTGAGAAACTACTTACCCATTACAAAAGAAAAAGAAAAAGAAAATAAAACAAAGGAGGAAGATAGAAAGAAAAGGGTTAGACAATCACAACTAGCTATTTGAGACCTCACTTTGGCAAGGATCATACTTAAGCATCATTGTTGTAAGGATAAAGAAAAATAGAAGAAAGAAAGAAAGGAAACAAACAAATAACAACAATTAGATTAGCAAATGAAAATTACAAGCAAGATAATAGAACATATATAAGACAAGCATGATAAAAAGGAACTCTTCTTTTATTCATCATCACTCATGAAGCTCACTACAATTTTAATGGAGAAAGATGAAGAGGAAGAAGAACTACAAGATCTTATCCTAAAATCTAATACAAAGAAAAGCACACTTTACTTGGCTTTGCACTGGGCTATTTATAGGTAGGAAAATGAAACCCTAGGGATACAATCCGGCCCCAAATACAATTACAAAACTACCCCCAAAAAAACAATCCGCTACTGAGTTGACTCGGCCGCGGATCTGCGGCCTAAGTGCCCTATTGGCCGCGGTTCCGCGACCCTTTTGTTGACTTAGAGGGTCATATTTTTAGGGGGTCACCATGTTGCTTCTCTTCTGTTTGGTACACTTGGTTTCTTAGAAACTCTTCATTTTTCTTCCAGATTTTCAGCAATTAAAAAGGTGAAATGATGTGGACTTTTTGCCTTGATTTTCTTGAGCTCCGCGTTGAAGTCTTGGATCTTGTGCTGCCCTTGTGCTTTGTGCATGAAATGACCAATGATTTGCCATTTTGTCCCTTGAACTGGTATGCGACATTATACGGATAGTGAGCGGAGACACGTATTTATCTGTGGTTGGCAGTAGTCCTGAATTTGTTGTGCTTTCCATGAATTTCACTGCTTAGAGCTGAGAACCTGTAACCTGCAATTATTTAGAAAACACGTATCAAAAGTACCTACCTGTATGCAATCTGATCAGGAATGGGCGGTATAAAAATGCAAAAATCTGATATGAACAAATACCCCCAAACTTATCTTTTGCTCGTCCCGAGCAAACCCAATTTATTCACAAAAATTCCTAACCTCACTTTCGTAGGGAACGCGATTACACTGAGCTCGTGCAACAAGCCGTTAAACCTCTAAGTGTCCCTCGTAGAAGGAGTGTTGTCTTCTGAGGGTTTTCAGTGGATACTACCTACAAAATCCGATCAAATTGGCCGTCGACTCTAATTATACAGTTTAGTATTCAAGCAAGAAACTCTATCATCTTTAACTTAGAAATCATCAACCCGTATTTTTCACACTTCCTTTTCATTCAACTTAAGATAATATACATTTTCCCAGTTACTTGACAGAACCTCAAGCGCCGGGGGCGAAATTTGATCATCCTCACCAAGTGAGAACATCTCCACAGTCTTTGCAACCTCTGTAACATTGTCTTCTACCCCATTGAAGATGAATCTCTTCCTGCTTTTATACAACAACAACCAACTAGCATAAGCAATAAAACCTTGCCGGAACTCTTTCACCGTCGACCTCACCCGAGAGAATCTTCCACCATTCAGATAGGTTGCAACTAAGTTCCAGTCTCTCCCAAACACACGCCTATAGTTTTCTTGAGAGAACGGGCAGCTGCAAAGAAGATGAGCCACAAGAGCGTCTGCGTTGAGGAGATCTGGGTCTTGGTAAAATGAAATGGTTGAATAATTGAAAAATGAGCTCAATTGCATTTGGTTGGTAGGATTGAATAGCCTGTGTCACACCATCACAGTAAGGGCGAGACATTCCCCAGCTCTCGAGCCAAACAACGGAGTGAGCGCCTAGCACGGGTAGGATCTGAGGAAGCCTCTCAGTCTGTTTATACTTAACCTTGGGCTAGGGACAGGCTAATCATTGATGAACCTTCGCCCACGTTTGTCTCCGAGCGAAATTTCTGAATTAGGATGTCCGAGAATCTTCTATCCTAGGAGTTCGGAGCCGCTTAGGGCCGGTGCTCGTTTACGCGTGCGTGAACCACCCCAAAAGGGAATTAAGGAAAGGATGCCTCTCGGGTTTATAAAACTTTTAGCATCTCTTGAGTTTTCCTTCTAAAACACCATATCAAATCCGGAATTTTTATCATCTTTACTGAAAATATAAGCCCTATTTTTCATTCCTAGGTCTCCTCCAAACTCCGATCACAAACCCCTACGTGTGTGTATTTATCACCCCTACACTTGGAAATTCAATTCAAGTTATAATACCCTTGCCTTAATACCTAGTACTACTTCTTTTCATTAATGATGGATGGTTTTGCTCGTACATCTTTCATGCGACTTTTAATGCTTCTTGAGGCACTAACATTCGATTACTGAATGTATGAGCTTAAATTGTAAATAGCAGTTTCCGTGTTTTGTATTTTATTCTTTTTTTATTTATTTATTTCAAGACCGGATATATTTTTCAGTGATGTTCTTTTCGTGGTTAGCTTTAAATGCCGTTTTTTCTTTCAACTAGGCTTTTAGGCAAGAGTATTTCTAGGTATTCTCTACTATCCCAAGTTTCAAGGTGCGTGTATGTGCGATTTTAGGGTATCTATTTTCAGAATTTTGACTTAAGGTTCAGAATTATTTTTCAGATTTACACTTCAAATAGAGCTTTCAATACTCTTCCCTCATTTTGACTTAGCCCAAGAACTGAACTTAAAATTTGCTTATTTCTAAATAAACTGCAAGGACGTATATTTTCTACAGTTATACTTCAAGGAAGGCTATATTTAGGGTTTTTAATTTACTAAGTTTAGGGTCTGGTTTTTCTAACTAGTCAACCGTCTTGTCGAACTCGAGTCAAATATGGCGAATATTGAAAATTTCAAATTTTTTTAATTTTTTAAAATTTTACATTTTTTTTATTTTTTTATTTTTTTATAAAGATGCAATGCAGAAAAATAAGATACAGAATTAAATATGGAAAGAAAAACAAATATTTACAAAAAAAACGTGCAGATGCAATGCAAAGACAACTATTTACAACTAAACCTCACCCCCAAACTTATTGACAACAGTGTCCTCATTGCTCCCTGTGGCGTCTCTTAGACGCGGCCTCACTTATTCGCGCCTCACGCTGGTCTGTCCCCCGTCCCCTTGATCGTGCTCGTTCCTCTCTTGCCAGCAGGGTGGACATTCTCTATTCCAGGCTCATCAGTCGCTGATCAAAGTTTGTCAGCATCCCTATCACTCGTTTTACTCCCTATGGGTACGTCGTATCAAGTGCGCTTGCGCAGTGGGGGTTATCTCTTCATCGCTCGCTATAGAGCTCGAGCTGGGTGTCTTGGCCATCAAATCTTCGGCCGGCTCAGTGCGCGACTATAAATCATGAAGTCGTGTGTAGGATGTGGAGACACCCTCAAGAAAGGGTCGAATGGGAACCCCACCATGCATGTAAATTTCAAATTCCTCAACAGGAAAGAAATGACGACACAGTTGTGTCACCAATATCGGGCATGGATAATTGGCAGACCTCTTGCCGGCGCCTAGCGAGTGTAGCAACACAGTGCACATCAATATGTGCACTATGTGTAGGGATGGTGTAAAAAATGTTGTGTTGTGCGAACTTCCGAAAATATTGTTTTGTGTCCAATGGTACACAGTTAAAACATTCGCATAAAGTGTGCAAGCCTGAATGCCTTTCCTAGGCTCCCTAGAACAGTCGGCGCCCATTAAGGGTAGGTAGTCCTCAAACCGGAGGGATTGCTCATGGATGGGGATTCGTGGTATTAAGATGACTTCGTGAATGAAGTCCCTATCGATTATAATTTCCCGATCCCCCACAGTAATCGTATGTACCCATGTTGTGCTAAACATCCCTCCTCTATACTATCATAGAAACGTGCAACAAGATCCGGAAGCGTGAATGCGTTCGGATGGTTAAATAACAGAAAATTCCATCCGCACTTTCGGATCTCGTTGTAGAAATAGCTACCATACAAGTCATGCGCAAATAAGTGGGAGAAATCCCTTTCAAATTGCAATGCAGGGGCCATGACAGAAAGAAAAATACAGAACTATGAAATTTACAGAGAAGAGTTTAGAAGATCGAACTTCCTCTGAAAATTTCAGAGGGGGAAGAGGCTTAACAGCGGCGAATGCGCGGCGGAATGAGGCAGTCGGCGGCGGTTGAGCGACGCGTTGAGGAGATCGTCGGCGGAAATTGGAGCGGCGGCTAGGGTTTTGAGTTAGGGTTAGAATGAGGCTCTGTAAATGCTGAAAAAGGGGATCGAGGTGTATTTATAGGGGCTGCAGGTCATTTGTGCAAAATCCCCTCCAAAAAGAATAATTAAAAAAAGAATTTTACTTAATTTCTATTTTATTTTATTTATGAATATTTACAAAAACACCCTCCCAAATTTTTTTTATTTTACAAATTATTACACGTGGGAATTTCACCAGGCAAAACAAAATGGTATATACATACCCCCAAACTTATTTGAAATAGTGTTTCCGCTGTTTATGGCTGGATAACCGAAGTTTGGTAGTAAGCGGAGGAAGATTAGTCAATATAAACCGGCTCCTGCAACATTAGGAGCTCCTCCGATGGGTCTGCGGTGAGGAACGGTTTTACCTTGTATCCGTTTACTTTGAATAGTGAACCGTCCTATGTATTTTCCAAATCCACCGCACCGTGCGGATATATTGTCCGCACAAAAAATTGTCCCATCCAGCGAGATCTGAGCTTACCGGGATGGAAATGTAGTCGGGTGTCGTAAAGAAGTACCTGTTGACCAGGTGTGAAAGTTTTGCGCGTAAGGTGTTTATCATGAAACACCTTTGTTCGGTTCTTAACGATAACCGCGTTTTCGTAAGCTTCATCCCGAAGCTCGTTCAGTTCGTTGAGCTGCAGCTTCCGATGGCTGCCCGTATCTTCAAGGGTTAGATTCAGCTCTTTGATTGCCCAAAATGCGCGATGCTCGATTTCCACTGGAAGGTGGCAAGCATTTCCGTAAACAAGCCGATAAGGAGACATACCAAGATCAGTCTTATAATCAGTTCGAAATGCCCAAAGGACATCAGTGAGTTTCAAAGACCAATTCTTATGGTTCTTAGAAATCGTTTTCTCCAATATCTTCTTGATTTGCCGATTTGAAACTTCGGCTTGCCCACATGTTTGGGGGTGGTAGGGCATGGATAGCTTATGATTAATGGAATATTTCCGCATTAAGGCCTCGAAAGTCTTATTACAGAAATGTGTTCCATTGTCGCTAATGATCGCACGGAGGTGCCCGAACCGGGAAAAAATGTTTTCCTTAAGGAATCTAACGACAACCTTCTGTCGTTCGTCCGGCTTGGCACAGCCTCGACTCACTTAGAGACATAATCAACAGCTAGAAGAATATACAGGTTCCCAAAAGAGCTGGGAAACGGCCCCATGAAATCAATTCCCCAAACATCGAAAATCTCGACAACCAAGATTGGTTAGAGCGGCATCTTGTTTCTCCTGGATATCCGGCCCAAGTGTTGGCACCGGGAGCAAGTCTTGCAGTAATCATGAGCGTCTTTGAAGAGTTGTGGCTAGTAGAAGCCACACCGCAAGATCTTCTCGGCTGTCTTTCTTGGGCCAAAATGCCCGCCAAACGCTTGATCGTGGCAAAACGACAACACATTCTTGAACTCATTATCAGGAACACACCGACAAATAATATGGTCGGGACAGTACTTGAACAGATAGGGTTCGTTCCCGTAAAAGTGTTTTACTGGGGATAAGAATCGAAGTCTAT
Source organism: Agapanthus africanus (assembly GCA_030015575.1). NCBI lineage: Eukaryota > Viridiplantae > Streptophyta > Magnoliopsida > Asparagales > Amaryllidaceae > Agapanthus > Agapanthus africanus. The sequence goes on along the minus strand of JASDDO010000004.1, from coordinate 147,542,817 downwards.
CCTGACTTGACCATTCGTTTGGTAGTAATCCTGTTGCTAAATAGTTCACAATATCTGCGAACCATGGTTCGCATGATACTGTCAAGAGTTGTTCATCCGGAAAAACGTCGTAGATTGGAAGTGGAAGCATCGGCGAAGAAGGAAGTCGTGAAAGATGGTCGTCCACTACGTTTTCATATCCTCTTTTGTCCTCGATGACAAGGTCAAACTCTTGAAGTAAGAGGATCCAACGTATCAACCGAGATTTTACGTCCTTCTTCGCAAAAAGATGGCGTAAAGCTGAATGGTCTGTGAAGACAATGACTGGAGAGCCGATCAAGTAAGGCCTGAATTTTTCTAATGTAAACACAACAGCCAAGAATTCCTTCTCGGTTGTTGTGTAATTCAGTTGGGCATCGTTCAGGATCTGGCTAGCATAGTAGATTACGTGCGGCATCTTATCGATGTTGTAACACCCGAGCCCATAATACTATTCCTATTGCTAATTGAGTGTTTTATATTGCTCATTCCAATTATCCTGATTGTTTGGTGTTTATTACTAAATTTTAACCGGTTAAGTCATTTTGGCACATAACAAATTTTAACTCCTAAAATGAAATTAAAAAAATCCATGATGGCCTACTCGTCACCACTAGTCGCGTGGTAGCGTCCGCGTGTCGAGATTTCTTCCCGTTCGGCTAAATGGTCAAGTTTGGATGGCTACGTGCGCGTGCAAGTGTCCGACTTGGGGGCATGCTTTTTAATCATTAAACACCTCTTTTCAAAATTTGGAACTCGCTTAAAATCCTATAATTTGAATTTGGAACATTTGGGCGCAACCCGGGCGCGATTTGGAAATGTTTCATTTAGCGCCAAAAAGGCCCATTTAATAAAATATTATGAAGCTGAAAATATATATGAGAATATATTCTTAACGTTAAATCCTTCTTTTAAATCTTTTAAATTTCCATTTTACCTAATCTCCCCAGCCTATCATGAGCGGCCAACTCGTCTCGTGGGCCCCCCCTTCAACCGTCTCTCTCTATCTCTCTCTCAAATTTCCTTCTCTCTCTATCTCTAATAATTCTCTCTCTCTCTCTCTAACCAATCTCTCTCTCTCTCTCTTCCTATATGTATATATCTTCTTACGCAGCCGCCTCCTCCATCACGAGAACAACCTCCGAACCCTAACCCTAGCCCCTCGTGCTTGCGCCGCCGGCCTCCCCGCGACCTCGCCGTCGCCGTCATCGCCTCCTCAGCCTAGCCGCACCCTCCTACCTCCTTCCTCCGTCTCCTTCCGCGCCTGCACCCAACCCCAACGACATCACCCGGCCGCAGATCTCGCCGTCGACGCCGCCTCCCGTTACCAACGACGCCTGAGACTCCCTCTCTTCCTCCTCGTCCCGACCTCGTCGTCGCCTTCCTCCTCCCCTCGCCGGACCTCAGAACCCAAAACCGCAACCCTACCACCCTCTGCAGTTCGCCGGAAAACGTGCCGTCGACCCTCGTCGACGTCACTCGCGCCACCTCTGACCACCTCCTCTCCCCTGCGACCAGAACCCGGCCCTTACATCCCCTCATCGCACAGCACCACCACCTTTCCAGCGACCCAGGAACTTTCCAGCCTCCGCAGCCGCCGTCGCTGCCTCGCCGGCGTCCCAGCGCCGTCGAGCCCGCCGTAGTTGCCCCTGGTGTCTCCCTGTAAGCGTCCCTTATCTTTCCTTTTGGGCAAATTCCCTCCCCCCCCCCCCGCTGATCTTTAAATATACGTGTATCGTGTTTGCTAACTTCGTTGCTTTTGACTTTTGCCGGATTCCGACCGTACCGTCGTTTGGACCCGACGCTCGAGCGAAGTACCCTGGTCCGTGTGGTCCCGTTGTTCGCTGTTGGGACTCGATCCGTGGCCCGTGCACCCGTCTAGTGTTTTCTGCCGACATTGCATCCGTGCTTTCCGGTTTGCGAAACCATCGAGGCAAGATTTCTTGCTACATGCTACGTTAACTAATTAAATATTTGCTTCATCAAACTTGCTATATTAACTAAGTATTGCTACTTGTCTCATTGGACGAAATATGATGTACATTATAATACTGCCACCTAAATCGTATTTTGCCACCTAACCTTAATAACAACTACCTGCTAATCATTTTACTATTTAGAAGATAATAGTCGCACACTTATATCCTTATTGCCTGCTGTTATTAATATTGCGCTACACTGTGATCATTGCACCCCAAGGGTGCTTGAACCTGTTAATAAGAGAATACTAAGCATCACTGTGTTTACATGGAATAATATTGTTATTTGTTGTTCCTGTTGTTGTTCCTTATTCGTTACTATACCTGTTATCAGCATACATTTGATTGCATTACATATTGACCGATCTTGATGCACCTGACACATGTACCGATACACCGGACATGACACCCTATACATACTGACTCAACCTATTGGACTACAACCTGACTTGGGGTCCTCATGGACCATTCCTGTTGTCTATCCAGACATACCTGCTTTTACCTGATTCTGTGTTGACATTAATCCTTGATTATTGAATACCTGACCTGACATACATAACTTGGGGGTATGGGGAAATCAAAGGTGAAACCGACTTGTAACTCAACAGTTCGATACTTGTTCTGATCAGTCTTACGGGCTTGGCCAGTCCGGGAGTGATGATGCTGACATCACCCGTCCATCCTACTACCTATTTCACTGCCTAGCGGCACGTCTCGGATTCAGCCTCGAGAACCTTGACCGTGGTCCCGGGCACGCACGGGATACTATTGAGTTACATCGACGATTCATCAATTGATTTCAAAGACTATAGAGTAGAAACCTGATAGGACAGTTTAGTCACCACTGCACATTACCCTGCTCTGTTATTTCTTAGTACTGCTTTATTCATGTGCATACCTGCATTGCTTATTACCATGTTTATATTATATTATTTGGTTGACATGACGCGCTGACGTCTGGGTTTTGCATGGCCCAGATTCCTTACCACTATCGACGACCGAGCAGGAGTACATCAGCTAGCAGGCTGAACTGTGAGTTCCTTAGGGTTTAGTTTATTTATTTTCATTCCATTTCCAGATGTGAGCCCGCATTATGGGACGTACTGTTTATTTATTGTATTGGATCATTTGCTTCCGCACTCATTGTTTATTGATTCTTGTTATTATGGATTTGGACATGTCTTAGATTTGTTTATTATTTTGTTCTTGATATCTCTACAACCGTAATGTGACTGTGGATGGATATTTCCTACCCACATGTAGCATGGTTGGCTATGTCACGTGCCCAATCTTGCGTACTCCGGGAAGCGGGGCGTGACATGGTTCTTTTGGTATCAGAGCCATAGGATAGTCGGGTTGATTCTTTTGTAGTTGGGTATTGTACCCAATACACGAATCAGAATACCCGTGTTTAGGAAACATGTCCTGCCACCTTGACCGTTTTACCATCCTTGAATCATTCTTCCGGATCATGTCGACATGCAAACTTACTTTGCATAGTCAACTCGAAAACCTAATTTCTTGTTATCTCTAGGACTTAGGCGACTTGGGTGGAGTTAAGTAATTGCGGCTATGATACCGCGGCATAGCTACAATGCAGTACTCTATTTAAGTATCTTGGAGTTCTAGCCGTGATTTATATGTTGAATATATCATCATGCTAATGTTATTTGTTTTGATTTCAGGACCATGGCAGATAAGAATCTCAAGACGTATCAGAGGCGTGTGGATGAAGCCGCCATGTTAGGAGTGATACGTGGGATGTTGGAAAATCAGAAGAGGCAAACTGAGCTGATCCAGCAGCAAGCAGATTCATTTCAGGAGGGTTTGCAGGCTATTCAGCAGTCTGTAAACACCGCTGTAGCGAAGCCAGTTGACCGAGTAGGGACCGTGGCAGATTTCAGATGATTGGGTCCTACTACTTTCACTGGTCTGGAGGAGCCGTTACCAGCCGAACAGTGGCTAGTAGATACGGAGAATTTACTGATTGCGGCACAGATCCCAGACGACAAGAGAGTTGATGTGGTGCGCATTCAGCTGGTGGATTACGCCCGAGAGTGGTGGCTTGTGGAGGAGACCCGCTTGTCCAAGCCAATCAGTTGGGCGGATTTCTCTAAAAGTTTCTTAGAGAAGTTCTTTCCGCGGACTGCACGGGAAGAAATGGAAGAGAAATTTATCGGGCTGAGACAAAATGGAGCAGCTGTGGATGTACATGCAGCGGAATGGACGAGACTCAGCCGTTTCGCAGGACCCTTAGTCGCCAAGGAGGCAGACAGGGCGCGAAGGTTCTTGCGCAGTTTGGATGTGGACATCCAGAGGCAGATTGTCTCCCTGGGTTTGACCACTTTCTCGCAGGTTCTTACAGCAGCCAGAGAGCAGCAGAGTTTGTCGGGAATGCAAGGGAACCTTCAGCATACAGCAGTTGCAGCCAGGAAGCCCGCATTTGTACCTAACCGAGATCATGGGCGCAGAGGTATTCCAGTGGACCGTCGAGGCGTAGCACCCATGAAGAAGCCTGTGATCGTTGACCGAAGGAAGAGCGTGACCTGTGCCTATTGCCACTTACCTGGGCACGTGCATAAGGAGTGTAGAAGAAGACTGGGACTTTGTCTGGTTTATGGGGCAGCTGATCACGCAGTTAGTGCTTGTCCGTCGAAGCTTCGCACGAGAGATGACATACAGAAGCCTCCGCAGAGACCGTTCCAAGGGCAGAAACAGCTGACTCAAGGACCAAACCAGGCTCGAGCTTTTACCTTGACAGCTGAGGAAGCCAAGGCATCAGGAGAAGTGGTTTCAGGTACTTTGCTCGTTCATGGTTTTCCCGCATTGGCATTATTTGATTCCGGAGCATCCCACTGTTTTATGTCATCCAATTTTATAACTACACACTCGATTACCTGCACGACCTTGTCTAGTTTCTGGGACATACACACTGGGAATGGGAAAATCATAGATTGTAAGGAATGTAAAGATTGTACAGTTGTTGTTTGCGGACAGGAGCTTTTTGCAGATTTCTTGGTGATAGATACGGGCAGTTATGAAGTAGTCTTGGGAATGGATTTTCTTGGCACTTTCCACGCACACATCGACTGTAGGGCAAGGAAAGTAATTTTCCAGATTCCCGGACATCCTAAGTTTACTTTCACTGGAGGAAGCAGCTTTGTCGGGCCAGTCGAGTTTAGGGCTAGGCCGACAAACAGTGTTCTTACGACAATGGAAGCGGATAGTAATGAAGAGCCGTCAGTTGTTCGCGACTTTATGGATGTATTTGAAGATATATCAGGCTTACAGCCGAAGCGAGATGTGGAGTTTGCGATTGACCTTATTCCTGGTGCAGCGCCAGTATCAAAATCTTATTATCCGATGGCACCGGTGGAATTGGAGGAAGTTAAGAAACAAGTTGGTGAATTACTCGAGAAAGGTTGGATTCGAAGCAGCAACTCGCCTTGGGGAGCTCCAGTTCTTTTAGTAAAGAAGAAGGATGGCACGAGAAGGATGTGCATTGATTATCGAGAATTGAACTGGGTGACTATTAAGAATAAGTACCCGATCTCTCGCATTGGAGAACTCTTTGAGCAGCTTAGTGGCGCGAGGGTATTCTCGAAACTGGATTTGCGATCAGGATATCATCAGGTCCGAGTGAAAGCAGAAGACATTTGCAAGACGGCGTTTCGAACTCGATATGGACATTTCGTGTACTTGGTGATGCCCTTCGGAGTGACTAATGCGCCGGCAATATTCATGGACTTGATGAACAGGGTCTTTTCACCATACCTGGACCAGTTTATTGTGGTATTCATTGACGATATTCTGGTATACTCGAAGAGTCCGGAGGAGCATGCTGAGCATTTAAAGATCACCCTGCAGACGCTGAGACAGGAGAAACTATTCGCGAAAATGAGTAAGTGCGAATTTTGGCTGGAAGAAGTGAAGTTTCTGGGGCATGTCGTGTCGGGCAATGGAATCGCCGTTGATCCCGAGAAGATTGCAGCAGTTCGAGATTGGCCAACTCCAAAGAATGTTGCGGAGATAAGAAGTTTTCTTGGACTCGCCGGTTACTACAGAAGATTTGTGGAGAACTTCGCTCGTTTAGCTGTGCCGTTAACCAAGCTCACGCGCAAGGAGGTACCGTTTGTTTGGACGGATGGATGTGCATTGGCCTTCGAGACGTTGAAGCAGAAGTTGATAACCGCCCGTATCCTAACTGTACCGGGTAATTCAGGAGGACAGGTAATTCACAGCGACGCATCCGGAAAAGGATTGGGATGTGTTCTGATGCAGAATGGGAAGGTCGTCGCTTACGCATCGAGACAACTGAAGACTCATGAGAAGAATTATCCGACTCATGACTTGGAGCTTGCGGCCGTGATCTTCGCCTTGAAAATTTGGAGACACTACCTTTTAGGCGAGAGAGTCGAAGTCTTTACAGATCACAAGAGTTTAAAGTATGTGTTCACTCAGAAGGAGTTGAACATGAGGCAACGCAGATGGTTGGAGCTGATGGCCGACTATGACCTTGATCTTAAGTACCATCCGGGAAAAGTCAACGTCGTGCCGGATGCGCTGAGTCGGTTACCAGCAATTCAGGTATTGACCGCACAAAGGGAGATCATTGCGGATTTTCAGAGATTTGACTTGGAGGTTGTGCTACCACATGCTACGGGACAGTTGATGCAGTTGCAAGTACAGTCGTCCTTAGTTGAGAAGATTAAAGCGGCACAATCGCAGGATCCTAGACTGCAAAAGTTTCGAGAGCAGGTTGAAGCCGGACTACGAACCGATTTACTGATCCATGAAGACGGTTCGTTGAGATATGGTAGCCGTGTGTGTGTGCCAAAAGGAGATGTGCGTGAAGAGCTTATGAAGGAGGCACACAGTTCAGCTTACTCCGTACATCCAGGAGGGACAAAGATGTACCGAGATATTCGACAGCATTTCTGGTGGGAAGGTATGAAATGAGAGGTTGCTCGCTTCGTGGCTAAGTGTTTGGTGTGTCAGCAAGTCAAGGCCGAACACCAACGGGTTGCTGGTTTGTTGCAACCACTTCCGATTCCTCAGTGGAAGTGGGAACATATAACCATGGATTTCGTGACGGCTTTACCGCGGAGTCCAAAGGGCAACAATGCAGTATGGGTGATTGTCGATCGGTTGACCAAGTCAGCTCACTTCATTCCTTTTCGGGTTGGTCAATCGACAGAGACTTTAGCAGAGCGGTACATGCAGGAGATTGTGAGATTGCATGGAGTACCGGTAAGCATCGTGTCCGATCGGGACACTCGGTTCTTGTCGCACTTCTGGAGGAGTTTACAAGAAAGTTTGGGGACTCGATTGAAGTTCAGCACAGCTTATCATCCTCAAACTGATGGACAATCGGAGAGAACGATCCAGACCCTTGAGGATATGTGGAGGGCTTGCATGTTAGACTTCAAAGATTCTTGGGAGGATCATCTACACCTGGTAGAGTTTTCGTACAACAATAGCTTCCAAGCGACTATTCAGATGGCTCCGTTTGAAGCGTTGTATGGTCGTAAGTGCCGTTCGCCGGTTTGTTGGGATGATGTTGGTGAACGAAGGTTACTAGGACCAGATTTGGTGGTACAGACAGTCGAGAAGGTGAATACAATCAGGAAGCATATGAAGGCAGCTCAAGACAGACAGAAGAGTTGGGCCGACACGTCAAGAAGACCTCTAGAGTTCGCCGTGGGTGATTTGGTATTCCTGAAGATATCACCGACTAGAGGGGTGATTCGCTTTGGAAGTCGGGGAAAGCTTAGTCCTCGATTCATTGGACCCTTCGGGATATTGGAGCGTGTTGGAGAGGTAGCGTACCGTTTGGTGTTACCACAGTCATTGGCAGGAGTGCACGATGTGTTTCATGTGTCGCAACTACGGAGGTATGTTCGTGATGAGACTCATGTCTTGGATCATTCGGAGTTGACTGTACGGGAGGACCTAACTTTTGAGGAGCGACCAGTTGAAATCAAGGATCGAAGAGAAAAGGTTCTTAAAAACAAGGTTATCCCTCTTGTGTTAGTTTCTTGGGGTAATCGATTGCATGGAGAATCCACTTGGGAGCGAGAAGACGAGATCCGGCAGAAATTTCCTCACCTTTTCCTATAGTTAGCTATCTTGTATTCTTGGAATTTCGAGGACGAAATTCTTTTTGTAGTTGGGTATGATGTAACACCCGAGCCCATAATACTATTCCTATTGCTAATTGAGTGTTTTATATTGCTCATTCCAATTATCCTGATTGTTTGGTGTTTATTGCTAAATTTTAACCGGTTAAGTCATTTTGGCACATAACAAATTTTAAGTCCTAAAATGAAATTAAAAAAATCCATGATGGCCTACTCGTCGCCACTAGTCGCGTGGTAGCGTCCGCGTGTCGAGATTTCTTCCCGTTCGGCTAAACGGGCAAGTTTGGACGGCTACGTGCGCGTGCAAGTGTCCGACTTGGGGGCATGCTTTTTAATCATTAAACACCTCTTTTCAAAATTTGGAACTCGCTTAAAATCCTATAATTTGAATTTGGAACATTTGGGCGCAACCCGGGCGCGATTTGGAAATGTTTCATTTAGCGCCAAAAAGGCCCATTTAATAAAATATTATGAAGCTGAAAATATATATGAGAATATATTCTTAACGTTAAATCCTTCTTTTAAATCTTTTAAATTTCCTTTTTACCTAATCTCCCCAGCCTATCACGAGCGGCCAACTCGTCTCGTGGGCCCCCCTTCAACCGTCTCTCTCTATCTCTCTCTCAAATCTCCTTCTCTCTCTATCTCTAATAATTCTCTCTCTCTCTCTAACCAATCTCTCTCTCTCTCTCTTCCTATATGTATATATCTTCTTACGCAGCCGCCTCCTCCATCACGAGAACAACCTCCGAACCCTAACCCTAGCCCCTCGTGCTTGCGCCGCCGGCCTCCCCGCGACCTCGCCGTCGCCGTCATCGCCTCCTTAGCCCAGCCGCACCCTCCTACCTCTTTCCTCCGTCTCCTTCCGCGCCTGCACCCAACCCCGACGACATCACCCGGCAGCAGATCTCGCCGTCGACGCCGCCTCCCGTCACCAACGACGCCTGAGACTCCCTCTCTTCCTCCTCGTCCCGACCTCGTCGTCGCCTTCCTCCTCCCCTCGCCGGACCTCAGAACCCAAAACCGCAACCCTACCACCCTCTGCAGTTCGCTGGAAAACGTGCCGTCGACCCTCGTCGACGTCACTCGCGCCACCTCCGACCACCTCCTCTCCCCTGCGACCAGAACCCGGCCCTTACATCCCCTCATCGCACAGCACCACCACCTTTCCAGCGACCCAGGAACTTTCCATCCTCCGCAGCCACCGTCGCTGCCTCGCCGGCGTCCCAGCGTCGTCGAGCCCGCCGTAGTTGCCCCTGGTGTCTCCCTGTAAGCGTCCCTTATCTTTCCTTTTGGGCAAATTCCCCCCCCCCCCCCCGCTGATCTTTAAATATACGTGTATCGCGTTTGCTAACTTCGTTGCTTTTGACTTTTGCCGGATTCCGACCGTACCGTCGTTTGGACCCGACGCTCCAGCGAAGTACCCTAGTCCGTGTGGTCCCGTTGTTCGCTGTTGGGACTCGATCCGTGGCCTGTGCACCCGTCTCGTGTTTTCTGCCGACATTGCATCCGTGCTTTCCGGTTTGCGAAACCATCGAGGCAAGATTTCTTGCTACATGCTACGTTAACTAATTAAATATTTGCTTCATCAAACTTGCTATATTAACTAAGTATTTCTACTTGTCTCATTGGACGAAATATGATGTACATTATAATACTGCCACCTAAAACGTATTTTGCCACCTAACCTTAATAACAACTACCTGCTAATCATTTTACTATTTAGAAGATAATAGTCACACACTTATATCCTTATTGCCTGCTGTTATTAATATTGCGCTACACTGTGATTATTGCACCCCAAGGGTGCTTGAACCTGTTAATAAGAGAATACTAAGCATCACTGTGTTTACATGGAATAATATTGTTATTTGCTGTTCCTGTTGTTGTTCCTTATTCGTTACTATACCTGTTATCAGCATACATTTGATTGCATTACATATTGACCGATCTTGACGCACCTGACACATGTACCGATACACCGGACATGACACCCTATACATACTGACTCAACCTATTGGACTACAACCTGACTTGGGGTCCTCATGGACCATTCCTGTTGTCTATCTAGACATGCCTGCTTTTACCTGATTCTGTGTTGACATTAATCCTTGATTATTGAATACCTGACCTGACATACATAACTTGGGGGTATGGGGAAATCAAAGGTGAAACCGACTTGTAACTCAACAGTTCGATACTTGTTCTGATCAGTCTTACGGGCTTGGCCAGTCCGGGAGTGATGATGCTGACATCACTCGTCCATCCTACTACCTATTTCACTGCCTAGCGGCACGTCTCGGATTCAGCCTCGAGAACCTTGACCGTGGTCCCGAGCACGCACGGGATACTATTGAGTTACATCGACGATTCATCAATTGATTTCAAAGACTATAGAGTAGAAACCTGATAGGACAGTTTAGTCACCATTGCACATTACCCTGCTCTGTTATTTCTTAGTACTGCTTTATTCATGTGCATACCTGCATTGCTTATTACCATGTTTATATTATATTATTTGGTTGACATGACGCGCTGACGTCTGGGTTTTGCATGGCCCAGATTCCTTACCACTATCGACGACCGAGCAGGAGTACTTCAGCCAGCAGGCTGAACTGTGAGTTCCTTAGGGTTTAGTTTATTTATTTTCATTCCATTTCCAGATGTGAGCCCGCATTATGGGACGTACTGTTTATTTATTGTATTGGATCATTTGCTTCCGCACTCATTGTTTATTGATTCTTGTTATTATGGATTTGGACATGTCTTAGATTAGTTTATTATTTTGTTCTTGATATCTCTACAACCGTAATGTGACTGTGGATGGATATTTCCTACCCACAGGTAGCATGGTTGGCTATGTCACGTGCCTAATCTTGCGTACTCTGGGAAGCGGGGCGTGACAGATGTGCTATCCAAGGACCGCATCGATAGTAATTGTTAGTTATATGTATGCCCTAGAGGCTATTATTGTACACATGATGTATATTATAATGGATGCTTGGATATATATAGAGATGACTTTCTTGCTCGACATGATAGTATGCTATCTGGTTACCTTTATCTTAACATGTAGACTTATAGATTGTTATACTGTCTTGCTCTCACATGTTGATAAAGCCCTTAGGATATGTACATAACTACCAGGACTATGATGGAGATCATACTGGTGGGGCTAGGGTAGTCCACAAGTACATCCTTTAATTGTTCCTAGTCGAGGGAATATAGAGACAGGGCATCGATATTCCAGAGTAGACCAGCGTATATGGTTCTTGACCCATATGATGGGCGATGGATGATCCCACATCCATTGGTGTTTGACATCAGAGATGGTATACGGGTGCTCAGTGGAGACTGGGTACACTGAACAGGACTCGCCGAGGACTCCAATGTGGTAGTATACCTATCGTTAGATAGCAGTCCTCTGGTGACACTGGTATAGATTAGTCTGTAGACCCGAGATCGTCATAGAGTCTTGTGCGGCTCCCACTGTGCTTTGATTTCCTCCCTACGACGCTCAAGAGGAGTCGTGCAAACAGGTGGATTTTGGGTACAGTCCTGAGTCGTATGGAGGCAATGAGCGATAGGAGGAGTTTCGTCTCTCCCGGTATTGGGGGTTGATGTTGCGCTATGCTTGATTGGCTATAACTGGAAGTCCCTTGCCAGGGCTGATATGGAGATTTACTGATAAGTGTTATCAGCAGTTTCTCGACCTGTTATAGGCCAGACATCGACATGACTTATCACGTTACTGGGGTCTTACGGTTTCCACCCCTAGACATGATATGCGACATATCAGATGAAGAGACCGGACTGTACGGTAGCGTTACTGATAGGCTTCATGGAGACTATGGACAGGCTTGTTTGTTGATCTTCATATCGCTCAATACCCGGGTAGCCGTTACGTCCAGCTAGTACCGCTGACGGCTTGTAGGTGACTGATATGATCATTACATACTGCCGGCGTATTGATGAGTCTTTAGAGTCCCACACAGAAGTTCCCTGGTTCAAGCGAAACAAAGTAGGACACATATGTGATATGTGTGTGGGCCCGATTAAATACGAGTATGTGATACCGTATTGTAATCTGGCAGTCATCTGTTTTCGGTGTGGTTATATGTGATATAACCAAATTGTCGAATCAAGTGTTGATTCGATAATGTGATATACAGATAAATGATATTAGTCGGTCGTATATGATATAACCGGATTATTAGATCAAATGTTGATTTAATAATATGATATAAATTATATGTGATATAATTACATATTAACTAATATCATTAGCTCACTAATTAATCTTCATTAAATATTTATTAATATATATGATATATATATATATATATATATATATATATATATTAAAATGAAGCATGGCATTTTCTTTTCTATTTTGTGAAAATAGAAATGAGGTGTAAAGTTGAAGCATGGTTGCAAGCATGGTGTTTTATATTCTTTATTCATTCTTGACTCACTATTCAAGCATGGTTGCAATTTAATATTGCATAATTCCATGCTAGAATGAGTGAGGGGTCAAGAATTATCATTCATTCTTGTTCATTCCAAAAGACTTAGCCATTTTTCTCACATGCTTCTTCTTCCTCCTCTTGCTTTTCCTCAAGCTTCAACCCTCACATGTGATGTGAATCATGAAGCTTTAGCACAAATAAGTGAGCTGTTTAAATCCCCTACTTCATCATCTTACACCATTTTAGCAAATTAGTGTGATGTGTTTCATACACTAAAGGGTTTAGTGTAGTGGTAGCTTGAATTAGTAGGTGCTTCGAGGTGGATCATCTTTGGAGCGAAGGCTACGAAGGAAGCTTATTCAAAGTCTCAAGAGAAGCCTTGTGGAGTCGCGGGACTACTACACGGAGCATATTGAAGAGAAGGACTGTCTACAAAGGTTTTATTCTTATTCTCTTATATGTAAAAGTTGTTTGCATCTTGTTCGGTCTAAATCTCTAGTTAACGATTCTAGCGTAGGGTTCTTTGTAACGGCAAAAAATTTAAAACGGCATGCACGTTGCCCCCCTAAACCTTGCTGTGGTCATAAAGAACCCTTCAGTGGTATCAAAGCCTAAGTAGAGAATTATACGGATTGCGTAGAATTACGAAACCGAAAAACTCCGAAACGTGAAACCGCAAAATTCCAGTTTCTGTCGAATTTTAAAAGTTGTCAAAAAATTATTTAAACAAGTACAGAATATAGTATGGGACAGTATATGAACACATCACAAAACTCGCCCTATGCCCTCGGATCTTGGCCGTTGTAACATTTTGAAAATTTGGAAATAAATAAAATTATTTAATTAAATAATAAAGTGTTAAATTAAAAAGTTATTAAAACCAAATAAGACAATATTATAAGTTTTATGTAAAACAAATTAAATTTTAGTTTTAGTATGGAACATAAATAAATTATAAGGATTTTAGTGATAAATTTAGCTTCATTTTAATAAAATGGTGATTATATAATAACATAAGTTGTGAGGGGTTGTTATGTAAAGCTTAGGACATTGTGCAAATTGAAAGTTGTTAAGCGTGTAAATGAAAGGAGATGGGATAAGATTTAGTTCAGAATTTTATCATAAAGAAAATCAAATTGGAAAAGAAATTTTTTGCCACCACCTCCTCTCATGCACAAGACACTCCCCACACCTCCTCCTTGCATGAAACCACCACATCTTGCATGGTGACACCTCCTCCTACACCTCACCCTTCCCTTCATCCTTTTATCTAGTGTGTTCAGATCAGTTTAACTAGCTAAACATTCAGAAAAAAATTCAAAAGTTAAAGAAAATGAAGAACAAGAAAAGAAAATTAAAAGAAAAGATAAGTGAGAAAGAGAAAATGGCTAAGGAGTTCCAGCATCAAGCTAGGAGATAAGGAATTGGGCGTCTTGAAGGAAGCCTTTCAACTATCTTCAGTAGGTATAATGTTTAACTCAGTAGACTTTAGCTCTGTAATTGTAAGAAAATTTGGAATCGAATGTCTATATTATCGTATTTTAGCAAAACGGAACTCTGTTAAAATCTGCTTTAGTTTAGATAAAAATCAAATTACCAAAACAGTGCCAGAATGATGTATGTGGGACATAGAACAACCCATAGAAACACGAACCAAGTAGATCGGTTTTGGGCCGACGACATAAAGGCGGATTCCGGCGTCACCGGATTTGTAGGAGACCTGAGTGTTTTGGCTTTTTGGGAAGGTCTCTGTGTAGAATTATGGTTAATCTGGTACTGTTTAATCAAATTAGTTTAACTGTATATAAAATCTGGGAGCAAATATAGGAAATAGGTATCTAAAACCCATAATACGACTCGGGAAATTCGTAACGCATTATGTTTCTGTTACGAAACAGCGTTAGGTTAATTTCCAGTAAAATTGAGTGTTAGATCATATGCAATAGTCGGATGTGGTATAACTAGAACGTACAACTTATGTTTTCATGATTTAGCAATGTCGGAATAGCCGTTTTCTTATACAAGTTATTGCTATGTTAGATTCAAATACGGAGACTTTGGAGGCTGCGAGGAAAGGAAAAAGGATTGGCGATTCCTAAGAAGATACGACGTATTTCCTGTGAGTAGATTTACATCTACGGGGGAAGTCGGGTGGATGACGTATAGCACCCCTGCAACCTTATGATTATTATTATGATATTTACTTAAGTTTAGCTTTTCGTCAAAGCATAGATATGGTATTGCATCTTGTATACCCTCCATTTTTTTATAAACTTCGTATATGGTTCTTAAATGAGATCTATGTGATATTTGATCCGTACGATATAGGTATGATTTGATGAGTTTGTACGAGAGATCATGCCGTACTTAACTTGATATGGATATAGCGATATGATGAGCTATAATACAAGGATTTATACGTATCAGAAATGATGAACTTCGTATGCCGAATAACGGCCAATTTTATTCTTTGACTCATAGAGATAGCTTATGCTCTGATTTAGGATGTAATACTGGTATGAGCTATATTATTTTAAAAACCACGGTTCGTTGCATTTTAAATAAACTACCAGGATGCGTGTCAGTTTCTAAAACAAACACCTCTTTTAAAGCTAAGGCAGCTTTCTTAATTCAAACTTAACGTTCTGATCATTTCTAAAGATAATGGTATAGCTCGTAACAAGTAATTACAGTAAGTACGTTTAAATTACTAATAGGTTTGCATTATGTATTCTATGTTATATATTTCCGCGTTACGCACACTCTGGTAGAACACTGCACAAATACCAATGAGTACTATGCTGCACAAGCACTTAAATATATGTTACACTACACCTCATTGGTACTGCCATGTCACTGTAGAATCGTTCTGCTATATATGTGTTAATATATAGATCGTTACACCGTAGAACACTTGCACAAATACTAATGATTTCTATGTTGCATGAGCACTGACGCGTATGCTACACTACACATCATTAGTAGTGTCATGACACATTAGAATTGAAATTATGATGTTATGTGATAGGATTTCGTAGTCTTTTCCTATTTATGTGGTAGTACTATAGATGCTGTATTTGTTTCTTAGGATTTCTGAGAATTTTACTCCTGATGATATATATATCGGTGGTATGGGACACTGTTATATATATATATATATATATATATATATATAGTATATCATCAATACAAACTATGCAATTATTCTTATTCCTTACTTGATATTTGATATGATGAGTAAAAGGTCCACCATGAGTTTTGTGTTTTCTGGTTTTGTTCCGGACCGAGTGGGGGAGATATACGGTCGCGGATTTTTACGCTATCCAGACTGAGTTGGGGAGATATGCAGTTGGATACATGGTGGACCCGGTCGAGACCGAGGGGCAGGATAGCCGTATTGAGGCGGGGGAGCCTAGCGAGGATACTCGATACCGGAGATAGAATTGAGCATGGAAGATATCCAGGGGATACTGACCGGAGGTTGAGATGAGCACGACAGCTATCCTGGGGATACTGACCGGGGTTCGATTAGGTACGGAAGATATCCAGCGGATACTGATCGTAGCGAGGATATCGGGTGACGATTATCTGTTGAGATGGTGTCGACGGTATCTGTATTTACGTGTCGATGCTGGACACGAGAGATTTCAGATTTCGATGTCGATGCTGGGGATCTATTTGTATATTGATACGATCATTATCATGAGGTACATCATTAGATATGTATTTATTGGATTCCATCAGGACTGATCCAGGAGACAGTACCTGCATATATTTGTATAGACATTCATAGACAAAAAAAGGAATTCCAATAGGAATAATTGATTCATGATTTTGATTCATATGACATTGAGATATTATACCTGTGATTGCATGATAGCTAGTGCTGTACCTTTGCATATCATATAGTATATCGATACAGATTATGATAGTACTATACCTATGACCTAAGTAATCGTCATGCATTTCGATTTCTACCTTTAGATGCACTTTTATTCACTGAGTTGGCAACTCATCCCCGTTGTGTCACAGTTTTCTTGCAGGTTTTACCGCTTGGATTATCAGTGGTTTGGGTACACATTCTTTTGAGGATTGCTGGGTAAGTGAGTTTTTATTGTATCCTACTCACTCTTGATTATTCATATATTCTTATATCTAGTGGAAACTCCATCAACTTAGAAATGGCATATTATGGACTTAGAATCGAGGATTAGAGTTGTGTTTTGATTGTCGCACTCTTTAGAGTCCACCACTGCTTTAGATTAATTGGTTGCTCCATTGTTTGGACGTGGGGACTAGCTTCCGTTGGGATACTATTTTATTATGTTGTATCGGGTTTTATAAAAAATGCAAAGGAGGTGATGACAAGCTTCAAAACGTCATAAATGCTTTTCAACATACTTAGTTAAATTTAGATGTTATTTTAACTTGATTTTATCAGATGATTATTTAAACCTCACCCCAATAATTTCAAAAAGGTTTTAGATTCCGGGTTTCGGCTTACTTGGATTGCGTTGATGTCTTTAGATGTCATGTGATTTAAGTGCCGGTCGCGTGCTACATTTGGGTTGTGACAAAGTTAGTATCAGAGCGTTTAGTTTTACCTTTGTTCGAGTCTAGGTTGACTATATGGAGTCTGGGAATACATTTTTTCCTAGGCTTGACCTTATAGGACTTAGACTTGACTTTGGGGGTCTTATACCCGAATTTTCGTTATATAGGATGACCTTTGTTGATGGAGTAGGTACTAAGTAGAGTGAAGTACCATACATATGTTCCGCGGCATATTCACGATATGATACTCCGCCTAAGATACCTTAGGATTTATATCTTGAGATTTTCCTTCTATTCCTTCCGTTGATCTATCTTCATCAGTGCATGATTGATTGTTTCGATCACCATGTTATAAGGGCCGAGAGGGCTACAGTTAGAGATATGGTCAGAGAAGATTTGTCAGGGACAAGGACTGACTGGGGTGACTTTTCGATGATATAGAGACGTCGTTTATTCATATATGATCGAGTTCTAATAGTGGAGCGAGTTTCTTCGGAATCCGCACCAGATGGTAGAGTCATTGTTAGAGCTCAGGAAGACCTGAGACGTGATGTTTTCCCCTCTCCGAAGATCATGGTGTTGGGTACTGTTCAGATAGTAGTATCAATCTTTGCTAAGATTATCGAGATGTTAATTCCGGAGTTCATGAAGTTAAAGATTGACGAGGTTACAAGTGTAGATGGAACAACAGGATTCATAGACGTTCAGAGGTGAGATGGTTAGGATTTTAAATCCGTTGTGGCGTTTCGATACGAGATCAGTGAAATTGATGTATTTCTTCCGATGGAGTTTGTTCAGACCAGATGCAAGTAGTTCAAGAAAGAGATCGTGTAGTAAGCTTTTCTCCGATAAATTGGGACGAGTCTTCGAAGGTGAGATTAGCCAGACTTCTCTACAGGGTATCAGAAGTAACGGATTCACTAAATTCTCCAAGTGTGCTTTCTGGCTGGATATTGTAGAATTCTAGGGTCACGTAGTTGCAAGAGATGAGATACGTAGGGACCCCAAAGAAGATAGATGCGGACAGCACTGGCCCAGACCTGTTTCAGTTATTGAGGTTTGAAGTTTCTTTGGTCTGGCCGGTTATTACAGACGTTTTGTGCTGGATTTTATCATGATCGCTGCACCGTTGACCGGACTGACTAGGAAGGAAGTTCCATTTCTTGGGACAGATGCATAGAGTTTCCAGCAGTTAAAGACTTGATTGACGACTGCACCTGTCTTATCGTTACCTTCCGGGTCAGGTGGTTTTGTTGTGTTTTGTGATGCATCTCGAGTGGGTGTAGGCTATGCATTGATGCAGCATGGCAGGGTTGTAGCTTATGCTTTTCGACAGTTGAAGAGGCACGAGCAGAACTACCCCACTCATGATGTGGAGATGGCTGCTGTAGTATTCGCTCTGAAAAATTTGGAGACATTACTTGTGTGGAGAGTCGTGCCAAATTCTCACAGATCATAAGAGCTTAAAGTATATTTTTCAGCAGAGGGATATGAATCTAAGGCAGCGTAGATGGAGGGAACTCATGAAGAATTATGATTGTGAGATCTTGTATCATCCAGGCAAAGCAAATGTTGTGGCAGATGCCTTGAGTCGGAAGCCTGGAGGTAGCTTATCTCGTTTGTGCACCTTACAGAGGCAGTCTTCTATAGACTTGCATATTTTTATGTGATAGTCGTGTACAGTTGAGTTCACTTTGACAGGAGGACAATTGGCACATGTTCGCACCCGACCTCAGCTATTGGATAGTATTCGAGAGACACGGTCCGCATATGCTCGTATGACAAAGATTATGGATCAGGTTAGGTAGGGCAGAGAGTCAGAGTTTGTGATTGATGACAGTAGGGCATTACGTTTTGGAACCCGTCTTTGTGTGCCAGATTCGGATGGACCGAGACGTGAGATCTTAGAGGAGGCCCATAGGTCAGCATACAGTATTCATCCTGGTTCTACCAAGATGTATCATGATTTGAGGGATGTTTATTGGTAGAGAGGTATGAAGAGCGACATTGCGTAGTTTGTTTCAAGATGCTTGACTTGTCAGCAAGTCAAGGCAGAGTACCAGAGGCCGGCCGGAGAATTGCAGCCCTTAACCATTCCGGAGTGGAAATGGGAACAAATTTCCATGGATTTGTGGTGGGTCTACCCAGGACTAGCAGAGGGTATGGTTCCATCTGAGTGATTGAAGATAAACTGATAAGGGATGCTCACTTTCTATTAGTGAAGACGACGTATGGGTTACACAGTGCGTTCAGATTTATATCGATGAGGTTGTTCGATTGCATGGAGTTCCAACGAGCATAGTGTCAGATAGGGGTACCCAGTTTACTAACAGGCCATGGCAGAAACTTCAAGAAGTTCTTGGTACACGATTGAGTATTAATACAGCTTTTCACCCACAGATAGATGGTCAGTCAGAGCGGACCATTCAGACTTTAGAAGATATGCTTCGAGCTTGCAGCTTTGTTTTCGGTGGTAGTTGGGGTCATCACTTACCTTTGATAGAATTTTCATACAAAAATATTTTTCAGAAGACGATCCAGATGGCTCTCTTTGAAGCTTTGTATGGATGGAAATATCAATCGCATGTTTGCTGGATGACACTGAGCGAGAGTAGCATTTTGGGACCGCAGGTAATATAAGAGACTACGGATAAGATTCAACTGATACGAGACAGGATAAGAGCGTCCCAGTGTAGACAGAAATCATATTCAGACCAACGATGTCGTAAACTCAAGTTTGATATGGGAGACCATGTGTTCCTTTGTGTATCTCCGATAAAAGGAGTGATGCGTTTCGGGAAAAAGGGGAAGCTCAGCCCCAAATGTGTCGGACCCTACGAGGTTCTAAAGAGAGTGGGTGCTGTAGCTTATCGTTTAGCACTTCCACCAAGTTTTCCCGATGTGCATCCGGTGTTTCACATTTCGATGCTTCGCAAGTATCTTCACGATCTTTCTCACGCGATCTAGCATCAGACCTTACAGCTTAAGCTGGATTTATCATACGCAGTGCAGCCTGTAGCTATTCTAGACAGGCAGGCAAAGAAATTAAGATCAAGGGTACTTCCATCACCGCGTGCACACCTAAAGAAATGTGAGGACGCCTGCAAAGTTTCCCTCTAAGGAATTGTGTAAGGGTTCTTTGGCAAGGAAGAAATTGCGAGGA
Organism: Agapanthus africanus; assembly: GCA_030015575.1. Taxonomy (NCBI): domain Eukaryota; kingdom Viridiplantae; phylum Streptophyta; class Magnoliopsida; order Asparagales; family Amaryllidaceae; genus Agapanthus; species Agapanthus africanus. The sequence continues at coordinate 147,522,494 of JASDDO010000004.1, read as the reverse complement.
GATTACTTGGGAAACCGAGAATGCGATGCGAAATGAGATTTCCAAGTATTTAGAGGGTATGTCTAGTTAATTTTAAATTCGGGGACCGAATTTTCTTAAAGGGGGAATATTGTAACATTTTGAAAATTTGGAAATAAATAAAATTATTTAATTAAATAATAAAGTGTTAAATTAAAAAGTTATTAAAACCAAATAAGACAATATTATAAGTTTTATGTAAAACAAATTAAATTTTAGTTTTAGTATGGAACATAAATAAATTATAAGGGTTTTAGTGATAAATTTAGCTTCATTTTAATAAAATGGTGATTATATAATAACATAAGTTGTGAGGGGTTGTTATGTAAAGCTTAGGATATTGTGCAAATTGAAAGTTGTTAAGGGTGTAAATGAAAGGAGATGGGATAAGATTTAGTTCAGAATTTTATCATAAAGAAAATCAAATTGGGAAAGAAATTCATTGCCACCACCTCCTCTCATGCACAACACACTCTCCACACCTCCTCCTTGCATGAAACCACCACATCTTGCATGGTGACACCTCCTCCTACACCTCACCCTTCCCTTCATCCTTTTATCTAGTGTGTTCAGATCAGTTCAACTAGCTAAGCATTCAGAAAAAAATTCAAAAGTTAAAGAAAATGAAGAACAAGAAAAGAAAAATAAAAGAAAAGAGAAGTGAGAAAGAGAAAATGGCTAAGGAGTTCCAACATCAAGATATGAGCTAAGGAATTGGGTGTCTTGAAGGAAGCCTTTCAACTATCCACAGTAGGTATAATGTTTAACTCAGTAGACTTTAGCACTGTAATTGTAAGAAAATTTGGAATCGAATGTCTATAATATCTTATTTTAGAAAAACGGAACTCTGTTAAAATCTTCTTTAGTTTAGATAAAAATCAAATTAGCAAAATAGTGCCAGAATGATATATGTGGGACCTATAATAACCCATAGAAACACGAACCTAGTAGATCGGTTTTGGGCCGGCGACATAAGGGCGGATTCCGGCGTCGCCGGATTTGCAGGAGGCTTGAGTGTTTTGGCTTTTTGGGTAGGTCTCTGTGTAGAATTATGGTTAATCTGGTACTGTTTAATCAAATTAGATTAACTGTATATAAAATCTGGGACCAAATATCGGAAATAGGTATCTAAAACCCATAATACGACTCAGGAAATTCGTAACGCGTTCTGTTTCTGTTACGAAACGGCGTTAGGTTAATTTCCTGTAAAATTGAGTGTTAGATCATATGCAATAGTCGGATGTGGTATAACTAGAATGTACAACATGTGTTTTCATGATTTTGTCGTGTCGGAATAGCCGCTTTCTTATACAAGTTATTGCTATGTTAGATTTAAATACAGAGACTTTGGATGATGCGAGGAAAGGAAAAAGGATTGGCGATTCCTGAGAAGATACGACGTATTTCTTGTGAGTGGATTTACATCTACGGGGGAAGTCGGGTGGATGGCGTATAGCACCCCCGCAACCTTATGATTATTATTATGATATTTACTTATGTTTAGCTTTTCGTCAAAGCATTGATATGGTATTGCATCTTGTATACCCTCCATTTTTTATAAAGTTTCGTATATGGTTCTTAAATGAGATATATGTGATATTTGATCCGTACGATATGGGTATGATTTGATGAGTTTGTATGAGGGATCATGCCGTACTTAACATGATATAGATATATCTATATGATGAGCTATAATACAAGGATTTATACGTATCAGAAATGATGAACTTCGTATGCCGAATAACGGCCAATTTTATTCTTTGACTCGTAGCGATAGCTTATGCTCTGATTTAGGATGTAATACTGGCATGAGCTATATTATTTTAAAAACCACGGTTCGTTGCATTTTAAATAAACTACCAGGATGCGTGCCAGTTTCTAAAACAAACACCTCTTTTAAATCTAAGGCAGCTTCCTTAATTCAAACTTAACTTTCCGATCATTTCTAAAGATAATGGTATAGCTCGTAACAAGTAATTACAGTAAGTACGTTTAGATTACTTATAGGTTTGCATTATGTATTCTATGTTATATATTTCCGTGTTACGCACACTCTGGTATAACACTGCACAAATACCAATGAGTACTATGCCGCACAAGCACTTAAATATATGTTACACTACACCTCATTGGTACTGCCATGTCACTGTAGAATCGTTCTGATATATATGTGTTAATATATAGATCATTACACCATAGAACACTCGCACAAATACTAATGATTTCCATGTTGCACGAGCACAGATGCGTATGCTACATTACACATCATTAGTAGTGCCATGACACATTCGAATTGAAATCATGATGTTATGTGATAGGATTTCGTAGTCTTTTCCTATTTATGTTGTAGTACTATAGATGCTGATTCTTGGGATTTCTGAGTATTTTACTCCAGATGATATATATATCGGTGGTATGGGACATTGTTATATATATATACATATATAGTATATCATCAATAAAAACTATGCAATTATTCTTATTCCTTGATATTTGATATGATGAGTAAAACGTCCATCATGTGTTTTGTGTTTTCTGGTTTTGTTCCGGACCGAGTGGGGGAGATATACGGTCGCGGATTTTTACGCTATCCAGACTGAGTGGGGGAGATATACAGTTGGATATATGGTGGACCCGGTCGAGACCGAGGGCAGGATAGCCGCATTGAGGCGGGGGAGCCTAGCGAGGATACTCGATACCGGAGATAGAATTGAGCACGGTAGATATCCAGGGGATACTAACCGGAGATTGAGATGAGCACGGTAGCTATGCAGGGGATACTGACCGGGGTTCGATTAGGTACGGCAGATATCCAGTGGATACTGATCGTAACCAGGATATCGGGTGACGATCATCTGTTGAGATGGTGTCGACGGTATCTGTAATTACGTGTCGATGGTGGACACAAGAGATTTCGGATTTCGATGTCGATGCTGGGTATCTATTTGTATATTGATACGATCATTATCATGAGGTACATCGTTAGATATGTATTTATTGATTCCATCAGGACTGATCCAGGGGACAGTACCTGCATATATTTGTACAGACATTCATAGACAAAAAAAGGAATTCCAATAGGAATAATAGATTCATGATTTTGATTCATATGACATTGAGATATTATACCTGTGATTGCATGATAGCTAGTGTTGTACCTTTGCATATCATATAGTATATCGATATAGATTATGATAATACTATACTTATGACCTAGGTAATCGTCATGCATTTCGATTTCTACCTTTAGATGCACTTTTATTCACTGAGTTGGCAACTCATCCCCGTTGTGCCACAGTTTTCTTGCAGGTTTTACCGCTTGGATTATCAGCGGTTTGGGCACACATTCTTTTGAGGATTGCTGGGTAAGTGAGTTTTTATTGTATCCTACTCACTCTTGATTATTCATATATTCTTGTATCTAGTGGAAACTCCATCAACTTAGAAATGGCATATTATGGACTTAGAATCGAGGATTAGAGTTGTGTTTTGATTGTCGCACTCTTTAGAGTCGACCACTGCTTTAGATTAATTGGTTGCTCCATTGTTTGGACGTGGGGACTAGCTTCCGTTGGGATGCTATTTTATTATGTTTTATCGGGTTTTATAAAAAATGCAAAGGAGGTGATGACAAGCTTCAAAACGTCATAAATGCTTTTCAACATACTTAGTTAAATTTAGATGTTATTTTAACTTGATTTTATCAGATGATTATTTAAACCTCACCCCAATAATTTCAAAAAGAGTTTAGATTCCGGGTTTCGGCTTACTTGGATTGCATTGATGTCTTTAGATGTCATGTGATTTAAGTGCCGGTCGCGTGCAACATTTGGGTCGTGACAGCCGGCGACCTAGTAAAAAATTCCGGCGACGCCGGATTTTCCTTGGCTTCTGGGGTTGTGCTTTGTGGTGTGTTCTGGTCTCTGGGTTTTGGTGTTTCAGGTGTTGTTTATTTTTGTTAAATTTGCATGTGATGTTTATTTACCAAAACAGTAACTCGGAGTATTTCGTATTCGTAATTTTAACAGTTTTCGGGCTATTTTAGACGATATTAAAAAGTTCGATCGGATATCAAATACCCATTTTAACCCTTGCTGGAAATTTCCAAGTGTTGGAATTTTCTTAAGTTAATTATATTCGATAGTCATGCAAGTAACTCTATGGACCCTCTAGAAGAACAAAAAGCTTAACTCGATTCTGTGCCCTCGGAACCGCGACTGAACCTTAAGGTTTGCCGTGGTGCCGCGGTGTCATAGGTGAGGCGTTGGTTTGGCCCTTCTACGGCTGGATCATAGGTACTGTGGCACGTTTTTGGGTACTTTAACTTTGCTCAACTGTTGAGCTCTTCTGGGTAATTGTGGGTGTTTGTTGATTCGATCGGAATGTTTAAAATCGTCTAACTTTTTGATAACATGTGGTGTTATGTGTTGCTTCGATATGTTATATTGGATCGTTGCATTTTGAATAGCCGGGGTTTTATGTCAGATGAGATTTTTTATTTTCATTCATGTAAAATTCATTGTATGTAATATTCTTTTATTGGGGCACTTCCGGGTTGAGGATGATGTCACCATTGTTATATATTATTTACTTTTCCACATTAGGATAGACCCAAGGAGGGGAGCATAAGTAACCGGGTTCTAGAGTCCAGTGGGAGACCAACTCGAGGAGTCGAGTCCGGTCTCCTAACTCTAGAATTGGCAGGGTTGCTTGCTGCTCTCGTAGGGGTCTAGGGGTGTGGGTTTCGCTATTCATCGCGACCGTGGAATCCGTGTTTTATTCTGGCTTAACTTAAAACACGGAATTCCTAGTATATCCAATATTTCATATGATATCTTCTGCTGCTGATGTTCTGTGATGTGATCACTTTATATGTGCGATGTATTTTCGTTTCTTCTGTGATGCTTAGAAAGCTTAATTTAAAGGACTTCATTAACGAGATTAATGAAAGAAAAAGAAACCAAAAGATGTTGTAGAATCAAATTTTCAAAAAGAGTAGCTCTAGTTTTTGCTTTGCATAGCGGTATTTCTCGTAGAATATCCAACATCTTATTCGATAAGGAAAGAGCTGAGATCCCTTCACCGGGAGTGACCTCTTTAGCGAAACTAGCAAATGCTATAAATCACTCAGTTTAGTTTTTTGATTGCTTTTATAGTTCTTACTTTGCATAGCAGTATTCCTTGTAGAATATCCAACACCTTATTCGATAAGGAAAGAGCCGAGATCCCTTCACCAGGAGTGACCTCTTTAGCGAAACAAGAAAATCCTCAAAAACACTCCTTTTCAAAATCACTCGATTCTGCAACAATATCAAGTTCATTACGCTCATGGTTTTTCTTAAAAGCATGCGTAGCCCTCCGTCATTTCAGATAGGTACTATTTAGTATTCGTGTTGCGTTTTTTGACCTAAGTCATGGCGTAGTTTGTGGTAGCTGATTAGTGCTTATCTGCCGCATGTGATGCGATTGGATTAGGGTAGTCATATGGCCTTGTTGACCTCCGTCATGGGTCATGCGGGTGGGTATAATTCAATCAAGAAATGAACGGGTTGAACTTGACTAGCGGCCTATGGTTTGTTAACCTCCGTCAAGGTCATGGGTTGCTAGGGGTAAAAGTATTATCGGGAATTTCAAGTGTTGAAATTTGCAATGAGATTGCATACCTTCTATGAGATAGTTGGATCCCGATACCCACTGCGAGTAAGAGTTACTCCTGGGAGAGTTTTACACTGGACAATTAGTCAATCAAGTAGGTATCTAGAAAGGTGTTAACGGGGTTACGCCCCTGGGAAAACGAGGTTTACCTTAATTAGGTCCGTGCAAAAGCACGGGAAACCTCCCTCAAAGTACTAGCACTGGCCTGGCTCAAAGATTGACGAACTTGTAAGGTGTAATTAATCCCGGCTAGTCTTACCTTTTAGGGTTTGAAGGAAGATTTGATAAAACCAGTGGGAGACGTCCTGATTAGATAAGATAATAACCAATCTAATCTTGCAACGAGCGCACGCTAACGCGTTTCCTTCTATCTCTCTCCAGGCAGCAACCAATGTCACGCCTTAATCAAGATAATAATATGGATGTATTGACCGAACCCGCTTGTTATACTGAGCAGGACAACGTTGGTCCCGCTCCCACTTATAAGTGTTATAAGTCCGAGCAGGAAATAGGAACATATCCGGATTCCCAAACCACCCAAACGAAGAATTAGCATGTTGATGCATCTTCTTTGGGTGTGTTAGTTACAGAGAACTGTTTCTCAGTACACTTTACGTCCTGGGTATTAGATACCGGATCCGGATCCCATATATGCAATATGTTGCATGGGCTGAGGAAGGGTAGAGAACTGGGAAAAGGTGATTATTCCCTAAAAGTAGGGAATGGTGCAAATGTTGCAGTTAAAGCGGTTGGTGAATATCACCTTGTATTACCAACAAGGAATACATTGATCCTGAACGACTGTTACTACGTACCATCTATGATATGCAATTTAATATCAATCTCTTTATTAGATAAAGAAAGATATAAATTTGTAGTAGAGAATAATATTATGAACATTTACCAAAATCAAGTGTTGATTGGGTTTGGTACGTTATGTAACGGATTGTACGTTCTGAATCAAAATACAGTTCTTAACGTACAAAACACACACAAGAAGAAGAGTTCAGAAATGAACGAAGCCTTCTCGTGGCATTGTAGACAAGGTCATATCAATGCGACACGAATAGTTAAGTTTCATAAAGATGGATATTTGAATCCGTTCAAATTTTCATCTTATGACACTTACCAGTCATGTCTCAAAGGAAAAATGACCAAAACTCCGTTTAATGGACACGGAGAAAGAGCTTCGGAACTCTTGGGACTAATACATAGTGATGTATGCGGTCCCATGTCTACGCATGCCAGAAATGGTTTTTCATACTTCATTACATTCACCGAAGATCTCTCAAGATTCGGTCATGTGTTCCTGTTGAAACACAAGTCTAAAGCTTTTGAGAAATTCAAAGAATATAAATCCGAAGTCGAAAACTAAATGGGTAGAAGTATTAAAATCCTTTGATCTGATCGAGGAGGTGAATACTTGAGCACCGAGTTCTTGGATTTTCTAAAAGAGAATGGGATTCTCTCTCAGCTTACTCCTCCATATACACCACAGCACAACGGTGTATCAGAACGGAGGAATCGCACTCTATTAGATATGGTGCACTCTATGATGAGCACTACTGAGTTACCTATTTCCTTTTGGGGTTATGCGCTTGAATCAGATGCATACCTATTGAATCGAGTTCCGACCAAATGTACCTACCACTCCATATGAGATATGGAATGGGAAGAGACCATGTCTTAATTTCATTAAGATATGGGGTTGTCCGGACTATGTCAAAAAGCAAAATCCGGACAAACTCGAGGCAAGGTCAGTTCTGTGCAAATTTGTACGATATCCCAAACACCCGCGAAGGCATATCTTTTATCACCCTGAGGAACAAAAGGTGTTTGTTGCTCAGCATGCCACCTTTTTAGAAAAGGAATTTCTTGTAAAAGAAATTAGTAGCAGTGAGGTAGAACTGGAAGAAGTTCCAGCAGCACAGAGTATAACTGACGATTTGGTGGAACCATAGGATCCAATAGTTCCCAATAAACCCACGCCTCTCCGCAGATCTAGTAAGGCTCCTTATCCACCTGAGAGATACTACGGTTTTCTAGTTGATGGTGGGAACGAGGATTGCATCATGGAAGATGATGACCCAACTAGTTTTGAGCAGGCCATCACGAGTGGGGACTCTCTGAAATGGCTGGATGCGATAAGATCTGAGATGGAATCCATGTACACCAACAAAGTATAGACTTTGGAAGTTTCTCCCGAAGGGGTAGAACCCATTGGAAGAAAATGGATCTTCAAGAAGAAACTTGGTGTAGATGGAAAAGTTGAGACTTTCAAAGCTAGACTTGTTGCAAAAGGTTTTCGTCAACGATCAGGTATGGATTATGATGAAACCTTTTCTCCAGTGGCTATGCTTAAGTCCTTCCGAATCCTACTTGCCATCGCTACATACCATGACTACGAAATATGGCAAATGGATATTAAGACCGCCTTTCTAAATGGTGATTTAGAAGAGAGCGTATACATGACTCAGCCAGAGGGCTTCGTAGACAGTGGGAGTAGTGGAAAGGCGTGCAAGCTGCTTAAATCCATCTACGGGTTAAAGCAGGCATCGTGGAGTTGGAACATCTGTTTTGATGAGGTAGTCAAAGAGTTTGAATTCATCAAAAACATAGATGAACCTTGTATATACAAGAAGGTTGCAGAGAGTAAGGTTGTCTTCTTCGCATTGTACGTGGATGACATACTCTTGATAGGAAACGATGTTCTTATGCTGCACTCGGTCAAGCTCTTCTTCTCACAAAGATTCTCAATGAAAGATCTAGGTGATGCGTCCTACATTTTAGGGATTAAGATCTATGAAGATAAATCTAAAAGGATACTTGGATTATCCCAATGCAGGTACATAGACGCCGTATAAAGAGGTTTAGTATGGAAGAGTCCAAGCGTGGGAATGTACCCACGATCTCTGGACTCACTCTCTCCAAAGAGATGTCTCCCAAGACTGATTTGGAGAGAACTCGCATGCAAGGGATACCCTATGTTTCGGCAATAGGCACTATCATGTATGCGATGTTATGTACCAAACCCGGTGTAGCATACTCACTAAGTGTAGTGAGTAGGTATCAAGCAGATCCAGGAGAGAATCACCTGACAGCTGTTAAGAACATTCTCAAGAACTTGAGAAGAGCTAAGGAGATATTCTTAGTGTACGGTAACGGTGAACTCCAAGTGGAGTCCTTTACCGACTCGAGCTTCCAAAGTGATAAGGACGACGGTAAGTCGGTCTCGGGTTTTGTCTTTACCCTCAACGGAGGGGCGGTGTAGTGGAAGAGTTCCAAGCAAGACACCGTTGCAGACTCGACGATGGAGGCTGAGTACATCACTGCCAACGATGCTACTAAAGAAGTTGTCTGGATGAAGAAGTTCATTGCTGAGCTTGGTGTAGTTCTGTCCATTGAGCATCCAATACCTGTGTATTGTGATAACAATTGAGCGGTGACTTTGGCCAAGGAACCCCGGTCCCATCAGAGATCCAGATATATTCTTAGGCGGTATCACCTGATCCGGGAGATAGTAGATCGCTGGGAGATCGAGGTCAGGAGAGTTGACACGAAGGACAACGTAGCGGATCCACTCACGAAGGCCCTCCCCCAGACGCAATTTGAGAGACTCTTTAGGATGTTGGGTATGAGATACTACAACACATGGCCTAGTGCAAGTGGGAGATTGTTAGTTATATGTATGCCCTAGAAGCCATTATTGTACATATGATGTATATTATAGTGGATGCTTAGATATATATAGAGATAACTTTCTTGCTCGACATGATAGTATGCTATCCGGTTACCTTTATCTTAACATATAGACTTATATATTGTTATACTGTCTTGCTCTCACATGTTGATAAAGCCCTTAGGATATGTACTTAACTACCAGGACTATGATGGGGATCATACTAGTGGGGCCAGGGTAGTTCACAAGTACATCCTTTAATGTTCCTAGTCGAGAGAATATCGAGACAAGGCATCGATATCCCAGAGTAGACTAGCGTATATGCTTCTTGACCCATATGATGGGCGATGGATGATCCCGCATCCATTGGTGTTTGACATCAGAGATGGTATACGGGTGCTCAGTGGAGACTGGGTACACTGAACAGGACTCGCCGAGGACTCCTATGTGGTAGTATACATATCGTCAGATAGCAGTCCTCTGGTGACACTGGTACAGGTTAGTCTGTAGACCCGAGATCGTCATAGAATCTTGTGCGGCTCCCACTGTGCTTTGATTTCCTCCCTACCACGCTCAAGAGGAGTCGTGCAAACAGATGGATTTTGGGTACAGTCCCGAGTCGTATGGAGGCAATGAGCGATAGGAGGGGTTTCGTCTCTCCCGGTATTAGGGGTTGATGTTGCGCTATGCTCGATTGGCTATAACTGGAAGTCCTTGGCCAGGGCTGATATGGAGATTTACTAATAAGTGTTATCAGTAGTTTCTCGACCCGTTATAGGCCAGACATCGACATGACTTATCACGTTACTGGGGTCTGACGATTTCCACCCCTAGACATGATATGCGACATATAAGGTGAAGAGACCGGACTGTACGGTAGTGTTACTGATAGGCTTCATGTAGACTATGGATAGGCTTGCTTGTTGATCTTCATATCGTTCAATACCCGGGTAGCCGTTTCGTCCAGCTAGTACCGCTGACGGCTTGTAGGTGACTGATATGATCATCACCTACTGCCGACATATTGACGAGTCTTTAGAGTCCCACACAGAAGTTCCCTGGTTCAAACGAAACAAAGTAGGACACATATGTTATATGTGTGTGGGACCGATTAAATACGAGTATGTGATACCGTATTGTAATCTGGCAGTCATCTGTTTTCGGTGCGGTTATATGTGATATAACCAAATTGTTGAATCAAGTGTTGATTCGATAATGTGATATAAAGATAAATGATATTCGTCGGTCGTATATGATATAACCAGATTATTAGATCAAATGTTGGTTTAATAATATGATATAAATTATATGTGATATAATTACATATTAACTAATATCATTAGCTCACTAATTAATTTTCATTAAATATATATTAATATATATGATATGTGTGTGTGTGTGTGTATTAAAATGAAGCATGGCATTTTCTTTTCTATTTTGTGAAAATAGAAATGAGGTGAAAAGTTGAAGCATGCTTGTAAGCATGGTGTTTTATATTCTTTATTCATTCTTGACTCACTATTCAAGCATGGTTGCAATTTAATATTGCATAATTCCATACATGAATGAGTGAGGGGTCAAGAATTATCATTCATTCTTGTTCATTCCAAAAGACTTAGCCATTTTTCTCGCATGCTTGCTTTCATGCTTCTTCTTCCTCCTCTTGCTTTTTCTCATGATTCAACCCTCACATGTGATGTGAATCATGAAGCTTGAGCACAAATAAGTGAGCTCTTTACATCCCCTACTTCATCATCTCACACCATTTTAGCAAATTAGTGTGATGTGTTTCATACACTAAAGGGTTTAGTGTAGTGGTAGCTTGAATTAGTAGGAGCTTCGATGTGGATCATCTTTGGCGTGAAGGATACGAAGGAAGCTTGTTCAAAGTCTCAAGAGAAGCCTTGTGGAGTCGCGTGACTACTACACGGAGCATATTGAAAAGAAGGACCTTCTACAAAGGTTGTATTCTTATTCTCTTAGATGTAAAAGTTGTTTGCATCTTGTTCGGTCTAAATCTCTAGTTAACGATTCTAGCGTAGGGTTCTTTGTAACGTCAAAAATTTTTAAATGGCATGCATGATGCCCCCCCTAAACATTGCTGTCGTCATAAGGAACCCTTCAGTAAAGTCGGATGCATCGCACATAATCTCAAAGGGATACGTCCAGTCAAGAGAAGAAAGAACTGGAGTAGAAGTGAGTAAGATTTTTAGTGATTCGAACGCAGTCACACAGCTCGAGTTGAAGTCGAATGTGGTATCCTTAGCCAGCAGAAGAGTCAAGGGTCTAGCAATCTTGCTAAAGACCTTGATAAACCATCTATAAAAACCGGCGTGGCGAAGGAAAGCTCGGATGTCTCTGACGCATCTGGGAGGAGGGAGATTGGAAATGAATTCAATCTTCGCTTTGTCTACCTCAATGCCATTTTGCGAAATGATATGTCCTAGGACAATACCTTCGCGTACCATGAAGTGGAACTTCTCCCAGTTCAAAGTGAGGTTTTTATCCTTACACCGGGTAAGGACAGCGTCGGGATGCTGCAGACACACGTCAAAGGAATCGCCGAAGATGGAGAAATCATCCATGAATATCTCCAAGAATTTCTCCACCATATATGAGAAAATTCCCATCATACACTGCAGGAAGGTAGCGGGAGCATTGCATAACCCAAAGGGCATGCAGCGGTATGCAAACGTGCCGAAAGGACAGGTGAACGTGGTTTTGTCCTGGTCTTTCTCCGCAATGGGAATTTGGTTATAGCCGGAGTATCCGTCCAGAAAACAGTAGTACTTGTGTCCAGCCAATCGTTCGAGCATTTGGTCAATGAATGGTAGCGGAAAGTGGTCCTTCTGCGTTGCGGCGTTGAGTTTTCTATAATCAATGCATACTCTCCACCCAGTCCGGGTGCGAGTAGGGATTGGCTCGTTCGCCTGGTTGGTGATGACCGTTATGCCCGACTTCTTGGGGACGACGTGGATAAGACTGACCTACTGGGTATCAAAGATAGGGTAAATGATACCACTATCCAGACATTTCACGATCTCTTTTTTCACAGCCTCCTTCATGACTGGATTAAGTCACCTCTGTGGATCCCTGGCTGGTTTGGCACCATCCATCATATGAATATGATGTTCAACGATCAGGGGACTAATCCCCTTGATGTCCGCCATTGTCCAGCGAAAAGCTTGCCGATTGCTGTGCAAGACCGTGAGAAGGGCTTTCTCCTGCTCCGGATCTAGAGAAGCCGAGATGATTACAGGGAGGGTTTCGTTCTCACCTAACTAAGCATATTTGAGGTGAGATGGCAACGGCTTGAGTTCGAGCGTTGGAGGTGAAACGATTGAAGGCAAGATTGGTGAAAATGTCTAAAACTCAAAGGATTCCAGCAGAGGCTCAAAACGAGTGTAAGTGACCGAGTTGGATGGTTCAGCTAACGCATCCGGAATTTCAAAAGATTCAAACTCGGGTGGTGACGGGCCAATATCGTTCAAAAAATTGAAACACTCATAATCATTGTCGGGAGCAGAAACAGCAGCAGGTTCAAAGAGGAACGCACTAGTGGCGTCAAAATTGCTGCGATAGAACAAGAACTCCTCGAATTCATAGTCCTCTGGGGTGATCTCCTGGATCAAACAAACGTCTAGTATATGAGCATTAGGTTCGAAGGGATGATTCACCAACATAAAAATGTTGAGTTCAATTGTCATGTTTCCAAAAGATAGGTTCGTCGAACTATTTCGACAATTGATCACAGCATTTGAGCTTGCAAGGAATGGGTGACCGAGTATCACCAGAATTTGATTCCGGGGGTTAGCTACAAGTTGTGTATCTAAGACAATGAAGTCAATATGGAATATTAAGTCCCCAACCTTTATTAACACATCCTCTAGCACACCCCTAGAATGGGTGATAGATCGGTCAGCCATTTGGAGAGTACAGTGTGTGTGTTTCAGCTCTCCTACAACTAGTTGCTCATATACAGAATACGGAAGCAGGTTAACACTGGCACCATGATCCAAAAGTGCACGGTTGATGTTCTTATCCCCAATGGTTATTAAAATCGTAGGACAGCCAGGGTCCTTCCGTTTTTGAGGTAAAGCTTGGGTAAGAGCATCACTCACAGCACTAGCTAAGAAAACCTTCTTGGGTACCTGAGATTTCTTCTTCTTAGTGCACAAGTCCTTCAAGATTTTTGCGTAGGAAGGGACTTGTTGGACTGCATCTAAGAGGGGAATGTTGATATTAACCTGCTTAAATAACTCCAGAATCTTCTCCATTTATGGATTTTTTTTATTGGACCTCAACCGGTTTGGAAATGGAACGTTTTTGAAATTGGTTGAGTCCAATGCTTATGGAGGAGATTGTGGAGTTGGAACGGATCCCAGAGCTGGAGTTTTCATGGAGTGAGATGTGGGTCCGTTCGGAGCAGCGGAAGAAGAAGAGCGTTTTGAAGAATGGAGAATAGGCTCAGAAGACGAAGAAGAAGAAGAAGCGGCCGGGGTGTCATCATCTATCCGCGTGCCATTGTTGTTGTGCAGCATCCTTCCAGATCTTAACGTAGTCACGGCACTCACATTATGGTTCTGTTGTTCAATAGCAACATGTATATTATGTGGATGACCAGGATTTGGGAGTGGTTGAGATAGAAGCCTCCCTTTCTCTCGCTCACATAAAGCTGCATTCAGTTGTGCTATCTGGGCTTCGATGGTCTTGATGCTTTGCCCATGTGCAGCAGTGTGTTGCACCAAAGACTAAATAGAAGAGTGGATGTTGGCGGTGGATTGAATCGATTGCTTTACAAAGGCCTCCAGACTCCGTTCTAGTGATGAAACCTTATCGTTGTTTGACGGAACAAAGTTGTTTTGAGGAAAAGACTTGTTGGGTGCAAAGTTGTTCATCAGATTTCGAAAAGGTTGGGGTTGGAAGGGCTGCTGATATTGATGTTAAGTTTGTTGCTGAGCTTGTTGTTGAGGAGGAGGAGGCCTGTGGAAGTTGTTATGGCCTTGGAATTGATGCCGAATCTGATTCCAAGAGAAATTGGGGTGGTTCCTCCAACCGGGATTGTAAGTGGAAGAGTATGGATCATTTCTTGGTCTTTGCTGAAAGGCAGTATTGACCTGATCCTGTCTTTGAGAAGGTGGGTTGTAAGGACACTCTTCGGTCAAATGGGATGGATCAGAACAACAAGCGCAGATGGTACGAGGGGGAAGAGTAGAGGCAGGAGAAGGAGATGAGAATTTGCTCTCAATTGCTTCCAGTTTTCGAATGATTGCTGCCATCTCGGCCTTCATTGCAATTGAGATATCGAGTTGATGAACGCCTGCCCTAGAGAAACCGGGAGAAGTAGAAGAAGAAGTGTTCGGTCGTGTGTTGTCCCACTGAAGCGTCTGTTCCGCAAGATCATCGAAGAATTGCCAAGCTTTCTCGTCAGATTTAGATAGGAAGTGGCCTTGACAAATGGTTTCCAACAACTTCTTAGTTGCTGGATTTAGGCCCTCGTATAAGGTCTGCCAAAGTTGCCATCTCTCAATACCGAGATAAGGGCACTGAACAAGAAGGTCTTTGTATCGGTCAAAGCACTTCCAAAAAGGTTCGGTAGAAAGCTATTAAAATTGGTTAATTTCGTTTCGGATCCTCACGGTCTTGTGATTTGGGTAGAATATTTTAAGAAATGCTTTTAAAAACTCATCCCAGCTGGTTATGGAATGCGAAGCGGTGCTATACAGCCATTTCTCAGCAAGGTCACACAGAGTGAAAGGAATGACTCGTAACCCTATAGCATCATCAGACAGTTGGGTTGTCTTCATCATTGCACAAACGTTCTGGATTTGTTGATGAAAATATAGGCATTTTCGGATTCCAGCCCGTGAAATTTGGGCAACATGTTGATGAAGTGTGGCTTAATTTCAAAATTATCCCCATTGGCCGGCGGAAGTGAAAGGCAGGTAGGAAGTGCAGAGCGGGTAGGATAGAAACGATCCTGAAGCGCGATTCACTGTGGCGCTTCAACAGGAGGTGGTTGCTGGTTATTCGCACCTAAATGAGGTGGAATCAGTCCCGGCGGAGTTGAAGGGATGTTATGAGGAAATCCTGACATCTCAGAAGAAGAATTTGGTGATAGTGATGGTGAAGGTGAAGATGTATGAACAGAATCCCGGTCAACGTTGGAGTTGTCCTGCAAAGGTAAGGGTGATAAAGGCATGGAGGGAGTTTCGACGTCAGAGTCGATCGCGTAGTCGGTAGCGACTAACGAAACGCGGATTAAGCGGGTACTAGTGTCCCGAGTCCAACCAGACATACACTAAACAAGTTTAGTATAGTCAAAGCGTAGAAAGTGAGGGTAAGAAAACGTCAATGGAGAAATGCGGATGAAAGGTGGGTGAAATGGGATTCAGGCGACAAAAGGCAAGTTTTTATAAAAGTTTTTGTTTTGTTGTTTTTTTAGAAAGAGTTTTGCAAAAATATGTACGAACTTACGGCATAACTTCAAACAATCACGGTCAAAACATGCGCAATCATACCTAGAGCTATGGTCTTCGAAGTCCACTAGACTGCCCCTAACTGTTCCAAAATGACAAGTTGTGAGATAACCCTCAAATCGTCTCTTCACTGCCAGTTGTGACCAGGTAAGCACAAGTGATGAAAGGAGGGTTCCACTCACGAATCACCATGAGATGGGCCTTTTAAAATTACCTTTCTCACTTGTCTAGCCTAGGCACCACAAAGTCAAGTTTAGATAAACGATCGAATGCGCACAACTTTCCTCTTTCCTATTGAGCACGACAGTCCTTAGTTGGCTGAGTCTCGATAATTTTTATTAAGCTCAAGGGTAATGTGTATGCTTTTAGTGATTTTTGGGGTCTTAGGAAGGGTGATGAAATCCCCACCCAATCTAAATTGGTGTTATATCCCCTTAAATTCTGTATTATTTATGCAAAACAGTAACAAACAAAATCTAAAACACTTGCAAGAAAATTTATTTGGCGGCGGCGCAAAGAATCCTGCACAAAAATCAGTTTATTGGAGAGGGGAAGAGAGTTTGTGCAAAGAATGCTGCAGAAAGAATAGTTCAGTGGAGTTCATAGGAGGGGAGAAGAAGAATGGGATACTCACAGAGAATTTTGGGGTGATGACGTCATAGTTTGACCGCGGTTCCTCGGTCAAACTAGCGCTTCTGCCGCGGTTCCGTGGCTATACAGTGGAGTTGGACCTTCAAACTTCTTCCATGTGCTGATTTCAGTCTCCTCTTCTTGTTTAGAGCCCCTGAATCTTGATTTGGTCACTGAATGTGCTCCAGAATTTTACAGCAAAGCCGTGGTTCCGTCTTGATCCGTTGCGGTGTAGCAGCGAGATATGGGTCGAACTCCCCACGACTTTGGAACTGAACTTGATCTTCTTCCTATCCTGCACACTTGCACAAAAAAGAATAAAAAATTATAAGATGATTTTTACAGTATATATATTTTTTTGTTTTTGGTTATAGATATATTCACAAATTAACCCGAAATTACACAAAGAAATAAACTACCGTCTCCCCAGCAACGGCGCCATTTGATTGTTAGAGTTTTTGCGTGCTTAGTTAATTACCACAATCAAGAAGGTTTCACTTGGTAGCTAGCCGGTTGAGTACGGGTCGGTCCACAGAGAGATGGGAATCTTTTTCTATGTGTTTTAACGAGTTAAGTCCAATTTGTCCAGGTTTGTTTGAGATTAACTATGTGCTAAAATATGTATAAAGAGAGCTTGTTAGGGTTGGGATTAGGTTAGTTTGAGTTAGGAGTCGCTCACTTCTTTCGTTGCCACTCTTAATATCGGTGTTGCGGTAATCGGCAACAATGTGGATTAGCACGACTAGGAAGGAAACTTGCGCGTATAATCTAGGCTTTCCAACGCTTAGTTCCTTCCTTTAGGTCCTTGTCCGTCTGTTCTTGGCTCTTAGTCTTAACCTCCGGTTAATTCAACCACAACCGGTCTCACTAGGGAATCACCGCTATCATGTAGGATAGGGTGTCGTAGGGAGCGGATTGTGATTAAATTAATGGGAGTCCGAATCAAGATGTTGGGCAAAGAAAAGAGAGAGAGATTTCCTTCTCTCAAACTTTCCTTATTGTACCCTAACAAGTGAGAAACTACTCACCCATTACAAAAGAAAAAGAAAATAAAACAAAGGAGGAAGATAGAAAGAAAAGGGTTAGAAAATCACAACTAGCTATTTGAGACCTCACTTTGGCAAGGATCATACTTAAGCATCATTGTTGTAAGGATAAAGAAAAATAGAAGAAAGAAAGAAAGCAAACAAACAAATAACAACAACTAGATTAGCAAATGAAAATTACAAGAAAGATAATAGAACATATATAAGACAAGCATGATAAAAAGGAACTCTTCTTTTATTCACCATCACTCATGAAGCTCACTACAATTTTAATGGAGAAAGATGAAGAGGAAGAAGAACTACAAGATCTTATCCTAAAATCTAATACAAAGAAAAGCGCACTTCACTTGGCTTTCCACTAGGCTATTTATAGGAAGGAAATTGAAACCCTAGGGATACAATCTGGCCCCAAATACAATTTCAAAACTACCCCCAAAAAACGATCCCCTACTGAGTTGACTCGGCTGCGGATCCGCGGCCTAAGTGCCCTAATGGCCGCGGTTCCGCGGCCCTTTTGTTGACTTAGAGGGTCATATTTTTAGGGGGTCACCATGTTGCTTCTCTCTTCTGTTTGGTACACTTGGTTTCTCATAAACCCTTCATTTTTCTTCAAGATTTTCAGCAGTTCAAAAAGGTGAAATGATGTGGACTTTTTGCCTTGATTTTCTTGATCTCCGCGTTGAAGTCTTGGATCTTGTGCTGCCCTTGTGCTTTGTGCATGAAATGACCAATGATTTGTCATTTTGTCCCTTGAACTGGTATGCGGCATCATACGGATAGTAAGCAGAGACCCGTATTTATCTTTGTTTGGCAGTAGTCCTGAATTTGTTGCGCTTTTCCATGAATTTCACTGCTTAGAGCTGAGAACCTGTAACCTGCAATTATTTAGCAAACACAAATTAAGGGTACCTACCTGTATGCAATGTGATCAAGAATGGGCGGTATAAAAATGCAAAAATTTGATATGAACATCAAGCTAATATCCTCAGGGCTTTATCAACATGTACAAATGAATAAAAACATGATCAAGTGAACATGTCAGATAAAGAGTAACCAGATAGCATACTATCAAGTCGAGCAAGAATCGCCTCTGTATATATATATATACATGTATAAATACATCCACTATCATATAATGGCCTCTAGGTCATACATATATCCAACAATCTCCCACTTGCACTAAGGCCAGTTTTTGGCGTATCTCATACCCAACATCTTAAAAAGTCGCTCATGCCGCGGCTGAGGGAGGGCCTTGGTGAGTGGATCCACGGTGTTATTCTTCGTGTCTACTCTCCTAATCTCGATCTCGCGACGATCAACTATCTCCCGGATCAGATGAAAACGCCTCAGGATGTGTCTGGGCCGCTGATGGGACCTGGGCTCCTTGGCTAACACCATAGCCCCATTATTATCACAATACAATGGTATTGGATCAATAATGGTTGGAACTACTCCTAGCTCCGAGAAGAACTTCCTCACCCAGACGGCTTCCTTGGCGGCATCATTTGCAGCAATGTACTCATCTTCTATCGTAGAGTCTGCAACGATATCCTGTTTGGAACTCTTCTAACTCACCACCCCTCCATTGAGGGTAAATACAAACCCAGAGATAGATTTGTTGTCGTCCTTATCACTCAGGAAGCTCGAATCGGTAAAGGCCTCCATTTGGAGATCTCCGTTACCATATACCAAGAACAATTCTTTAGTCCTTCGCAAGTACTTAAGAATGTTTTTCACAGCTATCCAGTGATTCTCCCCTGGGTTGGACTGATACCTGCTTACTACACTAAGTGCATGAGCTACATCAGAGCGTGTACATAACATCGCATACATTATAGATCCTACGGCTGAAGCATAGGGTATAATGCTCATGCGTGCTCTCTCTTCATCAGTCTTTGGGCAAAAGTCCTTGTAGAGAGTGACTCCATAGCAAGTGGGTAAGGTACCCCGCTTGGTTTCTTCCATACTAAACCTCTTTAGGATGGTGTTGATGTACCTAGTTTAGGACAATCCCAATAACCTTTTGGATCTATCTCTATAGATCCGAATACCCAATATGTACGTGGCATCACCCAGGTCCTTCGTAGAGAACTTTTGTGATAAGAATGGTTTTACCGACTGTAGCATAAGAATATAATTTCCTATCAGAAGAATGTCATCCACGTACAATACGAGGAATGTGACAGCTCTTCCTACAGCCTTCATATAAACATAAGGTTCATCTGGATTTTTGATGAAATCAAACTCTTTGGTAACATCATCAAAACAGATGTTCCAACTCCTTGACGCCTGCTTTAATCCATAAATGGATTTAAGTAATCTACATGCTTTACCGCTGCTCCCACTGTCAATGAATCCTTCTGGCTGATCCATATAAACGCATTCATCTAAATCACCATTTAGAAATGCAGTTTTAACGTCCATCTGCCAGATTTCATAGTTATAGTGAGCAGCAATAGCAAGTACGATCCGAATGGATTTAAGCATGGCTACGGGAGAAAAAGTTTCGTCATAGTCCAGACCCGGTCTTTGACGAAAATGTTTTGCCACAAGTCTTGCCTTATAAGTCTCCACCTGCCCATCTATACCAATATTTCTTTTAAAGATCCATTTACACCCTACGGGTTTTACCTCAGAGGGTACAACGTCTAAAATCCATACTTTGTTGGTGTACATAGACTCCATTTCAGATCTCATGGCATCCAGCCACTTTACAGAGTCTCTACTCGTGATAGCTTGTTGAAAACTGGTAGGGTCATCATCATCCATGATGCAATCTTCTCTATCACCATCAATGAGAAAACCGTAGTATCTCTCCGGTGGGCGACAAGTCCTACCAGATCTACGGAGTGGCTGAGGTTCATTAGTTTCTGCTGCAACAGCCGGTTCAACCAAGTCGTTTTTTATAACTTGTGTCTCTAGAACCTCTTTTAGATCTACCACATTGCCATCAGTATTTGTAAAAAACTCATTTTCTAAAAATGTGGCATTCCGAGAAACAAACACCTTTTGTTCCTCCTTGTGGTAGAAAAGATATCCATAAGAATTCTTTGGATATCCCACAAAATTACATATGACTGACCGTGTCTCGAGTTTTTCCAGATTCTGCTTTTTGACATAGGCCGAACAACCCCAAATCTTAAATTGCTTAAGAGATGGTCTCTTCCCATACCATATCTCATATGGTTTGGTAGACACAGTTTTGGTTGGAACCCTGTTCAATAGAAACGCTACAGTCTCCAATGCATGCCCCCAAAATGAGACAGGTAACTCAGCATCACTCATCATCGAACGAAGCATATCTAATAGGGTTCGATTCCGACGTTCAGACACACCGTTGTGCTGTGGTCTGTAAGGAGGAGTGAGCTGAGAGAGAATCCCATTCTCTTTTAGAATGTCTACAAACTCTGTACTGAGGTACTCCCCACCTCGATCTAATCGAAGCATCTTGATACTCAATCCGGTTTGTTTTTCTACTTGAAGTTTGTACTCAGTGAATTTCTCGAAAGCTTCAGACTTATGCTTTAGTAAAAACACATGACCGAATCTTGAGAAATCATCAGTAAAAGTAATGATGTAAGAAAAATTGCCTCTATCCTGTGTAGACATTGGCCCGCATACATCACTATGTATGAGGCCTAAGAGTTCAGTAGCTCTTTCTCCGTGTCCTGTAAACGGAGTTTTGGTCATTTTACCCTTGATACAAGACTAGCAAGTCGCATAAGATTTATATTCAAAAGGTTTTAAATATCCATCTTTATGTAGCTTGTTTAGTCATGTTTCGTTAATATGACAAAGTCTACAGTGCCAAAGAAAAGATTCATTTATTTCTGAAAATTTTCTTTTAGTAGTGTGTTGTATGCTGAAAACTGTGTGCTGGTTTAGGACGTATATCCCGTTATTAAGTGTACCATACCCAACCAACATTTGATTCAGGTTAATATTCATAACGTTTTCTGCAATACAAAATTATATCCTTCATTGTCTAACAAAGAAACGGATATTATATTACAAAGTATACTAGGTACAAAATAACATGGGTTCAAAACCAATATACACCCTGACGGCAACCCCAGGTTATACTCTACCACTGCAACCGTATGTACATTGGAACCATTTCTAACCCGGAGAGTATGGTCACCTGTCTTCAAAACATTGCTATTTCTCAGACCCTGCATGGAATTGCAAATGTGAGAACCTGAACCGGTATCTAATACCCAGGAAACAGAGTTTATAGAAAAATAATTTTCTGTCACAAACACACCTGAAGCGGAAGCGTCACCATACTTCTTCTTCTTGAGATCCAAGTACTCGGTGCAGTTGCGCTTGAAGTGTCCCACTTTATGGCAGTGATAACATTCCCCTTTCCTCGATTCCCCAGCCGTGGACTTGTCTTTCCCCTTAGCCTTTTTAACTCCACCTCTAGGTTTGGTGGGTTTCTTCTTCATCTTTCCCATGGCCTTAGCCTTCGGGCGAGAGGAGGAAGATGACCCAAAAATCAAAGCGGGAGTCTTCACTACTTTGAGTGTGCTATCCGCACTTATCAATATATTGAGAAGTTCAGGTAGTGACTTCTTCATGTTGTGCGTGTTGAAGTTTACTACAAATTGAGCAAAGGCGGGGGGGGGGGGGGGGGAGACTGCAGAACAATATCCACATATTGTTCATTCTCCATTGTCCATCCGAGGTTCTCAAGCTCTTCTGTAAGTGCTATCATCTTCAGAACATGGTCATCTACTGGTGTGCCAGGAGCCATCCGCATCTGAAACAGCTTTCTAAATGCTTCGTATCGTAGGACACGAGATTGCTCCCCATACAAATCTTTTGTATGGAGAAAGATAGATTGGACATCCATCTTCTCGTGTTGCTTTTGATGTGTGTTATCCATCGATGCAAGCGCGAGGCATTTCGCCGTGGCACAGTCAGCGTCCCATGTCTTACGGACTTCGCAATCCGCAACTGAAGATTTAAGACCTGGGATGGGAGGAGCCGTGAAGACATATGATACCTTATTATAAGTCAAGGCAATGTTAATGTTCCTCAGCCAGTCTTTATAGTTAATCCATTCAGTTTATTTTTCTCTAGTAGAAGCTTAAGTCCTGTCATTGGTATCTGCCATTAAGAGAGAGAAAAGAATACACTCAGCGAAAGCTCTTGTAAAGATCAGATTGGTTATTTATCTTATCTAATCGATGTCTCCCACTGCTTTTATTAAATTTCCCTTCAAAACTTAAAAGGAAAACTAGCCAGGATTAATTACAGTCTACAACTTCGCTAACCGTTCAGCCAATCAAGTGTCGGTACTTGAGGGAGGTTCCCCGTGCTTTCGCACGGACCTAATTAATATAAACCTCGTCTTCCCAGAGGCGTAGCCTCATTAATACCTTTCTAGACACCTAATAGGTTAGCTAATTGTAAAGTACAAAACTCTCCTGGGAGCAACTCTTGCTCACAGTAGGATCGGGATCCATCGTATGGAAGGTATGCAATCTCATTGCAAATTTCAACTCTTGAAACTCCCGATATGATTTTTACCCCTAGCACTCATGACCTTGACTATAATCAACATATCATAAGCACTAGTCAAGTTCTACCCGTCATTTCTTGATTAATTAGATCCACCTATATGACCCTTGACTATGATCAACATAATCACATGAATGTCCTAATTAATCACATCATATGTTTTGTAGGAAGACATCATTAGCTACCGTACACTACGCCTTGACTATAATCAACATACGTAGCACGAATACTAAGTACTCTACTTCCTAAAATGACGGAGGGTTGCAGATGATTTTTAAGAAAACCTTTAACGCTTTGAACTTGATATCGTTGTAGAATCAAATGGTTTTCAAAAGGAGTGGCTTAAGCTCCGCAATTTTGAAATGTAGCTTTTTCGTAAAAAGCCGAGTGGGCTTGAAATCCAATTCTACAACATCTTTTTAGGTTTATTTTTCCTTACATTAATCATATTAATGTAGTCCCATCATTTAATTCCTTAAGCCATCACAGAAACGAAACGAAAATAGAACGTATACTTATGCCATTCGCATTCGCCACGATGTCTCGTTATGCACCGTTAAGTTACTTAACTAACGGCATAGCGGGATAGGACTAGCGTGGATGTAAAACATAAGTAACACTTATTATATATCATATATATATATAATAATATCATTCGTGTCATTATATAAAGCGATCTCATCACAGAATATAAACAGCATAAGCACATATATAAACATATAGGATATACTAGGGTTTCCGTATTTTGTATTTAGACAACGATAAAAAATACGGATCCTATGGTTGTGATGAATAGCCAATTCAACACCCTAGACCCCTACGAGAGCGACAAGCGAACCTACCAATTCTAGAGTTAGGAGACCCGGTCCCGACTCCTCGAGATGATCTCCTACTGGACTCTAAAACCCGGTCACTTGTGCTCCCCCACCTTGGGTCTATCCTAATGCGGAAAAGTAAATAATATACATAAATAGTGACATCACCCTCAACCCGGATATGCCCCAAATAAAAGAATATTACATACAAATGAATTATACATGAATGCAAAGAAGATCTCTCATCTCACATAAAACCCTCGGCCATTCAACCACGACAATCCTATACATCATATCACAACAACACATAACATCACATGTCATCAACATAAGCAAGTATGCGTACCCCAATTGCCGTTGACATATAGCAACGAAACCGGCGATACACATACTACACTTACGGTCGCAGAAATAAGTATCATATAAATCTAGGCGATGTTAAACCATTTGATAGATCGATCAATGACCCCAAAAATCCACAGAGAAGCTCAACACCTGAGCAGTATTAAAATTACCCAGAAGTATGCCACAGTACCTATGGACCAACTATAGAAGGGCCGACCCGAGCCTCACAAAAGGAGCCGTGGAATAGCCGCCAAAGGCATGCTTCTGCCGCGGTTCCGCGGTCATTTAATCGAGTTAGGGTATCGTTTTTTTAGAGAGTCCATAGAATTACCTGCATGATTTTCTGAATATTTTTATTGTGAAAAATTCTAATATTTTGAAAAAATTCCAGAAAAGGATTTTCAGGGTAATCGATGTTCGTTCGATGTTTTTTAACGTCGTCTGGGTTACTCTAAAGCTCTAGCTTGGCTATGATACTATGTTGGGATTCCTTAGCACCTAGAGTAGGGTTTGCTAGCAACATACATGCTACAATTAAAATTTTGGGTGCTAAGTAATCTTAACCTAGGATCAAACTAGATATTTAGGGTAACAAAATAGTATCTCATACTAAAACAAGAGTCTAACACTAAGTGAAAGTAAATACAACCTTTGTAGACCTCCTTGGTTCAACTCGGTGTTTGGAAGTGTCCGCTTGAGTCCTTCGTTGTCCACGACGATCCACCGCGGAGTAACTTGGGTCAAGCTCTTTGCTTCACTAGAACAAGTAGAGGTGATGCAAAACAACCTAAACTAGTAGGCAAAACTAGTGTAGATTGGTGATGTGGGTTTGTATCTCACTTAAAAATCTTTTCTTTTTATCTCCTTCACTCAATTTAGAAGAGGTAGTAAGTTTTGAGGAAGAAGAAGAAGAAGAAGGAGTGGGCTTTGCAAGCTCAGTATAATTGTTATGCCAAAATAATAAAATGAATAATGAATATATGAGAGAGTCCACTCACTCATAACCATGGTTGTCAGAATATCTAGATATTTTGTTATTTGGTTAAAGAATAAGTGTAGAGATTAAACCATGGTTTAGTGTAGAGATTAAACTATGGTTTAAGTGGAGAGATTAAACCATGGTTTAAGTCAAGGTCAACAAAAGAAGTGTGTAGAAATAAATCAACCATGATTTAATCCCAATTAATTCTTTAATCAATAATCAAAATAAATAAATATCCAAACCTTGTGAGTCTTGCATAGCCAACTCTAATGTATCATCAACCATCACACATGTATGCATGCATGTATACATTTATATCATCATATGTACATACATACATTCATGTATACAATAAATAAAGAAAAGGTTATAAGTGAAAATACTGATGGTCATTAATATTAAATCAACAATTGACTTAATATACCGGTCATATCACATATAACCCGACCAAAAGAAAACGCCAGATTATAATGCGGTATCACATATACGCATTTAATCAGGCACCCGCGCATATCACCATATGCACCCCACATCGTTTTGCCTCAGCAAGGTAACCCTTTTGTGGGACTCTAAAACTCGTCAAAACGCCGGCAGTAAGCGATAATCATATCAAACACCCACAAGTCGCAAGCGGTCAGCTAAACGTAACGGCCATCCGGGTATTGAGCGAGCAGAAGAAAAACAAGCGAACCTGTCAAAATTCCTATCGAGCCAACCGATAACACTTACCATACAGTCCGGTCTCTTCGTCAGATATGCTACATATCAAGTCTAGGGATGGTAACGTCGATCCTAATAACTTAATAAGTCGTGCCGATGAATGGTCTATAGCAGATCGAGAAACTACTGATAACTCTTATCAATAAATCTCAACAGCCCTGACCAGGGACTTACTGATATAGCCAATCGTGCACAGCGCAACATCAACCCCCAATACCGGGAGAGAAAAAAACCTATCGCTCATTGCTTCCATGTGTCTCGGGACTGTACCCAAAAGCTATATGTTTGCAAGACTCAGTAGAGTCATGGTAGGGTGGAAATCAAAGCACAGTGGGAAAACACATGGGACTCTATGACGATCTCGCGTCTACAGAATAACATGTACCAGTGTCACCTGAGAACTGCTATCCGACGATAGATATAATACCATATAGGAGTTCTCGGTGAGTCCGTCCGGTGTACCCAGTCTTCACTGAGCACCCGTATACAATCTCGATGTCAAACATCAATGGATATGGGAATATCCATCGCCCATCATATGGGTCTAGTCTCATATACGCTAGTCTATTCTGGAATATCGATGCCCCGTCTCGATATACCCACGACTAGGGACATTTCAGGATATGCTTATAAACTACACATGTCCCACTAGTATGATCTACATCATAATCACAGTTTTTAAGCTAATATCCTCAGGGCTTTATCAACATGTACAAATGAATAAAAGCATGATCAAGTGAACATGTCAGATAAAGAGTAACCAGATAGCATACTAAGAATGTCCTATGTATATATATATATATATATATATATATATATATATATAAATACATCCAGTATCATATAATGGCCTCTAGGGCATACATATATCCAACGGTAGGTGACTCAAGTAGAGTGACATACTGTGTGTATGTTCCGCGGCATACTTACGATGCGCTACTCCGCTTAAGAAGCCTTAGGATGTACATTTCATTGCACATTATTATATTCATTCCTACGATCTATCCTCATCAATATCAGTTTATGGTTTTGTTACCACGGTTGTAAGGGTATGGAGAGCTATGGCTAGAGTTGCGGTCAGCACGAGCTCGTCATGGACGAGGACTGACCGGGGCGTAATTTCGACGACACACGATTGCATAGATGTGTTGTTTTATTATGTTTTTCACGCCATAAGCATTTGATGGATTGCTTTTATGAATTTCTCGGACGTGCAGATCAGCACCAGAGGATCAGGCTACCGCTAGAGACCAGCCAGAATATGATAACCGTCAAAGCACTATTATTCTTGATGATTGAGGCACTGTTTACCGTGCAGATGAATGATCCAGTTGTAGATGTGACGGACAAGATATCGCCTAGATGCTTAGAGCTATTGCAGCACGAGTTGCACTTAGAGATGTGATAGAAGATCGCTAGTCACCCATGGAGGAATGACTAGTACATGTGGTTCATTGCATACCCCGATGCGATGTCATCAAATTGATTGATTCCAGCTAGAGAAGACTTCATGCAGATACGTTGCTGAGTCGAAAGAAAACGATCAAATGTCATAAACCAATTTTTTCCAAGTTTAAAGTATTCGGAAAAACATGCAAGTAATTTTGTGGACCCTCTAGAAGAATGAAACCCTAACTCGACATAATGACCATGAGAATGCCTTGGAACCTTAGGGTTTGCGGTAGTTCAGCGGTGCCATTAGTGAGGCTTGGGTTTTCCCTTCTATGGTTGGTCCATAGGTACTATGGCATATACCGAATATTATTAAACTGTGTACGAGTGTTGAGCTCTCGGAAAATTTTGGACTTTGATGAATCGATCGAAAAATTCGACGTCATCCGGATATCATATGATGGGATACTTCACAAGAAGATTTGGACCCAAGATCGGTCATATTACGCACACCCAGTAGGCCAGAGTTCGGCATCATTGACGAGATATGTTATGAGCGACCATGATAGTTGGCCAGAGATCTTTAGAGGATGTGCCAGAGCGGAACTGTTCCCATCATCATTTCCGTATTGAACCGTTGAACCGAAGAGTAATGTAGCTGGCAATTCATAGTGAAAGACGAGAGCCTAAGGGCACCAGGCGCCAAACCTTAAACAGGAGGCAAGAAGATATCTTACTCTGCTTGCTTTGGATACACCGACACCTTCTCGACTGCGAAGTAAGGACATATCGATGACGGCATTTACGATTGGCGTTATGGTGATTCGAATATCACATGTCTATTATTTCGGGTTTCGTTGTTTTTGGGCAATTTATTTGCATGATTGAGATTTTGTGCACCACAGTTGCATATAACTTCGATTTGATGTCATTCGAGATGTTGATTTTGATTTCATGCCTATGGTATGCATGTGATTTGACTTGTGTTTTCGGCATAGTTTTCATGCATTTTTAGTATTTTGATTCGAGTTTGTTCACGCTGATGCACATGGTTGTGAGATTATATACCGCGATATACCTGATTTGGATTGAGGTTTGTTGTATACCGTCGATTTCGATTATGATATTCGATATTGTTTTCGTGGACCTTGTGCACTTGATTTGGATTCTTGCGCATACTTGACGCGCTTGATGCGATTTTGGTGCACGCCAGGTGCACTAAATCGAGATTCTTCGTACATATCAGATGCACCTGATATTGCTGTCAGGCACATCCGCTGCCCTTGACAGGTGTTTCGTGCACACCCGTTGCACTTAGATTTTGTTTCTGTGCACATGTATGGCACGTTCATTGATTTCGATTTCCGTGCGCACCATACACACGTGGCATTCTTATGGATACTTATTCAGTTGATAAAACTGCACATTTAATATAACATTTTTCCTACTATTTCTATATTAGAAAAGGTGTTTATTATAATATATGATACATATAAGGATTTATCTGTAAAAATACTATTTTCATGTGTTGATATATTATAATTAACATTTGGTAGGAAAATGTATGCAAAAATACCATTGACCAAATCTTAATGTTGAAACTAATATCTCAATAAAACAAACTCTACTAATATTATTTGTGGAGTTGTTGTGCAGAATTTTCAGGGCTAAAATCAAGAGAATCAAAGTTGTTAGAGCAAACCTGCCTAATTAAGAAAGCAAACTAAGAAATCAAGCCTGGCAGTAACTACGAGAAGATTTTCAGTTCCTGAGATTCAAAACATCACCACGTGTCAACACAGATGAAGCCCCAGAAAAACTAACATGAGATCTCACTGTTTGGCCGCGGATCCGCGGCCAAACCCACCTGTTGGCCGCGGATCCGCCGCGTGACAGATGAGTTATGAGTTGGGATTTCTCTGATAGGATCTTAACCATTGGTTTCCAATTTAGGAAACTAGGGTTATGGCTCTGGGACTATAAATAAGGACCGAGAGCCTCTTGGAAAAATCATCAAGTCGACGTGATAACGAAGTCCAAGACGGCTCACACATCCAGGCTGATCATCAACGGTTCATCAACCTCCTTAGAAGAGATCGAGAAGCAAACTAGTATTTGTAATCATTTTCTAAGAGAACAAAGTGTAAAAGAGTTTTGTTTATTAATAAAAGTAGTTCTTTTTCTTATTCTATTTCTTTGTAGTTTTAATATGATTTCTCTCTTTTCATCTTCTTCTCCCAACATGCGCGAGTAATTCTCCACTTGTTAGGGTTCCTACGATTAGGGTAGGTTAATGGATGATGAAGATCCTTAAACTCTTTTTACGTCTTATAAAGTTTATAAACTTTATCAAAAGAATCATTAACATCCTAATCGGGCGCGTTACCAATTTATTGTTAGTCTCGACCGCGATTAGAGATTAGATTAATGATTGTTTTGGTAAAGGCTAGATATGAACGGAGTTCCATGTCGAGATAGGGGTTAAGAGTGGGAACCATTTTCCCTCCAGAAACCCTAATCTACATGCATCACTGTCGTTCTAGTTTTAAATCTATTAAAAGATAAAAAGGGCAATCCTTAATTAATCATCCATAACTACTAAATCCTAATGAACCCTACAAGCCCCTTTTTTTTTTATATAAACTTACCTCCGTAGTTAATCTAGATCTATATTTTGCATTAGTATTTAAACATAGATCTAGATCCTACAACCTTTCTTCAATATTCTTTATTCTTCCTCCTCTCTTTCTCAACACGCCTAAGATAAGAATAAAATATTCAACGTTTCCCTGAGGACGACCCGTACTCACCTCGGTCTAGCTACGCACGACACTGTTCTGATTGCGGTTAACTACTACACATAAAATCTAGATCAATCAAATGGCGCCATTGCCGGGGATACATGCGTAATTTTTATTCTTACTATTTGTGTTGAATTCTTATTCGATTTATATCATAATTAAAACAAAACTGCAAATTGCATATTTAACGAATTGTGTGAATTTTGCAAGGAGATCTGGAGTCACGGAATTGAGGAAACAGAAAGACAAAGACAATCAAGGAGATCCAGAGGAGTACAGAAGGCCAGAGTGAAAAAATTCATCAATTGATCCCTCTCTCTTGCAGCGGATCCACGGCAGAAGGTGCATCTTGGCGGCGGAAGCGCGGCGGGTTAGAGGATCTAGGGTTTCACACTTCTCTGGTAAGATTCTCAACTCTTTCTCTCTCCCCTCAAATCCAATAAAATATCTTTTCTGCAGGATTCTTTGCAAAATATCGCCGCTCATAAATCTTTTTGCAAAGTTTTGTGATTGGTTTTGTTTTGCATATTTTAATACGTACTTTAAGGGGCAAAGACCAAATCCAGATTAGGTGGGGATTTCATCACCCTTCCTAAGCCCCACAAATCACAAACCGAGCATCTGCATCAACCCTACATTAATTTAAAAAATATCTAGACCATACTCTAAGGACTGTCGCACACATTAAGGACAGAGGAAGGTCGTGGGTAATCTATCGCTTATCCGCATTACTTTTGTGGTGTCTAGGCAAGTGTGTCAAAGGAAAGTGGTTACTTAATTAGGCCCGCTATTTTCGGTGATTCGTATAGCGGATACCTCCCACTTACCTGGCACTTACCTTGCCACAAGAGTAGTAAAGAGGTGGTAGAGGATTGATCCTACGGTTTGTCCTTTGGAAGTCTAGGAGCGGTCTAGAGACTGGACCTAGGTAACCTTAGTTCTAGGGTTGTTTGTGCATTTTTGTGTGATTTGTTTTGAGTCCCATTTTTTTCAAAACAAACCAATTTTAAATCACATACATGCTGCCACTTGCGCTAAACCCGCTTAGTGCATGCTTGGCTGGACACGGGATTCTAGTGCCCGTCTTGTCCGCGTTCCTGCTATTGACTCCGAAGTCGGTGCTTCTTCATCTTCTTTTCCCCCACCACACACCACATCGACCGAGATGGACGGTACTCCATCAGATTATAACACCACGCTTCCACCGCCCGTAGGTGCGCAGAATCCACCGTGTATCTCTCTCCAAGAGAGATGTTATCCTATCCGTGGTCCACTTCCCACTTGTCTATCTATTCCACCAGCCAACGGGGATAATTTTGAAATTAAACCCCACTACATCAATCTGTTGCCCAAATTTCACGGGCTTGAATCTGAAGACGCATACGTTTTCATCACTAAATTCGAAAACGTATGCGCAATGATGGGAACTTCACAACTGACTGTGGATGTTATGCGCTTGCGTCTTCTCCCATTCACTTTGTGCGACATGGCAGAAAAATGGCTTTATAATACCACCGCACACTCTATCACTAATTGGGATGAATTCGTAATAGCATTTCTTAAGAAGTTTTACCCAAACTATAAGACCGCCCGTGTTAGAAGCGAGATCAACCAGTTTACCCAGCTTCCCAATGAACCATTTTCGAAGTGCTTTGAACGTTTCAAGGATCTGCTTGTCCAATGTCCTCATTATGGAATCAATAGATGGGATTTATGCCGAATTATATATGAGGGCATTAATCCAACGACAAAGCAGATGCTTGAAACAAATTGTCAATGCAATTTCATATCTAAAGATGATGGTGATGGTTGGAAATATCTGGAAGATCTTACTGAACACACTTTGCAGTGGGAAAGCGTAAGACCACCTTCATCTAGGGGAAGTATTCATCAGCTCGATGTTTCCATCGCAGTAAAAGACGAAATGGCAGCGATACAGAAGAAACTCGATACTATTGAGAACAAATTCTCATCGGTCTCCCTAAATCAGGTCACGCTTCCTAAGACCGTGTGTGATTGCTGTTCTGATCCTTTACACTTAACGGAAGAATATCCTATGAATGCATCATTTCAAACTAATGCTGCTTTTCAGCAGCGACCTAGAAACGATCCTTATTCTTCCACGTACAATCAAGGATGAAGGAATCATCCTAACATTGCTTGGAACCAAAACCAACCCCAAAATCAAAATCAATTCCAAAGCAATTATCAAAGACCTCCTCCACAGCAACCACAACCACAAAATCAGCAGCTCTTTCAGTCACAATATTTTCAAAATCCGGCCAACACTTCTGCACCACAATTGGCCGGTACTGATAACTCTTCGCTCGCACAAACTTTGGATTTGTTTATGAAACATTCCATGCAAATGTCGGCCGATATGAAGTCTTCTATTGATACCATTAAGAAAGACTCTGCCTCCCACGGTGAGAGTATTAAATCAATAGAAAACCAAATTGCACAATTGAACGCCGCAATGAGTGAGAGAGAGAAAGGGAAACTCCCATCTCAACCCTTACCGAATTCTGGCCACTCACAACATCATAATGCGATTGCCGTTGCTACGTTGAGATCGGGAAAAGTGCTAAATAACCGAGTGGGTGAGCAATTTGATGATATTAGTGACACCAATGATCCCCCAGCTTCTACTTCTTCTCCTAATTCTTCTAGTCTCCCACCTTCATCCAAGCCTATTCTCCGTTTTCCCCAAGGCTCGAACACTTCGCCCAATCTATCTAAGACGATTCCCACTCTAATTTTGGGATCGTATCCGTCCCCACAGTCTTCTCCACAAATGTTGGACCCAAAACTTATTGATCAAGTTCCGTTTCCAAACAGATTAAGGGCCAACAGACCTAACATGCAAATGGAGAAGATTGTGGAAATGTTTAAGCAAGTTAACGTAAATATTCCTCTCCTAGATGCTATTCAACAAGTCCCATATTATGCAAGAATCCTTAAAGACTTGTGCACCAGCAAGAGAAAAATTCAAGTGCCTAAAAAAGTTTTCATGACGAGTAATGTTAGCACAGCTTTTACCCAGCAAATACCAAAGAAACGTAAGGACCCTGGCTGTCCTACCATCTCTATTTCTATTAGGGGTAAAAATATTAATCGTGCTTTACTCGACCTTGGCGCCAGCGTTAACTTGCTTCCATATTCAGTATACGAGCAGTTAGGGATTGGAGAGTTGAAACCCGCCCATTGTACTCTCCAGATGGCAGACCGATCTATCACCAAACCACAGGGTGAACTAGAGGATGTGTTAATTAAAGTCGGGGAATTCATATTCCCTGTGGACTTTATTATTTTAGATACACAGCCTGTGGCAAACCCACACAATCAAATCCCTGTGATACTTGGTTGACCCTTCCTAGCAACTTCTAACGCTGTAATTAATTGTCGTAACGGTTCTATGAACTTATCCTTCGGGAAAATGACAATTGAGCTTAATATTTACAAGCTAGGAAGTCAACCATCGGAACCTTCTGCTCATTTGCTGGATGTTTGTTCCATCCACGAGATAGCTCCCGAAAGCTGCATGGATGAGGAACTTTGCTTTGATGATCTCGACAACAATAGTGAGACATCGTTTGATCTTGCACAACTTCATTGTGAGGATATGTTCAATGAGTCCGTACCTGAGTTTGAATCAGTTGACTCGTCGCAAAAGTTAGCAGCACTTTCCGAGTCAATATCCTATGCAAGTTTTGAACCTCTTAGGGAGTCCGAATATCATTCCCTTACCCCACCTTCTATTGTCTCTCCGCCGATACTTGATCTCAAACCAATACCTTCTCATCTTAAATATGCATATTTAGGTGAGAATGAGACTTTGCCAGTGATTATATCCGCCTCTCTAGCCTTAGAGCAAGAGAACGCACTTTTGGCAGTGTTGAGATCGAATCGG
Organism: Agapanthus africanus; assembly: GCA_030015575.1. Classification (NCBI taxonomy): domain Eukaryota; kingdom Viridiplantae; phylum Streptophyta; class Magnoliopsida; order Asparagales; family Amaryllidaceae; genus Agapanthus; species Agapanthus africanus. Next base: position 147,488,496 of record JASDDO010000004.1, on the reverse strand, counting down.
GAAGCATTTGGTTGGACAATGGCTGACATCAAAGGGATTAGTCCCTTAATTGTTGAACGTTATATATATCTGATGGATGAAGACAAACCAACCCGAGACCCACAAAGACGGTTAAATCCCGTTATGAAGGAGGCGGTAAAAAGAGAAATCGTTAAGTGCCTTGATAGTGGTATAATTTACGCTATATCTTATAGCCAATGGGTATGTCCAATTCATGTGGTCCCTAAAAAGTCTGGCATCACGGTCATAACTAATGAGGCTAATGAGTTAATCCAAACACGCACCCAAACTGGGTGGCGCGTATGTATTGATTACAGGAAACTCAATGCCGCGACGAGGAAAGATCATTTCCCTCTGCCTTTCATTGACCAGATGTTAGAACGATTAGCTGGACACGAATACTATTGCTTCTTTTACGGATACTCTGGCTATAACCAGGTCCCCATCGCCGAAAAGGATCAAGATAAAACCACATTTACTTGTCCTTTCGGTACCTTTGCTTATAGACGCATGCCTTTTGGGTTATGGAAAGCTCCCGCTACATTTCAGCGGTGTATGATGGGGATATTTCAGATATAGTGGAGAATTTTCTGGAAATTTTTATGGACGATTTCTCCATTTTTGGGGACTCCTTTGAGGACTGCCTTCGTAATCTTGACGCGGTTCTTACCCGCTGTAAGGATAAGAACTTAACTTTGAATTGGGAAAAATGCCATTTTATGGTCCAAGAAGGTATTGTCCTTGGACATATAATTTCACGAAAAGGCATTGAGGTTGACAGAGCAAAAATTGATGTCATTCATAACCTCCCTCGTCCTAAATGCGTCAAAGATATACGATCCTTCTTTGTCCATGCAGGATTTTATAGGAGATTCATTAAGGACTTTAGCAAAATTGCTAGACCCTTAACCCTTCTATTGGCCAAGGATACTACATTTCACTTCGATTCGGATTGTGAGGCTGCTTTTGAATCTCTTAAAGGATCGCTCACTACAGCCCCCATTTTATTATCTCCGGATTGGAACCATCCGTTTGAGCTTATGTGTGATGCATCAGACTTTGCTATTGGTGCTGTCTTAGGACAACATATTGATAAGATGCCACATGTAATTTACTATGCAAGTAGGACCTTGAATGATGCATAAATAAATTACACAACTACCGAGAAAGAACTCTTGGCGGTTGTATTTGCATTAGAGAAATTCAGGCCCTACTTGATTGGCTCGCCAATTGTGGTTTACACTGATCACTCCGCCGTACGACACCTTTTATCGAAGAAGGATGCTAAGGCCAGGCTAATACGTTGGATCTTATTGTTACCAGAATTTGATCTTGTCATCCGAGACAAGAGTGGATGTGAAAACATTGTAGCCGACCATCTTTCAGGCATCACTTCTTCGCCAACTTTGACCGTGCCGATAAATGACTCATTTCCTGACGAACAGCTCTTGACTGTATCCTACGAACCTTGGTTCATGAATATTGTGAATTATCTAGCGACGGGACTTATTCCTAGCGATTGGTCGAAACAAGACAAACTTCAATTTCTATCCCAAGTAAAATACTTTTACTGGGATGAACCTTATCTGTTTAAGTATTGTTCCGATCAAATCATTCGCAGGTGTGTCCCTAACGATGAATTCAAGAGTGTGTTATCATTTTGTCATGATCAGGCATGCGGCGGTCATTTTGGTCTGCGAAAAACGGCGGAGAAAGTTTTGCAGTGTGGCTTTTATTGGCCAACATTATTTAAAGATGCATATGAACATTGCAAAACATGTCCGCGATGTCAGCATTTGGGTCGGATTTCACGAAGAAACGAGATGCCTCTCCAACCTATATTGGTTGTGGAAATATTCGATGTTTGGGGTATTGATTTTATGGGGCCCTTTTCCCAACTCTTTTGGGAATTTATATATCTTGTTAGCGGTTGATTATGTCTCGAAATGGGTGGAAGCTATACCGTGTCGCACTAATGACAACAAAGTTGTCATTAAGTTCCTTAAAGAAAATATCTTTTCGCGATTCAGACACTCTCACGCTATAATTAGCGACAACGGGACACATTTCTGTAATCGGTCTTTCGAGGCCTTAATGCGGAATTATTCAATCACTCACAAGCTTTCTACGCCCTATCATCTCCAAACAAGCGGGCAGGCTGAGATCTCAAATAGGCAGATCAAACAAATTTTGGAGAAGACGGTTTCTAAAAACCATAATGATTGGTCAACCAAATTGACGGATGCTCTTTGGGCATTTCGCATCGCTTACAAGACTGATCTTGGTAAGTCTCCATACCGCCTTGTGTTTGGGAAGGCATGCCACCTTCCCGTCGAGATCGAACATAAAGCAAGTGGGCTATTAAAGAGCTTAACTTCGATTTTGATCATGCGAGCAGCTATCGGAAGCTGCAATTGAATTAGCTAAGCGAACTCCGTGATGAAGCTTACGATAATGCGGTGATAGTAAAGAACAGAACTAAAGTGTTCCACGATAAATACCTTTTTCGAAAAACCTTCATATCGGGGCAACAAGTCCTTCTTTATGATTCTCGTCTTCATCTTCATCCAGGTAAGTTTAAATCTCGTTGGAAAGGACTTTTTGTGGTGCGGTATGTACATCCGCATGGGGCAGTAGAAGTTGAAAAATTGAAAAACGGTTCAATTTTTAAAGTAAATGGGCATAGATTAAAACCGTATTTCTCTGCTGACTCAGTGGAGGAGGTCCTGTTTTTACAGGAGCCGCTTTATCTAAACTGAATTTCCTCCGCCTCACCTCCATGTTTTGGTAACATTTTAAGAATGGAGGTGAGTGAAATTGGACTTAACTGAATATCTGTGCGTGCCAAAGAACAAGTTTGGGGGTAGTTTTCATTTAACTATTATTTTACCCCTTTTATCACTCCCCAAGTATACAGGTCCATGCTCTCAAAAGACAACATCAGTGAGGACACTGCTGAAAACAGGTTTGGAGGGGAGGTTTGTATTCACTGAATTATCTTTGACACTTGGCATTCAAAATTTTTTATAACAAAAGAGTAGAAAGTGAAAAATTATATCCAAAAGATAGAAATAGTTTAAGAAAACCAAGAAAATTAGAATTTTTCCTTAACGAACTAGTAATAAGTGGTTATGAGCTGTTGTCCCAAGGGTTAGTAAGATGAAAGAAGTCACTAATCTGAGGATAAAAATAAGTCTGAAAAATATTTCCTATTCTGGAAGCCAAACATTTGAATGTTGATACCCCACTATACGCACTTACACATGTCTTGAAACTCGGGATAGTAGAGGATACCTTGAAATGCTCTTGTCTAAAAGCCAAAGTATGAAGGAAGTAAAAAAATGAATAAAAGATAAAATGGTGGAGAAAAATGAACACTGGTTTTGTTATCACCAAGGCAGCAATAAAAAAAATATAGCAAGAGTGCTTCATCACCTAGTGCCTTAGACCAACTGGTCTGAGAGTCACTGCTAAGCCTTAGGTGGTGCAAGACGAGGAAAATACTAATACACCTAATCAGCAAGCACATGAGTAATCGGTCGGTTAGTACCTCAAGAAGTATTAACAATCGCATGAAAAATGTGTGAGCATTTTCTATATAAATATCAGTTAAAAAGTACTGAGGTAGATGGACAAGAGTATGATAGCTTGAATTGAATTCTCTAAGTGTAAGGATGTTCTATTCACACACGTAGGGGTATATGATTGATGTCTGGATGAAAGGTCGGAATGAAGAATAAAGACGATGTTTTATTGAGGGATGAAGTGATTTCTAACATCTTTTCATGACTATTAAGATAGGGCTCATGACAACTGAAAAGCTAGTGTAGTTGGAAACTCTAAATTTTTAAAGTATTTCTTTTATGGTTCTTATCTTTATATGTAAATTTCACCATCTCTCTTTTATTATAGGATTTTGTGGGTGTAATCCGCTGAAAACCCTCAGAAGACAACACTCCTCCTACAAGGGACACCTAGAGGTTTAACGGCTTGTTGCACGTGCTCAGAGCAATCGTGTTGCCTACGAAAGTGTGCTTAGTTTTCTCCTTTCTTTTTCTCCTTCTCATGAATAAACTAGTTTGCTCGGGACGATCAAAGATAAGTTTGGGGGTATTTGTTCAGTTGATAAAACTGCACATTTAATATAACATTTTTCTACTATTTCTATATTAGAAAAGCTGTTTATTATAATATATGAGACATATGAGGGCTTATCTGTAAAAATACTATTTTCATGTGTTGATATATTATAATTAACATTTGGTAGGAAAATGTATGCAAAAATACCATTGACCAAATCTTAATGTTGAAACTAATATCTCAATAAAACAAACTCTACTAATATTATTTGTGGAGTTGTTGTGCAGAATTTTCAGGGCTAAAATCAAGGGAATCAAAGTTGTTAGAGCAAACCGGCCTAATTAAGAAAGCAAACTAAGAAATCAAGTCTGGCAGTAACTACGAGAAGATTTTCAGTTCCTGAGATTCAAAAGATCGCCACGTGTCAATACAGGTGAAGCCCTAGAAAAACTAACATGAAATCTAACTGTTTGGCCGCGGATCCGCGGCCAAACCCACCTGTTGGCCGCGGATCCGCCGCGTGACAGATGAGTTATGAGTTGGGATTTCTCTGATAGGATCTTAACCATTGGTTTCCGATTTAGGAAGTTAGGGTTATGGCTCTGGGACTATAAATAAGGACCGAGAGCCTCTTGGAAAAATCATCAAGTCGACGCGATCATGAAGTACAAGACGGCTCACGCATCCAGGCTGGTCATCAACGGTTCATCTACCTCCTTAGAAAAGATCGAGAAGCAAACTAGTATTTGTAATCATTTTTTAAGGAAACAAAGTGTAAATGAGTTTTGTTGATTAAGAAAAGTAGTTCTTTTTCTTATTCTATTTCTTTGTATTTTTAATATGATTTCTCTCTTTTCATCTTCTTTTCCCAACATGCACGAGTAATTCTCCGCTTGTTAGGGTTCGTAGGATTAGGGTAGGTTAATGAATGATGAAGATCCTTAAACTCTTTTTACGTCCTATAAAATTTATAAACTTTATCAAAAGAATCATTAACATCTTAATCGGGCGCGCTACCAATTTATTGTTATTCTCGACCCCGATTAGAGATTAGATTAATGATTGTTTTGTTAGTTATGTATATGCCCTAGAGGCCATTGTTGTACATATGATGTATATTATAATGGATGCTTGGATATATATAGAGATGACTTTCTTGCTCGTCATGATAGTACGCTATTTGGTTTCACTTTATCTTAACATGTTGACTTGTATTGGTTTACTGTTTTTTCTCTCACATGTTGATAAAGCCCTTAGGATCTGTACTCGACTACTGGGACTATGATGAGATCATACTAGTGGGGCCTTGGTAGTCGATGAGTACATCCTATAATTGTTCCTAGTCGAGGGTATATCGAGACAGGGCATCGATACACCACAGTAGACTAGCGTATACGCATCTTGACCCATATGATGGGCGATGGATGATCCCATATCCATCGGTGTTTGACATCAGAGATGGTGTACGGGTGCTCAGTAGAGACTGGGTACACTGGACGGACCCACCGAGAACTCCCAGATGGTGATATACCACACGTCAGATGGCAGTTCTCCGGTGACACTGGTACAGGGTAGTCTGTAGACCCGAGATCGTCATAGTGTCTTGTGTGATTCCCACTGTGCTTTGATTTCCACCTTACCACGTCCAAGAGGGCGTGCAAAACGGTGGCTTTTGGGTGCAGTCCTGAATCACATGGAGGCAATGAGCGATAGGAGGGGATTCGTCTCTCCCGGTATAGGGAGTTGATGTTGTGCTGTGTTCGATTGGCTATAACTGGAAGTCCCTGGCCAGGGCTGATATAGAGATTTACTGGTAAGTGTTACTAGTAGTTTCTCGACCCGTTATGAGCCACACATCAACACGACTTATCGGTTACTGGGGTCTGACGTATACCACCCCTAGACTTGATATGCAACATATCAGACGAACAGACCGGACTGTACGGGAGTGTTACTGATTGGATTCACAGGAGAACGCACAGGCTAGCTTGTTGATCTTCTGATCGCTCAATACCTGGGTAGCTGTTACGTTTAGCTGACCGCTTGCAGCTTGTGGGTGTTTGATATGATCATCACCTGCTACCGGCGTATTGACGATTCTTTAGAGTCCTACACAGAGATTTCTTGGCTCAGGCGAAACGGAGTAGAGGCACATATGTGATATGTGCAGGACCGAGAATAATGCGATATGAGATACCGTATGATATTCTCGCGATATTTAGATATGAACCGGGTCATCGGATCAAGTGTTGATTCGATGAATCGGTACATGATATATTAGTCGGTAATATTCGATATAGCCGGATCGTTGGATCAAGTGTTGATTCGATGATTTAATGTATAATAATATATATGATATGTTATTACATTATCTAATATTGGCTTGCTTTATTATTTCATTTTCTCACTGGATGATACATTGATATATATGCGATATATGTTAATTGTATTATTTTCTTTTGTTGCAAATATATAATATATATGTGATATATATTATTGCGACATGATATGATTTATTGTTAAACATGTTTAACGATGATTAAATGAGGTTAGGGTTTGATTAGGGTTAGTTGCTTCATGCACCTTCTAGAAGCAATTTCTTTTGTCATGGTTAAGATATTTGTTGATGACACATTATCTAACCCAACCAAACCCTAACTCTAGTTTATTCTCTACACATTATTAGCCACTCATCCTTGACCATGGTTAATACATCAATCATATACTTTTATTTCTATTCATCACAAAAGGAATTATCAATTATCTTTTCCATGATCATCTTCTTCTCTCTTGATTTTGAGCTCACTAGATATTCATTTTGTGATGATAAATTATGAGAAAATGATTTAAAAAGAAAGCATAAATACTACTCTCTCATCCTCATCTCATCTAGCCCATGAGATTAGTGTGTTCATCTCTTTAGAGTGAGAAAGCTTGAGTTATTGAAACTTCGACGTAGATCATCGGAGATTTGGAACACTTCAAGCTAGCATGGACCGTTCGAGTCGTGGAGCCTCTCTTGAGTTCGGGAGATCGTGGATCGCGGCGAAGGGACTTCTACTCGGAGCTTGTGAAGCAAAGGAGCGGACTACAAAGGTTGTAATCCCTCACACTTAGCTTAAAATATGTAATCTTGTATGCTTAACCCTAATTATCTAGCAAAGATCCCGGCTTTGGGTTGTTCGGCACGTCTAAATTTTTATCCGGGCATGTTTGATGCCTTTTGAACCTTCACAAGAGTGCCTAGGAACCCTACAGTGGTATCAGAGCCTAACTAGAGCATTAGGCGACGTGTTTATGAAGTTAAAACTCCGATCGAACCCGAACCGACGAATTTAACCCCCTCTCTGGAAATTTTTCAAAATCTGGGATTTTTCTGAATTAAAAATACCTGAAAAATACAGCAGATAAAAATAAGAATTACTGTGAATTTCAAGCCACTGATCCGTACAAACCGCCGCGGAACCGCGGCCGTACCTCGCTTGGGCCGCGGATCCGCGGCAGTTTAAAAAGATCAGGGCCCCATTTTTGCACAGTAATTCATAGTTCTCTGTTTTATTGTTTATGGGTATTTTTAATCTGTTTCAAGTGTTGAGATTTCTTGGGTTTGTTTTGTAATAGTAGATTCGATCGGAAAATTGAAATTCGTAATTTTTTCCGGATATTTAGAAACTGTTAAACTCTTTGAACGGATATCATTAACCCACTTTATCCCGGCACGGCAAACTTTCAAGTGTTGAATTTTTATCGGGTTTAAATCTTTCGGAAAAATTGTATAAGTTAAGCGGTGGACTCTCTAGAAGACAACAAACCTTAACTCGATTATGTGACCGTCTTGAACTGCCTTTTGAACCTTCGGGTTTGGGGCAGTACGGCATGCCACATGTGAGGCGTTGGCTTGACCCTTCTACGGCTGGATCACCGATACTGTGACATATTCTGGGATTATTTGAACTCCGCTCAAGTGTTGAGCACTTTAGGAAATTTTGGGTATTTGATTATCTGTTCGAAAAATTTAATACTGTCTATTTATCTGGAATGTGATACAATATGTGGAATTCATAGAGTTAGGCATAAAATGCGAAGTATGTGATATTTCGGATTTACGATGTCTAAAGTGATTGTGGATTCCAAATGTTGTAGTTTTACACTTTCTTTTCTGTGACCGTAAGTGTAATATGTGATATCGCCGGTTTCGTTGCTATATGTCAACGATAATTGGGATGCGCATATTTACTTACGTTGATGATATGTGATATTATGTGTTGCTGTGATATGTTATATTGGATCGTTGCGTTCTGAATAGCCGGGGGTTTTATGTGAGATGAGGGTTTTTATTTTCATTCATGTAAAATTCATTTGTAATGTAATATTCTTTTATTTGGGGCACTTCCAGGTTAAGGTTGATGTCACCAGTGTATATTATTTACTTTTCCGCATTAGGTAGACCAAAGGAGGGGAGCACAAGTAACCGGGTTCTAGGGTCCAGTGGGAGGCCATCTCGAGGAGTCGAGACCGGGTCTCCTAACCCTAGAATTGGCAGTGTTACTTGCCGCTCTCGTAGGGGTCTTGGGATGTGGGTTTGGCTATTCGTCGCGACCGTGGAATCCGTGTTTTATACAGGCTCGTATTGAAAACACGGACGTCCTAGTATATCCAATATTTCATATATGTTCTTCTGCTGCAATGTTCTGTGATGAGATCATATTACTGCCTGAGACGAATGCTTATACTATATATATATATGCTGATATATAAATATTACTGCTTTCGTTTCTTCTGTGATGCTTAGGAAGCATAAGCTGATGGGTTTTTTATTAATAAGATTAATAAAAAGAAAAGAAACCTAAAGATGTTGTAGAATCAAAACATTAAAAAAAGGGGTAGCTACAGTTTTGCTTTCCACAGTGATATATATGATATGTCCTGCACCTTATTCGATGAGGAAAGAGCCGAGATCCCTTCACCGGGAGTGACCTCTTTAGCGAAACTGGCAGATGCTACAAAACTCGGTTTGTCTTTTGATTGCTTTTAAAGTTTTGCTTTGCACAGCGGTATATATGATATATCCTGCACCTTATTCGATGAGGAAAGGGCCGACGATCCCTTCACCGGGAGTGACCCCTTTAGCGAAACTAAGATAAGCCTCAAAAACACTCCTTTTCAAAATTACTCGATTCTACGACGATATCAAGTTCATTACGCTCAGGGTTTTCTGAAAAACCTGCGTAGCCCTCCGACATTTCAGATAGGTAATACTTAGTATTCGTGCTATGTTTGTTGGCTTTCGTCAAGGCGTAGTGTGTGGTAGCTAATTATTAATTATCTGTTACATATGATGAGATTGGGTTAGGGTAGTCGTGCGGCTTTGTTGGCTTTCGTCAAGGGACGTACGGCTGGGATTAATTCAATCAAGAAATGTTCGGGTTGAACTTGACTAGCGGACTATAGTTTGTTGGCTTTCGTCAAGGGACGTACGGCTGGGTTTAATTCAATCAAGAAATATTCGGGTTGAACTTGACTAGCGGACTATAGTTTGTTGGCTTTCGTCAAGGTCATAGAACGTTAGGGGCAAAATATTATCGGGAATTTCAAGTGTTGAAATTTGCAATGAGATTGCATACCTCCTATGAGATAGTTGGATCCCGATACCCACTGCGAGTAAGAGTTACTTCTGGGAGAGTTTTACACAGGACAATTAGCCGATCAAGTAGGTGTCTAGAAAAGTGTTAACGGGGTTACGCCTCTGGGAAAACGAGGTTTACTTTAATTAGGTCCGTGCGAAAGCACGGGGAACCTCCCTCAAAGTACCGAAACTGATCTGGCTGAAAGATTGACGAAATTGTAGGGTGTAATTAATCCCGGCTAATCTGACCTTTTAGGGTTTGAAGGTAGATTTGATAAAAACAGTGGGAGATATCCTGATTAGATAAGATAATAACCAATCTAATCTTGCAAGAGCATACGCTAAAGTGTTTTCTTCTCTCTCTCTCCAGGTAGCGACCATGTCAGGCCATAATCAAGATAATAATATTGATGTATTGACTAAACCCGATTATTGTACTGAGCGAGGGAACGTTGAACCCGTTCTTTCTTATAAGAGTTATAAGACTGAACAGGAAAAAGGAGAATATCTGGATTCTCAAGCCGCCCAAAAGAACATGCATGTTGATGCATCTTCTTCGGGTGTGTTAGTTATTGAGAACTGTTTCTCAGTTCACCCTACGTCCTGGGTATTAGATACCGGATCAGGATCCCACATATGTAAATTGTTACATGGGCTACGAAAAGGTAGAGAACTAGGAAAAGGTGATCATTCCGTTCAAGTAGGGAACGGTGCAAGTATTGTAGCCAAAGTAGTTGGCGAATATCACCTTGTATTACCAAGTCGTAATACACTGATTCTAAATGAGTGTTATTATATACCGAACATGATGAGCAACATTATATCAGTTTCTTTATTAAGTAAAGAAGGATATAATTTTGTAGTACAGGATAATGTTATGAACATATTCCTAGATCAAAAGTTGATTGCATCAGGCTCGTTACATAATGGCATATTCATTCTAAATCAGAATACAGTCCTCAATATATAAAACACACACAAGAGGAAAAGTTCAGAAATGAACGAATCCTTCTTGTGGCATTGTAGACTTGGTCATATCAATGCGACACGACTGGCTAAGTTACATAAGGATGGTTATTTGAATCCGTTCGAATTATCATCTTATGATACTTGCCATTCATGTCTCAAAGAAAAAATGACCAAAGCTCCGTTTAGTGGACACGGAGAAAGAGTTACTGAACTCTTAGGACTAACACATAGTGATGTATGTGGTCCCATGTCTACGCATGCCAGGAACGGTTCTTCCTACTTCATTACATTCACTGACGATCTCTCTAGATACGGACATGTGTTTTTGATGAAACACAAGTCTGAAGCTTTTGAGAAATTCAGAGAATATAAGCACGAAGTAGAGAACCAAACAGGCAAAAGTATTAAGATTCTTCGATCTGATCGAGGAGGTGAATACTTAAGCAATGAGTTCTAAGATTATCTAAAAGAGAATGGGATTCTCTCTTAGCTTACTCCACCTTATACACCACAGCACAACGGTGTATCGGAACGAAGGAATCGCACCCTATTAGATATGGTGCGTTCAATGATGAGTACAGCTGAGTTACCTATTTCCTTCTGGGTGTATGCGCTTGAGACAGCCATACACCTATTGAATATGGTTCCTACCAAATCAGTGCCTACCACTTGTTCATACCATAATATTGCATTTTCTATTCCCCATTCTTATGCATTTTACAATGATAAACAGGTGCTTTTGATGCATGTCTGCTACATATTACAGGTTACAGGTTCTTGAAGCGAAAAAAGTGAAAAAGACAAAAGATGATACAAAAAGTGGACTTTGACCAACAAATAGAAGACTCTTGATCAAGCCTACATCAAACATAAAATTCATAGAGTACAAGGCAATGCAAGGTCCAAGATTACAAAGCGAACGGTTAAAAGCCCACCGCAATTATTCACTGGAGATCTGGAAGAAACATAGAAGCTATTTTAACAAAGAACCAAATAATAAGGAAGCCCAAAGATCCAAGGCTCAATACTTTCTTTTAAAGAGACATAAAATTTTACCAAAGCTTGAAGTCTACTTTGACTAGGTCTTCCTAAGAATATTTTGGTAAATGTAGACATGCAAATCAATTGTAACCTAGGGTTTCCTATTCTCTATAAATAGGAACTCTACTCATTGTAATTTCTCATGCCTCCCTTCTTTAATAAATTTCAGCATTCTTTTGGAGAGCATCATTTTTGTAAGTTCTTTATTTTCTGCTCTAGGTTAATTTTCTATTCTTGCCCTAGATAAATTTAATTCCTTGCCCTAGATAAATGTTTTTCAATTCCCTAATGAGCGAGTAGTTTCCTCGCTTGTTAGGGTTAGGAATGGGGAAGGATTTGAGAGACGAAGATCTCTCATCTCTTTTCTTTGCCAGTCTTTTATGAAAATTAGAACTCCATGCATACCTTCTTATTCCGCTCCCTACGGCACTCTACCCTCGAGGTAACGGTGATTCCGTAGTCTAAAGGCCCGGATTTTAAGGTTTTCCATGGAGGTTAGGGTAAAGATTAAGAAAGGAAGGACAAGGATCTAGAGGAAGAATCAATCTTCCCAATCATCCTAATCCCCTTTGTTAAGATTTACCATAACACTAATATGATATCTTTAATTAAAGGCAATGGAAAGAGATGTAGATCTTTGTTTACCAAATTTTCCCTAAACCTAATCCCAGCAAGTTTCTAATCCTAGTATCATACAACTTCAATTTTTAGATTTAATAATCAATCCGAACACCCTTCGGAATTAACTCGTTAGCGCGATTAGGAAATTCACAACATCCCTGTGGACCGACCCGTACTCACCGGCTAGCTGCAAAGCGACGCCGTTCTTGATTGCGGTTAAAAATATTTTTGATCTATCTTTTAGAAAGCGCAAGCACGCTAAAATCTCACTCCAATCAAATGGCGCCGTTGCCGGGGATGGCGTAGAATTTTCCTTTTCGCGATTTCGGGTTAATCATAAAATTAAAAAAAAAAAAATCATAAAAATCTGAAAAATCACAAAAAAAAAATATAAAAATATATCATCGGTTATTTTTGGAAAGGGTATCTTTGTGTGAATTTTGCAGGATCTACGCACAAATTCGGATCTGGAAATCTACAGAAAGCGAAACAGCAAATAGACGATCCTATCAACAGAAGATTGCAACAAGAGAGGAACAGAAAAAATTTAGAGGACCGAGTCAACAAGTCAACCGCGTGATCTGGTGCAGCTGCAACAAAAAAAAAAAAAAAAATCCGCCGGCGGCTCTTTCAGGCCGCGGAACCGCCGCGGGGCATCCCTTCTGGCCGCGGAACCGCCGCGGCCTGGTAGGTTCAAAAAAAAAAAAAAAAATACAGGATGCAGACGCGCGGTAAAAAAAAAATAAAAAAAATCTATAAGTTTTCTCTCTCCTCTTCTGCAAATCTTGATATATCTTCTGTAAATTTGCCTGCAGGATTTCTTTGCGCTTTAAAAATATTCCTTTCCAAATAATAAATCTTATGCAGGATGCGTTGTGCTATGCTTAAAATAATAATTGATTGCAAGTGATCTTTTCTGATTTGTGTATCCTTAATTTTTTTGCTAAAAATATCTTTCCAAATAAAGAGCAGGAGAAAAAAAGGAAAGTTTTAATTAGAAAACTTGCAAACTTTGAAATTCACACAAAAAAGATTTGATTGCAAGTGATTTACTGTTTTGCATATCTTTAATCGGATTTTAAGGGGCTTTTGACCAACTCAGATTGGGTGGGGATTTCATCACCCTTCCCAGGACCCCAGAAAACACCTAAAGCATGTGCATTGATCACAATTAATTAAAAAATATTAGACTCAGACCTAAGGACATCGAGCTCAATAGGAAAAGGACTAGTATAGGCATCGACCGTTTATCCTAACTGACATTGCGGTGTCTAGGCTAGTGGTTATTAATTAGGCCCACTGTAGTGGTGGTTTCTTCCCACTTACCTGGCCGTACTTGCCAGTGAAGAGGCGGTTTGAGGTCCGATTTCTAGCCCTTTGGAACAGTTAGGAGCTGTCTAGCTGACCTAGGTGACCCTAGATCTAGACCTGATTGTGCATTTCTGGTTGATTGCATTTATGTCTAAGCCCTTTATCGAAAATTTTTGCAAAACAAATAAAAATAAGAGGAAAATTTTATAAAAATACTTGCAACTTTTGTCGCGAAGAAATCCTTGCACCCCACTTACACCCACTTACACTCACCTTTCTTCTTCTAACATGGGTACCCCACATAAAAAATCATTAGCCGAACTTTGGTATCCCGAACCTAATTTTGCGTCATATGTCAATGTGTTCGGTCAATTTAAAGACGATCCTTCCATGCCTAAAAACTCTTTGAAAGATCACATAGAGGAGTCTAGGAGAAATAGTTTGACTTTTCAACCTACTTTGTGTCAACCTAGTCAACCTTTACCACCTACATATGTTGACACCAATTTTCCAAGTCCTGCTGTAACTCCTAGGCCGATGTCCATTGCTGAGCATATTGCTCAATCTCGTAGCCAATCTTTCACCCCTCTCCACTCATCCAGTTCTAGGGATCAACACGACTATTCACCTTTTTATCCATATGTTGACCCTACCCCTGCCCAACCACCCACTTTCTACCAGTCATACCCGACCTTCCCACCTTCACTAGACACCGTTTCTACACAGCCTTTAGGGAGTTTTGCATATCCACACAATTTCGAATCTTTTTCCGAAACCTCCTTACCACCAAAGTCTAGTCTGGAAGAGGCGTTGGAGGCATATATCGCAGCAACAAACAAAATGGTTAGGAATGTGGAAGAGTCCGTGGCCACCCTTATGCAACCTAGTGAACCGGTAGCTAGTGTCCCACTAGCTCCAAATTTTCCAATGTATGAGGAGGTGGTTGGACTGAGTGAGAATGAGAGAGGATTTCCAAATCAAACCTACCCTTACCCAATTGAAGCCCACAACTCCAGTTTTCCATCGAATGTCCTAAATGATTCACAAGTTCAAAATAAAAGCGAGTTGTGTGATTTTGTAGTGTTTGATTTGCCAGATTGTGAAGAACCCCTTTCGAGTGAAACCAGACTTAATCCTTTCGATCTTTACACCTCCACTCTAGAACCTAAATCGATAAATATCCATGCTTTTGATGAGGTGTCTAAAGAAATTGATTTTCACTTGATTGAGGATATAGACGCCGGGAATATTTCGGATGATGAACCTGTCGATTTAATTGAAATTTTATGTTCAAATCATCATCCCGAGTTATTAAATGTTTCTCCCGAATCTTATATGCGTCTTGATTTTGATGATAATGGCATGGATGAGTTGAATATTGTGGAGAATTATGAGGATAATATTGAGGAGAGTAGTGAAAATCATATTGAGGTTGAACCATTTTTCTTTGATGTGTCGAATTTTCCAATACACCCTCCTAAATCCTTAACTGATACCCTTCCTCACTCACTTCCTTTCGTCTTTCCCATTGTTCCGACCGAACAAATGACCGTTACGCTTTCATCTCCTATACCTAGTTCGACGTACCCATGTTTGCTCACGACTCTTGAGGGATTTAATCTCATTTTTTCGCGGGTTGATAGATTAGCACAATCGCTTTTTACACATCGGTCATTACAAATTGTGCTAATCTATACGCTCCATCCACACCCTCAAATTCGTATTCCCACTTTTTTTGGTTCTTCTAATCTTCTTTTAATGATATCGAGTGTTGATGAATCACAATCCGACATTTTGAGTTCGATAATTTTCAATTGGACTTTCGAGGAAAGTTTCGAAGATATTTTCGCCGACGAACTCGCATCCTTAAATGATATGGATTTTGTGATTAATCAACCTCCACTCGAAGAAGTAGAACCCCTACCATTTCTTCTTCCCCTCCGCCATTCTCCTCCACCGAGACCATATTATCCCTTTCTCTCCATACGGTCTCGTGTGCTTCTCATTTCTTTTCTTTCCACTCCATTCTTTCACCAACTCTACCATTACCACGATAGAATTTTTGAATGGTTGGTGCTAACCTTTGGCTTGTGTAAGGCCAAGCTTAAGTTTGGGGGGGATCTTTGTATATATGTATATATATTCTTGTTTTCTTTTTCTATAAAAAAAATAAAAAAAAAATTCAAAACATTAAAAATATAAAAAATTATAAATAAATAAACAGGGGAGTGCCGGTATTTTGACCCTCTTGGTTTAGCATGACAGAGAGGACACTGTCAAGTTCAAGTTTGGGGGTATGCTCGGTACGTCTTCTTCCTTCGCATTCATTTGTACATATTTTTGCATTTGCATGCTTATTTGAAAACCCATAAAAATTTGAAAAATTTCAAAAATTATAAAAATTAATGTATTCAATTTTGGCTAATTGACTTGAGTTTGACAGATAGGTTAACTGGCTAGGAACAACTAGATCTTAGACTTAGTGAATTAAAAACCCTAAAAATAACCTTCCTTAAAGTTTAACGGTAGAAAGTATATGCCTTGTAGTTTATTTAGAAATAGGCAAATTTTGGGTTCACTTCTTGGGCTAAGTCGAAACAAGGGAAGAGTATTGATGATCTTATTAGAGTATAAGTTTGAAAAATAGTTCCTAGCTTAAGTCTAGATTCTGAAAATGTATACCCTACAATTTGCACAATCACGCACCTTGAAACTTGGAATAGTAGAAGAGACCTTGAAATGCTCTTGTCTAAAGTCCTTAGTATGAAAAAGTGTGAATGAAAAAAAAATGGACACTGGTTTTTGTGATTACTTAAGGCTGCAAAAATAGAAAAATACTTAGCGAGGGTGCTTCATCACCTAGTGCCTTAGACCAACTGGTTTGGGAGTCACTGCTAAAGCCTTGGGTGTTGCAAAGACTAGGAAGTATGCTTTAAAGTGCAAACGCATTTTGTAATCGGTCGTTGGTACCTCAAGAAGTATTAACGGTCGCATGAAGGATGTGTAAGCAAATTTCATTTAAATTCACCTACTAAGAAGTGCTTTGGACAAAGGACGAGAGTACGATTGCTTGATTTGAATTTCCAAGTGTAGGGGTGACTTATACACACACGTAGGGGTATGTGATTGGAGTTTAGATGAGAAAAAGGAATGAAGAATAGAACTTGTATCTTTAATAGAGTTGATAAAAATTCCTAAGTGGAAATGGAAACCCTAGAAGGAAAACTTAAGAGATGCTGAAAGCTAAGTAGGTCTACATAACATATATAATCTTAAGTTAAATAATGAGGAAGTGTGAAGAATATGGGTGGATAATTTGCGAGTCAAAAGATAATAGAATTCCTTGTTAGAAAACCTAATTGGAGAACAAAAGTCAATGTGCCGAGTTGATAGGATTTTGTGGGTAGTATCCGCTGAAAACCCTCAGGAGACAACACTCCTCCTACTAGGGACACCTAGAGGTTTAACGGCTTGTTGCACGTGCTCAGTGCAATCGCGTCTCCCTGCGAAAGTGCGGTTAGGTTTTTGTAGAGAATAAAAAAATAAGTTTGCTCGAGGACGAGCAAAAGATAAGTTTGGGGGTATTTGTTCATACCATAATATTGCATTTTCTATTCCCCATTCTTATGCATTTTACAATGATAAACAGGTGCTTTTGATGCATGTCTGCTACATATTACAGGTTACAGGTTCTTGAAGCGAAAACAGTGAAAAAGACAAAAGATGATACAAAAAGTGGACTTTGACCAACAAATAGAAGACTCTTGATCAAGCCTACATCAAACATAAAATTCATAGAGTACAAGGCAATGCAAGGTCCAAGATTACAAAGCGAACGGTTAAAAGCCCACCGCAATTATTCACTGGAGATTTGGAAGAAACATAGAAGCTATTTTAACAAAGAACAAAATAATAAGGAAGCCCAGAGATCCAAGGCCCAATACTTTCTTTTAAAGAGACATAAAATTTTACCAAAGCTTGAAGTCTACTTTGACTAGGTCTTCCTAAGGATATTTTGGTAAATGTAGACATGCAAATCAATTGTAACCTAGGGTTTCCTATTCTCTATAAATAGGAACTCTACTCATTGTAATTTCTCATGCCTCCCTTCTTTAATAAATTTCAGCATTCTTTTGGAGAGCATCATTTTTGTAAGTTCTTTATTTTCTGCTCTAGGT
This sequence comes from Agapanthus africanus, assembly GCA_030015575.1. Lineage (NCBI taxonomy): Eukaryota > Viridiplantae > Streptophyta > Magnoliopsida > Asparagales > Amaryllidaceae > Agapanthus > Agapanthus africanus. Next base: position 147,470,670 of record JASDDO010000004.1, on the reverse strand, counting down.
TAATTTTCTATTCTTGCCCTAGATAAATTTAATTCCTTGCCCTAGATAAATGTTTTTCAATTCCCTAATGAGCGAGTAGTTTCCTCGCTTGTTAGGGTTAGGAATGGGGAAGGATTTGAGAGACGAAGATCTCTCATCTCTTTTCTTTGCCAGTCTTTTATGAAAATTAGAACTCCATGCATACCTTCTTATTCCGCTCCCTACGGCACTCTACCCTCGAGGTAACGGTGATTCCGTAGTCTAAAGGCCCGGATTTTAAGGTTTTCCATGGAGGTTAGGGTAAAGATTAAGAAAGGAAGGACAAGGATCTAGAGGAAGAATCAATCTTCCCAATCATCCTAATCCCCTTTGTTAAGATTTACCATAACACTAATATGATATCTTTAATTAAAGGCAATGGAAAGAGATGTAGATCTTTGTTTACCAAATTTTCCCTAAACCTAATCCTAGCAAGTTTCTAATCCTAGTATCATACAACTTCAATTTTTAGATTTAATAATCAATCCGAACACCCTTCGGAATTAACTCGTTAGCGCGATTAAGAAATTCACAACATCCCTGTGGACCGACCCGTACTCACCGGCTAGCTGCAAAGCGACGCCGTTCTTGATTGCGGTTACAAATATTTTTGATCTATCTTTTAGAAAGCGCAAGCACGCTAAAATCTCACTCCAATCACCACTCCATATGAGATATGGAAAGGGAAGAGACCATCTCTTAAGTATGTTAAGATATGGGGTTGTCCAGCCTATGTCAAAAGACAAAATCCGGACAAACTCAAGGCAAGATCTGTCTTATGTAAGTTTGTAGGATATCCCAAGAACTCACAAGGGTATATCTTTTACCACACTGAGGAACAAAAGGTGTTTGTTTCTAAACATGCCACCTTTTTGGAAAAGGAATTTCTTGCAAAAGAAATTAGTGGCTCTGAGGTAGAACTGGAAGAAGTTCCAGCAGAACAAACTACAACAGATGATTTAGTGGAACCAGAGGATTCAGTAGTACCCAACGAACCCACGCCTCTCCGCCGATCTAGTAGGGTTTCTCGTCTACCTGAGAGATACTACGGTTTTCTCATTGATGGTGGAAGCGAGGACTGCATCATGGATGATGATGAACCGACTAGTTTCGAGCAGGCCATCATGTTGGAGATAGTGCCCTCATAGTCAATTATTGGATCGCAGGTACGTGATTGCAATGATTGCGGAGGACCTATCCCGGTAGGACAGTCTTACTCGAGATGATAGTATGCTATCTGGTTTGCCTTTATCAGTCGTGTACATGTTCAGGTGACTGATTGCATGTTACACTTTGATAGAGCCCTTAGGATCTTGCTTTACTACCAACAGTATGATGGCGATCATATACGTGAGAGTTGGGTAGTTTATATGCATATCCTTAATTGTGGTCCCTAGTCGTGGGAGTTTCGAGACAGGGCATCGATACTCCGGAGTAGACTAGTGTGTACAGTCGAGACCCCGACGAGGGGCGGTGGCCGGTCTCACAAGCCACTGGTGTCAGTTGGATCACCTAAGATGTATACAGGTGCTCATTGGGTTATGAGTACACCGGACAGGACTCGCCGGGAATCTGCTAGTTAGTATTATATCTACCGTCAGATAGCAGTTCCCTGGTGACATGTGTACAGGTTAGTTCATCGACCTGAGGTCGTCATTTGTCTCGTGTGAGTTCCCACTGTGCTTTGATTTCTACCCTACCACGGCTCAAAGGAGTCGTGCAAACAGGTAGCTTTTGGGTACAGTCCCGAGCCATATGGAGGCACGTGAGCGGATCGGCAGGGGATTCGTCTCTCCCGGTATTGGGGGCGAGATCGTGCTGTGTCTAGGAGAGCCATTACACAAATCCATGGCCATGGTAGGAGATTTACTGGTAAGTACTCCAGTAGTATCTCAGGGTGTATTGAGGCTTCACTCCGACACGACTTATACTGCTATTGGGGTCTGACGTTACTAGCCCCCTAGGCAGATATGCGATACTCATTGACGAACGGACCGGACTGTATATACATTGTCACTGTTAGGCTCAGTAGGGTTTTCGGAGGAGTTCGCTCATCGGTCTCCCTTGAGTTCGCTCCTCGGCCACCCTTGAGGTCAGTCCATGGGCAGCCGTTATGCATAGCTAGTGCCGCTGACGGTTTGTGGTTAAACCCACTGCCAGGGTGCTGACGAGTCATTAGAGTTCCCCACAGGCAGTTTCCCAAGTTCGGGCGAAACGTTGTAGAGGCCGTATGGTTTTATGGCAGGGTTCGGAAAATGCACGTGCGTTTACGCACGTGTCAGTTTTCGGGCAGATGATACTGGTCGGCTTTGGTTTAAGCCGGATCCGAGTATTATATTGAGTAGGTATAATATCTTTGTCTCTGTTGCATTTGTATTCGGTCGTAATACAAATGCGGGTATATTTATACAGTTTCGGGGTTATCCTGAAAGTCGTTTCAGGATCACTTTTGGAAGTTGCCAGTTTCCAGTTTTCTATCAGCCGTCTTTTAACATTCTGTTAAAGACGGATTTATCTTTTCTTCTGATATGAGTGAGTCATCATTCTAGAAGCTTCTAGAAGTGATGATGTGGCTTCATGACTCATTAGGCATTAATGGTGTCATTAAAGCTTTTGGTGACTATGCTTATGATTCATTGTTTTCTTTAAAGCCTTTTGTTTTGCTTAAGATCTTTTGTGATGATAAGGCTTCTTGGTGTGGTCACCTCCCTCCTCCTACGGTCACCTCCCTCTTCCTTATAAGGTGGCCGGCCCCTCTCTCTCTCTCTTGATCGATCTCATTTCACTTGAGGTTTCATTTCGGTTAGAAAAGATATGATAGTTTTGGGGTGTATGGAATTCACAGTTCATTTCATTCCATCACCCGATTTCCACGGCAACTTCATTAACCGATCGTCCACGGATTTGGACGAAGTGAGACAAAGTCATCTACTCATTCTCTACATCAATCTTGGTCGTCTCTTTTAGCAAACTTGACGATCGAGTTGCCTCGAGTCAGAGGCGGGAGCCCGTTTAAAGAACCGATCATGTGGTGCCACCTCGACGAGGAGATCGGAGATCGACGAGATCGGAGCAGCCGCAACGGAGCGTGGGATGATGGTTGAAGAACGAAGGACTCGGATCGTTCGGTATAACCTTCCTACACTCTTTACAGTTTGTTAGTTTAGCAATAATGGCAGATCCGGGTTAAAGTATACGATAGCGCCAAGTTTAAAAGTTTTATTCCGCATTTGGCGTCTGTAGACTGCCGGGGCGCTAGCGTAGACTTACAGTGGTATCAGAGCCTAACCATTTTGCTATACTAACTTGTGCTAACGCGTTTAAAACATCGATCCGACCGGAAATCGAAAACTACAAAATCCTATGCCGACAGTTTCTGTTGATTTTGAACTGTGTCAAAATTGATTTCTGGATGTCTTAAAAATCCGAGCAGGCAATTTGAAGACCCACGACAAAATTTGGAGTCGTGACTCCCCCAAGTTGCCGCGGAAGCGCGGCCAAACCCATGGTTTGGCCGCCCTTCCGCGGCCATGTGAGGAGCACGTGCTCCCAATTTTTTCCAGTGGGTTCTAATTGGGATTTTGGGGTTTTTGGTATATTTAGTTTTGGCCCAGATTTTGTTACTGTTCACCAGTAAGCTGTGGGTCCCACTTTTTAATATTTCGTGTTTGGTCGATCGAAATTTAAACACGTTAGTTTACAGTGCTTACATTATATCTCCGACCGGGAATGTCATTTGATCGGTAAACCGCGTTTAACTGCTATAGTTCTTTTAGACGGGTTTGCGAACGTGACATTCGCGTTGATGTTCTGTGTTGTGCTGTATTGTTGCGGATTTGTCGTGGTGGATAGCAGTGTGCAATGGTAGTACAGTTTGAGTTTACTTGTACTTTTGATATTGCGGGGCGAGCGTCCAACATGTGGACTGCCGTCACTGCCTATTGTATAATATTCTTTTGGGGCACGACCAGGTTGCGGTCGATGTACCTGTTGTACTATTTTTCATTACTGTACTAGGTTTTGCCCCGAGACGGAGTGCACGGATAGCCGGGTTCGGGAAAGCAACGGGTCCGCATCTCATGGCTTTGAGAGGCAGAGGGGCCCCACTTCAGAATTGGCAGACTATTCGCTGCACTCGTAGGGGGTACAGGTTGACCCAAGGAGGGGTGCTCAATTTACCAGATTCCGTGAAGTGCCGGGTGTTCCATTCACTATGCTGTGGGGACTACCTCGCTTCAGGTTTTGGCGGGTAACTTGCCGCACCCGTAGGGGTCTAGGTTTCATTGCACAGGCTATCCACACGACAGGGGAACGTCGGGTTTCAGCAGCGGCTCTGTGAAACCCGGGGATCCCAGATATCTGTATTGTTCTGTGATGCTTATTACTTTTTTGTAATGTTGCATATTATCACGCCTGGAGCGATTATGTATATTGGTTTATATACTATTAGATGTTGTATATGTTTTACACCCGCGCTAGTCCAGTCCCCGCTCTGTCGTTAGTTAAGTAACCTAACGGGTGATGACGGGACCCAGTGACGAATGCGGATGGCATATACGTACATTTTATTTTCGTTCTTTTCTGGTGTGATTGAATGATGGGACTGCGTTGATTCTGATCAACACAAAGTAAAACAAACCTGTATACAGTTGTTGGAACAATTTAAAAAGTGTTATTGCAAAGACGTTTCCTTTTGTTATGCATAGCGGTATTCGGTGTGAATATCCAGCACCTCATTCGACGAGGCAAGGGCTGATATCCCTTCACCGGGAAAGACCCCTTGGACAGAAGTTTGCGTCAGGGTAATAACTTCACTATAGTCGATTACATGTTGCTTTGCATAGCGGTATTCAGTGGAATATCCTGCACCTCATTCCACGAGGAAAGAGCCGAGATCCCTTTACCGGGAGTGACCTCTTTAGCAAAAGGTTTTCGCCACTATATTTTAAAAAGCTATCAGGTTCCTTCAGCGATATCAAGTTCACTACGTTAAAGGTTTTTCGCCAAAAACCAGCCGTAGCCCTCCGTCGTTTCTTATGGATGGTCAGTAGTATTCAAGCTATGTTTGTTGGCATACGTCAAGGCATAGTGTTTGGTAGCTGCTGGGTATTCATTTGTTGCATAGATAGATGAGTTGGTTTGGGACAGTCGTATTACCTTGTTGGCATACGTCAAGGGTATGTACGGGTGGGTTCAAATTAACAAGATAATGACGGGCAGAACTTGACATGTGACTTATGATTTGTTGGCATACGTCAAGGTCATAAGAGCATGGGGCAAGAAAATGATATCGGGAGTTTCTAAAGAAACTGAAACTTGCCAAGTATGCGCATACCTTCTGGAGTATGAATAACGTGGATGCATTCCATCACGTTAACATGCGATGAGAGTTGGATCCCGATTCCCACTGATGAGTTGGTTTACTCTTCGGGTGATCCCGATCGATTCTTCTTTAGGTTTGGAGGAGAATTTGACAGGACAGTGGGAGGTTTCCGGATTAGATAAACTGATGACCATTCTGATCTAGGTTAGAGTGCACGCAGAGTGTTTCTTTTCTCTCTCTCTCTTTGGCAGCGACCTTTGACCGACCCTAGACTATGACTCAGTGACCAGGTTGACCGAACCTTCTTAAAATACTGGCTTTTGGATTGTCTGAGTTGCATAAGTCATTGCCACTCCTTCTTTTACCCTTTGCATTTCTCAGAACACCCGTATTACTACGGATATCCACTTCCATTGGATAGATCCATCGTATGGTTATATACGAACTCGAAGGGACTTCTTCGAGGATGGATCCAGGTTCAGGAGAAATAGAATTGGATTATTCAGTTGTCTTTTATTATCACCTTCTCTCAGGTTGCGAGAGCTCTTTGGTTTAGGAGAGTACACCTATTACGCCTATTGGATAGTCTTATTCCAAACCATAGGCTGGTGCCGAAAGGTAGGGAATGAAGAAAACCAATTAACCTAAGTAGGGTGTGCAGAAGGTAATATGTAAAGACAAAATAAAGGGATTAGAAAGAGGGCAAAGTAAATTGCGACTGATATCATTCACGACCAAAACCGCGTACTTCATCGCCGCTCCTATTTCACCTTTAAAAAGAATAAGGTATTATTCAGTTGTCTTTTATCGTCACCTTCTCTCGAGATGCGAGTACTCCTTGGTTTAGGAGGGTACACCTATTATGCTTACTGGATAGTCTTCTTCCAAACCATAGGCTGGTGCCGAACGGTAGGGAAGGAAGAAAACCATTTAGCCTAACGATGGTGTACAGAAGGTAACGACTAAAGACAAATAAAGAGGATTTGGAGAGATGGCAATAAAATATACGGTTGAAGTCATGAATTGGATTATGGAAGAGGCATTGCTATGAATACCAGGATACCCCTACGAAACATTTTCATGTTTCAGTGCATTGTTAAAGGAAAAACTGTTTTCCCGATTAGACACTTACTCCAAGGGTATGTATTTACCAAGTTTTATTCTCATATCTGTATGGTTTTACAGATGATGAGTGGGAGTAAGATATTGGGAATTTGGTGATCATCCTCATTATATCGGAATTCATTGTAATTGGTGATATTTGAGGAAATCGCCAGGGTACAGTTTTCTACCTACGACGCACAGGTTTTGAGTTGTTTAACTCAGCGGACTTATACAGAGTATTGTATGTTGTCCAAGTGTCCATCAGGACAGAGGGGTAGGTCCTCGTACTATGTTCTGTTTACTTATAACTTCTCTAGTATTTAGACAAGTGTTTCGTAGAAATACAAGGTCTAAGTTTTGAGAAGTTGTGGGTATAAGAATAAAGTAGAGAACCAGATGTCACAAGTATCGGGATTCTTCAAAGAGATCGAAGATGTAGATTCTTGTGATTGGTATTCAGATGATAGTGATGGTTTTGAGAAACGTGTTTCTTTTTCAGGTTACTCATAATTGGATGGATTCCTAAGTTGAGTAATGCTGATTAGCCTTTTTCCATTAAGTTGATATGCACTGGAGACAGCTGCATGGATTGAATCTGGTTCCAATTAAATAAGTGCCAAAGTTTCTGTATTGGATATAGAATGGATCGTACCTTAAAAGAAATTAAGGTACGGGGAGTTGTCCAGCTTATGCTTAAAACCAGACACTGGATAACTCAGGGCACGTTTCTGTAATGGCTGTTTGTGGGTTGACCCTGGCTATGACGAGGGTTGATATTCTACCATTAAGAAGATCAATAGTGATATTGTTCTTGACTCGCCACAGTTTTAGTAAAAATGGATCTTTTTCAGAAAACAGTAGTGGGAGTATGGTAGAACTGGAAGTGATTCCAGAACCGCGAACGATTACGGAAAATTTAATAGGACCTATACATTCAATCAGGTTTGACATTCCAATAGCCACTCCGCAGGTATGGTAGGTAACCTCAGACACCCGAGAGGTACTTCGGTAGGCTCAAGGACGGTGACAGGGAGGTTCTTATCTACCCAGACTTGACACTACTGTTGTTCCAGGTTATGAGACCCGGTAGGAGGGTTGTCGAAATCAGTGGGAGCAGCGGAAGCATAGTGGGCAAGATGCTTATATCTATTTATAGACTTGAGCAGTTATAGCGGAGATAGATCATCTAATTTTGATGTGACAGTCATGGGTTTGACTTCAATCAGAATAGGGGATGGATCAGTTAAGAAGGTAGTAGGGTGTGATGTCATGGTATCTTGATGACATACACAGAGTAGGAAGTAAAATTCCTATACTACGATCGGTTGGACTGTGGTCGTCACACAGTTGTTTCTCCAGACAGGATATGGATATAATATTTGACATTCTGGTTTCTGGATCTATGGTTTTAGATCTGGATTTGGGTAGTTTCCCAATGTGGGTACTTTGACAAATATTCTAATGGTTTTTGGAATAGTTGACTCCTAGCATGGTGGTGTACCTGCAGATGATGGAGTCACCCTCTCTAAAGGTGTCGTATAGACTAAAGGGGAGAGGGATGTGCATGATTGGCAGATCACTTGCTTAGACAATTGAGTCAATCATGAGATGTCAAGTACCACACCAAATGTTGGTTTTGCACTAGATGCAATAAGTTTGTATTAATCCAATCCTGGAGAAACATAAGGAAGCAGTTTTAGAACATTTGTACATGTTCTACGGATTTGATAACGGCAGCCTCTTTCGGGAGACGGTTATCATTCCAGGCTTCAAAGGTGACATGGATGACAGAGTGATTGTCAGAGTTTTAGTTTTCCCTCTGACGAGGGACAGTATTATGGACAGGTGGTTCCAGAGGATACTGTGGGTGGCATGGTGCCCGATACTGATTAGGTTCAGTGATCGATTCAGTCTAAGAAGTTTGGATATGGAGTTCATTTATGAACTAAGGTCCCATCAGATATCCAGACATGTTCTAAGACATGTGTTACTCAATTCGGGAGATGGTTTTCTCCGCGAACTTGAGATTAAGAGAGATATAGAAAGATACTTCTAGGCGGATCCACTCACTAAGGCTATTTCTCGAACACAATAGTTTTACAAACGGGCTTTGTGAAACTGATTAGTAGAGGAGTTGGATGTTCGGTTTCACACGGGCTGTGAGTAGTCGACATCGCAATATTAGCCTTGAGTGCAAGTGGGAGATTGTTGGAGATAGTGCCCTCATAGTCAATTATTGGATCGCAGGTACGTGATTGCAATGATTGCGGAGGACCTATCCCGGTAGGACAGTCTTACTCGAGATGATAGTATGCTATCTGGTTTGCCTTTATCAGTCGTGTACATGTTCAGGTGACTGATTGCATGTTACACTTTGATAGAGCCCTTAGGATCTTGCTTTACTACCAACAGTATGATGGCGATCATATACGTGAGAGTTGGGTAGTTTATATGCATATCCTTAATTGTGGTCCCTAGTCGTGGGAGTTTCGAGACAGGGCATCGATACTCCGGAGTAGACTAGTGTGTACAGTCGAGACCCCGACGAGGGGCGGTGGCCGGTCTCACAAGCCACTGGTGTCAGTTGGATCACCTAAGATGTATACAGGTGCTCATTGGGTTATGAGTACACCGGACAGGACTCGCCGGGAATCTGCTAGTTAGTATTATATCTACCGTCAGATAGCAGTTCCCTGGTGACATGTGTACAGGTTAGTTCATCGACCTGAGGTCGTCATTTGTCTCGTGTGAGTTCCCACTGTGCTTTGATTTCTACCCTACCACGGCTCAAAGGAGTCGTGCAAACAGGTAGCTTTTGGGTACAGTCCCGAGCCATATGGAGGCACGTGAGCGGATCGGCAGGGGATTCGTCTCTCCCGGTATTGGGGGCGAGATCGTGCTGTGTCTAGGAGAGCCATTACACAAATCCATGGCCATGGTAGGAGATTTACTGGTAAGTACTCCAGTAGTATCTCAGGGTGTATTGAGGCTTCACTCCGACACGACTTATACTGCTATTGGGGTCTGACGTTACTAGCCCCCTAGGCAGATATGCGATACTCATTGACGAACGGACCGGACTGTATATACATTGTCACTGTTAGGCTCAGTAGGGTTTTCGGAGGAGTTCGCTCATCGGTCTCCCTTGAGTTCGCTCCTCGGCCACCCTTGAGGTCAGTCCATGGGCAGCCGTTATGCATAGCTAGTGCCGCTGACGGTTTGTGGTTAAACCCACTGCCAGGGTGCTGACGAGTCATTAGAGTTCCCCACAGGCAGTTTCCCAAGTTCGGGCGAAACGTTGTAGAGGCCGTATGGTTTTATGGCAGGGTTCGGAAAATGCACGTGCGTTTACGCACGTGTCAGTTTTCGGGCAGATGATACTGGTCGGCTTTGGTTTAAGCCGGATCCGAGTATTATATTGAGTAGGTATAATATCTTTGTCTCTGTTGCATTTGTATTCGGTCGTAATACAAATGCGGGTATATTTATACAGTTTCGGGGTTATCCTGAAAGTCGTTTCAGGATCACTTTTGGAAGTTGCCAGTTTCCAGTTTTCTATCAGCCGTCTTTTAACATTCTGTTAAAGACGGATTTATCTTTTCTTCTGATATGAGTGAGTCATCATTCTAGAAGCTTCTAGAAGTGATGATGTGGCTTCATGACTCATTAGGCATTAATGGTGTCATTAAAGCTTTTGGTGACTATGCTTATGATTCATTGTTTTCTTTAAAGCCTTTTGTTTTGCTTAAGATCTTTTGTGATGATAAGGCTTCTTGGTGTGGTCACCTCCCTCCTCCTACGGTCACCTCCCTCTTCCTTATAAGGTGGCCGGCCCCTCTCTCTCTCTCTTGATCGATCTCATTTCACTTGAGGTTTCATTTCGGTTAGAAAAGATATGATAGTTTTGGGGTGTATGGAATTCACAGTTCATTTCATTCCATCACCCGATTTCCACGGCAACTTCATTAACCGATCGTCCACGGATTTGGACGAAGTGAGACAAAGTCATCTACTCATTCTCTACATCAATCTTGGTCGTCTCTTTTAGCAAACTTGACGATCGAGTTGCCTCGAGTCAGAGGCGGGAGCCCGTTTAAAGAACCGATCATGTGGTGCCACCTCGACGAGGAGATCGGAGATCGACGAGATCGGAGCAGCCGCAACGGAGCGTGGGATGATGGTTGAAGAACGAAGGACTCGGATCGTTCGGTATAACCTTCCTACACTCTTTACAGTTTGTTAGTTTAGCAATAATGGCAGATCCGGGTTAAAGTATACGATAGCGCCAAGTTTAAAAGTTTTATTCCGCATTTGGCGTCTGTAGACTGCCGGGGCGCTAGCGTAGACTTACACATCACGAGTGGTGACTCTGTGAATTGGCTGGATGAAATGCGATCTGAGATGGAATCCATGTACACCAACAAAGTATGGACTTTGGAAAATGCTCCTGAAGGGGTAAAACCCATTCGGAGCAAGTGGATCTTTAAAAAGAAATTTGGTGTAGATGGAAAAGTTGAGACTTTCAAAGCTAGACTTGTAGCAAAGGGATTTCGTCAACGACCAGGTATGGACTATGACGAAACCTTTTCTCCAGTGGCTATGCTTAAGTCCATCCGGATCTTACTTGCCATTGCTGCATACCATGACTACGAAATCTGGCAAATGGATGTTAAGACCGCCTTTCTAAACGGTGATTTAGAAGAGTGCGTGTACATGACTCAGCCAGAGGGCTTCGTAGATAGTAGGAGCAGCGGAAAGGTGTGCAAGCTGCTTAAATCCATTTAATGGTTAAAGCAAGCATCGCGGAGTTGGAACATCTGTTTTGATGTTGTAGTCAAAGAGTTTGACTTCATCAAAAATATAGATGAACCTTTTATCTATAAGAAGGTAGCAGAGGGTAAGGTTGTCTTCCTCGTATTGTACGTGGATGACATACTCTTGATAGGAAATGATATTCCTATGCTGCAATCAGTCAAGCTCTTCTTATCACAGAGATTCTCAATGAAAGATCTAGGTGATGCCTCCTGCATATTGGGAATCATGATCTATAGAGATAGATCTAAACGGATACTGGGATTGTCTCAATCCAGGTACATTGACACCATACTAAAGAGGTTTACTATGGAAGAATCCAAGCGTGGGAACCAACCCACGATCTCTAGACTCACTCTCTCCAAAGAGATGTCTCCCAAGACTGATTTGGAGAGAGCTCGCATGCAAGGGATACCCTATGCTTCGGCAGTAGGCTCTATCATGTATGCGATGCTATGTACCAGACCAGATGTAGCATACTCACTAAGTGTAGTGAGTCGGTATCAAGCAGATCTTGGAGAGAGTCACTGGACAGCTGTGAAGAACATTCTCAAGTACTTACGAAGGACTAAGGAGATGTTCTTGGTGTATGGTAACAGAGAACTCCAGGTGGAGTCCTTTACCGATTCCAGCTTCCAAAGTGATAAGGAAGACTCTAAGTCGCACTCGGGATTTGTCTTTACCCTCAATGGAGGGGCGGTATGTTGGAAGAGTTCCAAACCGGATACCGTTGTAGACTCGACGATGGAGGCTGAATACATCGCTGCCAACGATGCTGCCAAAGAGGCTGTCTGGATCAAGAAGTTCATTACTGAACTTGGAGTGATTCCATCCATTGAGCATCCAATACCTCTGTATTGCGATAACAATGGAGCTGTGGCATTGTCCAAGGAACCCAGATCCCCTCAGAAGTCCAGACAAATTCTGAGGCGGTATCACCTGATCAGGGAGATAGTTGATCGCCGGGAGATCGAGGTCAGGAGAGTAGATACGAAGGACAACACTGCGGATCCATTCATGAAGGCTATTCCCCAGATACAGTTTGAGAGATTATTCGGGATGCTAGGTATGAGATACTACAGCAGCTGGCCTTAGTGCAAGTGGGAGATTGTTAGTTATGTATATGCCCTAGAGGCCATTGTTGTACATATGATGTATATTATAATGGATGCTTGGATATATATAGAGATGACTTTCTTGCTCGTCATGATAGTACGCTATTTGGTTTCACTTTATCTTAACATGTTGACTTGTATTGGTTTACTGTTTTTTCTCTCACATGTTGATAAAGCCCTTAGGATCTGTACTCGAATACTGGGACTATGATGAGATCATACTAGTGGGGCCTTGGTAGTCGATGAGTACATTCTATAACTGTTCCTAGTCGAGGGTATATCGAGATAGGGAATCGATACACCACAGTAGACTAGCGTATACGCATCTTGACCCATATGATGGGCGATGGATGATCCCATATCCATCGGTGTTTGACATCAGAGATGGTGTACGGGTGCTCAGTAGAGACTGGGTACACTGGACGGACTCGTCGAGAACTCCCAGATGGTGATATACCACACGTCAGATGGCAGTTCTTCGGTGACACTCGTACAGGGTAGTCTGTAGACCCGAGATCGTCATAGAGTCTTGTGTGATTCCCACTGTGCTTTGATTTCCACCTTACCACGTCCAAGAGGGCGTGCAAAACGGTGGTTTTTGGGTACAGTCCCGAATCACATGGAGGCAATGAGCGATAGGAGGGGATTCGTCTCTCCCGGTATAGGGAGTTGATGTTGTGCTGTGTTCGATTGGCTATAACTGGAAGTCCCTGGCCAGGGCTGATATAGAGATTTACTGGTAAGTGTTACTAGTAGTTTCTCGACCCGTTATGAGCCACACATCAACACGACTTATCGGTTACTAGGGTCTGACGTATACCACCCCTAGACTTGATATGCAACATATCAAACGAACAGACCGGACTGTACGGGAGTGTTACTGATTGGATTCACAGGAGAACGCACAGGCTAGCTTGTTGATCTTCTGATCGCTCAATACCTGGGTGGCTGTTACGTTTAGCTGACCGCTTGCAGCTTGTGGGTGTTTGATATGATCATCACCTGCTACCGGCGTATTGACGATTCTTTAGAGTCCTACACAGAGGTTTCTTGGCTCAGGCGAAACGGAGTAGAGGCACATATGTGATATGTGCAGGACCGAGAATAATGCGATATGAGATACCGTATGATATTCTCGCGATATTTAGATATGAACCGGGTCATCGGATCAAGTGTTGATTCGATGAATCGGTACATGATATATTAGTCGGTAATATTCGATATAGCCGGATCGTCGGATCAAGTGTTGATTCGATGATTTAATGTATAATAATATATATGATATGTTATTACATTATCTAATATTGGCTTGCTTTATTATTTCATTTTCTCACTGGATGATACATTGATATATATGCGATATATGTTAATTGTATTATTTTCTTTTGTTGCAAATATATAATATATATGTGATATATATTATTGTGACATGATATGATTTATTGTTAAACATGTTTAACGATGATTAAATGAGGTTAGGGTTTGATTAGGGTTAGTTGCTTCATGCACCTTCTAGAAGCAATTTCTTTTGTCATGGTTAAGATATTTGTTGATGACACATTATCTAACCCAACCAAACCCTAACCCTAGTTTATTCTCTACACATTATTAGCCACTCATCCTTGACCATGGTTAATACATCAATCATATACTTTTATTTCTATTCATCACAAAAGGAATTATCAATTATCTTTTCCATGATCATCTTCTTCTCTCTTGATTTTGAGCTCACTAGATATTCATTTTGTGATGATAAATTATGAGAAAATGATTTAAAAAGAAAGCATAAATACTACTCTCTCATCCTCATCTCATCTAGCCCATGAGATTAGTGTGTTCATCTCTTTAGTGTGAGAAAGCTTGAGTTATTGAAACTTCGACGTAGATCATCGGAGATTTGGAACACTTCAAGCTAGCATGGATCGTTCGAGTCGTGGAGCCTCTCTTGAGTCCGGGAGATCGTGGATCGCGGCGAAGGGACTTCTACTCGGAGTTTGTGAAGCGAAGGAGCGGACTACAAAGGTTGTAATCCCTCACACTTAGCTTAAAATATGTAATCTTGTATGCTTAACCCTAATTATCTAGCAAAGATCCCGGCTTTGGGTTGTTCGGCACGTCTAAATTTTTATCCGGGCATGTTTGATGCCTTTTGAACCTTCACAAGAGTGCCTAGGAACCCTACATGTTTTGGTAAAGGCTAGATATGAACGGAGTTCCAAGTCGAGATAGAGGTTAAGAGTGGGAACCCTTTTCCCTCCAGAAACCCTAATCTACATGTATCACTGCCATTCTAGTTTTAAATCTATTAAATGATAAAAAGGGTAATCTTTAATTAATCATCCATAACTACTAAATCCTAATGAACCCTACAAGCCCCCTCTTATTTATATAAACTTACCTCCGTAGTTAATCTAGATCTATATTTTGCATTAGTGTTTAAATGTAGATCTAGATCCTACAACCATTCTTCAATATTCTTTATTCTTCCTCCTCTCTTTCTCAACATGCCTAAGGTAAGAATAAAATATTCAACGTTTCGCTGAGGACGACTCGTACTCACCTCGGTCTAGCCACGCGCGACACCGTTCTGATTGCGGTTAACTACTACACATAAAATCTAGATCAAGCAATACTTTTGGGATTGATTTTCCCTTTGAGCAGATGTTATTTGATATTTACTATTTGGTATAGTAGCTAAGCGGGACTAGTCCGAGAACTGTACCTGAATATATTTTTGCATGCATTGATAGTTATCGAAGGGATTTCCACAATAGAGCTATAGTCTCAGTATTTACCTACGTGTCCGAAATGACACGAAACATTTTACAAAGGAAACCCTTTTAAATTATTTTCCAAACGGCGGGACGTATGTTAAACAAAAGATATATATATATATATATATATATATATATATATATATATATATATATATATGTATATAGAATTATCTTCTTACAATAAACGCACGCTACTTGTGCTGTGATACGCGCATCACACAGCAATTTAAAAAAAATAGTTTGGCATGCATTTCTACCGATGTTTTGACGAATTTACAACGATGTGGACATGTTATAGTTTTGATGGCTATCATGTTGGTTTTCTTATTGGATTTTGACATTTGTGTCTTCACCATAACTCCGATGATTGCGGGACGCTTGACGGAGTTTTGATTTTGGTTTATACACTCTTTTTTCATGCGAATGCATTGCCCTACGATCTGATTTATGTACTTATAATTTCCGAGCCCCGACGACTTGATCTGTTTACTGAAATGTTTTAGTATTGAGGGGTTTAAATTTAAATTCGGGGACCAAATTTCTTTAAGGGGGGAGATTGTAACATTTCCGAAAAATAAAATATTATTTTTGGGAATTTATATAATTAAATAATAAATATTATGAATATTTTAATGATGCGGTATAATTAAATACAGATAAATTGGGAAAATTTTGGAAAAAATTATAGGAATTTCTGAAACGAGGGTGTTTTATATGATTGAAGCAATTTTCAATTCTTTTTGATTAATTATATTCCATTTTAATGCAAACCGCGATTAAATATCACTAATCGTGCATTAAGCTTGAATTGTGCACATGACATGCACCATGTCATGTTTCATATTTTTACATTTTCTACCATGGCTTTTCTTTATTTCTTCATTCTTGGTTTAGGTTTTAAAATGAGAGGAAAAGAAAAGAAAAAAGAAAAAAAAAAGAAAAAGGAAATGATAAAGAAATGGATATGGGCATGAGAGAGAGAAATGAGGGGTCAAATTTGACCATAGTCTTCTCTTCTTCATAACTTCCTTCATCATTTTCCTCTTCTTCCTCTCCCATGGCAGCCACTCCCTCCACCTCCTCTTCAAGCCTCACAAACACCATCAATCCTACATCAAAACATCATCCCCTATGCACTAAAAACATGCACAAGCTCATCACAAGCACTTACAAGCACTTTGGACCAAAAAAATTGGATTTTGAAGACTTGGGGCAAGTCAAGAAAATTCTTGAGTTGCCAAATGAGGTAATTCCTTTATCGTTAGAGTAGTATTTCAATTCTTTTAGCATAATTACATGTTTAAAATCGATTAAGTGTTGTTTAGTGAACTTTGAAAATTCCTAGTTAAGGTTAGGGTTTGAATTGAGGTGTAAAGTGTAATTGAAGTTAGTAGAGGCCACACAAACCCTGTAGTGATGGTATATTGGACTAAACCATAGACATAAACCCCAATTCACAAACTTAGAAATCCACGATATCGTATTTTGTGGAAATTGTGATGTGTTTTGGAGAACTGCTATAACCCGGGTGACCTGAAAATTATTTAGCGATTACTGAGAGATGTGCAGGCAATGTGGAGCATAACCTTAAGACCCGAGACCCTAATCCTTCACAATGGCCGCAAATTTATCCTTTCTAGCCACAATTTCTGGCCAGGGTAGGAGAGATTGCATTCGTGCTTGTTCTGTAG
Organism: Agapanthus africanus; assembly: GCA_030015575.1. NCBI lineage: Eukaryota > Viridiplantae > Streptophyta > Magnoliopsida > Asparagales > Amaryllidaceae > Agapanthus > Agapanthus africanus. The sequence goes on along the minus strand of JASDDO010000004.1, from coordinate 147,453,830 downwards.
CTCCTATATCAGTAAACTAGACCCTATACATATGCAAATTTGGCTAATTTCACCTAGGGTAAAATCTGTGACTATTTTCTTGAGTTGCTGCCTTATTTTGTGACTTCGTTTTAATGTTGGTTTTGGTATTTGTGTTTTATCTCGATCACTTGATGTTTGTACGTCTATATCGAGTGTTGTTTAGTTGATTTGCGTGAGTAGACCATATGTTTTAACCTATGAGTGATCCGTGTGTCGTTTCGATTGCGAATTGGATTTTAATGCGATACGATGTGTTATGACATGTAGGTACCTCCACGAAGACTTTGAGATGACAAGCAAGAGCGTGGTGACATCAGCATCGGCAAGCAAGGATCAATGTAAGTAGATATATATATCTACGGGGGAAGTCGGGTGGATGGCATATAGCACCCCCGCAGTTCGTAGTGTAGCATATGATATGATATAGATAGGTATATACATATGTGTTTTATGAGATGCGTATACTTAGCAAGACATGCTTAGGTGACTTTGAGTTAGTGTTAGTGTATTCATGAGATAGTGATTTAGTTAGTTTCTTAGTCGCGAACCATAGAGTAGTTATTTGCATACACGCACACACACACGCATACATAGTATTTTCTTGTGCGTATATGGGGATATGTATATATATACATATATGTATGTGAGTATGTATGTATATATATATATATATATACGTGTATATATATACATGGATGATGAGGATAGTATATGATACTTGGAGATGAGTCGATGTGATTGGGCATGATTCCACGAGATCGGTGATGTGATTTGGTTCGTATTATGAGATACGGCATGATATTATAGCGGATCTTTAGACGATGTGTTTTCAGACACACGCATATATATTTATAGATGATATCAGTATGTACTAGACTTAGATCAGTACCCCAGTTCATGTTATATGATGATAAGGATACCAGATGAATAATGAGATAAATATGATATTTGACCCGTACCCAGATTTGGGATACCGTACGATGGATTTACCGTACGAGATATAATTATGATGATAGATCCACACTCATGACTCGAGGATGTCATATTATATATTGTATAGTACGTGATACTATTGAGGCGAGATCACCGACTACTAGATATATAGATCGACTCAGACTTAGGTGGATTTCCTTACCCTTTTGACTAGTCTATTAGTTAGTCCGGTAGTTTATTTAGTAGATGTTAGAATGAGCACGAGTCATACTTATTTCAAAAACTAACGAATCGTGAGTATTTTAAAGATAGACAAGGGATACTACGGATATTTAAAAGGACATACATTTTCTTAAAAACACCGTAGCCCTATTTTCTGAACACCACGATTCGTGCGATTTCAGATATCAAAAACTGTATGACTCGTATATACGAATGTATATTTCATTATTGCTGCATTTACTTCATTTGCCATTTATCCTGCTGTTCGCATTGCATTGCATGCCTATATGTATTTTCGTGAGTAATGATGAAATCTGTTGTTAGGACACCAGCACCATTACCGATGATACGTATGCTCCACATACACTTGCTTGCTGGCTCACACACATCTTCATCTCTAATTGCTATGTCACGTAAACTTTAGAGAATATTATTTTATTGACATAACTTTCTAGCTGATAGTTCCTATATGTTATTGCTTTCATGTGCTAGTTTAGATATTGCATTCTTTACTTAGATACCCATGCATGTTTATATATTCATTTGTCATGCAATATTATGGGGCCAGTCCGGATTGCCGGAGCTTGGTATTACTATTATTTACTCTTGAGATTGTTATTTCGGATTTCTATGAGATTTCTGGATTTAGAGAAACCGCAAGATTTTATAAACTATTATCATTTTAAAAGACAGAAAAGTGCGGTTTTCTCATGATATGATTTGAGATATGTCCACCATGAGTATTCTCGTTCTTGAGCGATATCATACACCCGATTCGAGGAGGAGGAGGAACTGTTTGTGGGTGCATGGTGGACCTGAGGCGAGAAGGTCGGAAATGATGGCGTTGAGCCAGAGACGGGGGAGCACTACTGACCGATGATTTTATTGTGACGCGCCGGATATCCGGAGGATACCGACGTGGTCTTGAGATTTGATGATATGGACCCGAATCCTTAGATATTGAGATTTGATGATACAGGCCAGTCCGGATAGCCGGAGCCTGAGATATTGAGATTTGATTATATAGGCCAGTCCGCATAGACGGAGCCTGAGATATTGAGTTTTTGAGATATATATTTTGTTTCGATGCTTGACACTGATTCCCTGTTGATTTCATTGATGATACACGAGTTATATATATACAGAAATCTCACTAAATAAATAAAATAGTTTTCTCATTCATGATGTATTCTGTTTTCATTCGTATTGTATTCATACATCATATTTATGATATATTGCTATCTGAGGCACTGACACGAGCACGTGGTATTACACTTATGTGTAAATGGTTCAGGATATTATATTGAGGATATATTATTATCGTATGACCCAGGATTGAGTCATACATGCGATTTCTGCTCGGTGATGTTTTCTACTCACGAGTTGGCAACTCACCCCCGTTGTGCCATAGTTCTTGCTGGTTTTGCCGTACAGGTTCCATTGCGGCTTGCTGGCACACTACATTCATTCCGGGTGATTGCTTTGGTAGGTGAATTCACTTACATCGTGACCACCATTGTACCTTATTTATATTCAGTTGTATCTAGTAACTCCATCAACCAGACTTGTATATTTATTTTATAACCTTAGAAGACCAGTTGTATATTCTTTCGACCTTAGAGTCACGCGTTGTATTATTATGGGTTTTCTTGATGATACTGAGTTTTCTTTTGAGTATTGATCCTCGCCCTTCGTCGCTGTATATTATATTGCTTACGTGGTTGTGACCGACAATTGGCGAAGAGCTAGCTCCAGCTTGGGGATGCCTTTATTCATTATATATACATTATAAAGGTTTATACCCGTTTGGGTTCAGTATTTACAAAGGAAACTCTGCCGAAATTTTTGGAAAAGACTTGATTTTTTAAAAATGTTTACTATGAGTTTCAAAGTGATTTATATGCAAACTTTTAAACAAGTTTTCCTTCACTTCCTTATTTAAATGGTTTAGATTTCTGAGATTTTGGCTTACTTGAATTAGATAGGGTCCTATAGACTTCATATGATTCAAGTGCCAGTCATGTGCCATTTCGTATCGTGACACATTCTGGCTGGCCTTTACCAGTGGCCTAATCATCTGCTATGGATCTACTCTTGTATCAACAAGAAATCCTAGTCAAACAATATGTCACATGTTCGTATGTAACCGAAGTACGCCCTGGTCAGTCCTCGTCCATGACGAGCTTGGGCTGACTGCAACTCTAGCCACATCTCTCTCTACTCGCATAATCGTGGTAACAGAAACCACAATCCAATATCGATGAGGAAAGATCATAGGAACGAATAGAATACGGTGCATAAGAAATTTACATCCTAAGGCTTCTTAAGCGTAATAGCGTATTGTGAGTATGCCGCGGAACATACACATGTTACGTCACTCTACTTAAGTCACCTACTCCATCAACCAAGGTCGACCTACACAACAAAAGTTCGGGTCTAATACCCCCTAGGCCAAGTCTAAGTTCCGTAAGATCAAGCCTAGGTTCCGAATATAAATATACGCCCTAGATTCCGCATAGTCAAACCTAGACTCGAACAAAGGTTAAACCTAGCGCTTTGATACCAACTTTGTCACGACCCGGAAAATGCACATGACTGGCACTTGAATCATGTGAAGTCTATAGGACCACACCTAATTCAAGTAAGCCAAAAGCCAAGAAATCTAAACCTTTTTAGGGAAAAAATAAGTAGAGGTGCAGTTTTGAAATAAGGTACACTAAAATCAAGTTTATACTTATATATATATATAAGTAGTAACGTATGAAACACTATATTTGTGTCTAACTTGAAAACCTTTGGTCATTTAAAATTTTGGGCATCACCTCTTTTGTAATTTTTTAACCCGAAAACGAATACATAAACTATATAATATGCATCCCCAAGCGAGAGCTAGCTCTTCGCCAAATGGAGGAAAAACCACGCAAGATAATATAAATATACAACGCCGAAGGGCGAGGATCAAAACACAGAAGGAAAGGGAGAAAACTAAGAATCATATGAAAACCAGAAACAACAATAAATACATAGGCGCGACTCTAAGACCGAAAGAATAAACAACTGTGGTATTCTAAGTCTACTAATTGTACAAGTCTGGTTGATGGAGCTTAATAGATACAGCTGAAATGAATAAAAGTACAACAGTGGTCACGATACAAGTGAACCCACCCACCAAAGCAATCCCCCGGTAGGAAGTAGTGTGCCAGCTAAGCCGCAATAGAACCTGTACGGCTAAACCTGCAAGAAACTGTGGCACAACGGGGGTGAGTTGCCAACTCGTGAGTAGATGATATCACTAAGTAGAAACCGTATGTATGACGATCTCCTAGGATACAATAATGTACTCATAATATACACTGAAACATATAGTAGTGGCAAGGGTAATTATCTAAACATAAGAGTAATACCAAGTACCCGTGTCAGTGCCTCAACCAGCGACATGTCACATATATGATGTACGAATGCATCAAGAATGAAATCAGAATATATATTTGTATGAGAAAGCTGTTTTCTTATCTCAGTAAGATTTTAGTATAAAAACTGGAGTAGTATCCATGAAATCAACAGAAATCCGTGTCAAACATCGACACAAAATACTCAATATCCCGGGCTCCATCAGTACGGATCGGTCCATATCATCCAATCTCATGACTATGGTTGGTATCCTCCGGATATCTGCCGCGCCAAATATCACCGGTAGGTAGCCTGTCCCTGCCAGGCTCATCGTCTACAACTCGAGCTTCTTGCCCTGGGGTACCTTACCAGGTCTACCATGTACCCGAAACGGTTCATCCTACTCCTCGAATCAGGTCTCGAAAACCAACTCAATCAAGAAAGCTCATGGTGGACGCCATATACACCATATCACGAGAAAACCGAAACTTGCATTTTTTAAAATGATAATAAGTTTATAAAATCCTTGTGGTTTTCCCCCAAATCCAGAAATCTCATGGAAATCCAAAATCCCAAAATCAAGAGTCAGTAAGAAGTGAATACCGGCATATATCCCCACAATATTGCATAGCAGAATGAATATATAATACATGGGGTACCTAAGTAAGTAATGCAATATCTAAACTAGCATATGAAAGTAAGCATACTAGCACTATGTTGAAACTACTAGCTAGCTGGTTATACCAATGAAGTAACATTTTCTAAGATGTACGTGACATGGCAATTACCGATGATGATGTGTGTGAGCCGGCAAGCAAGTGTAAGTGCAACATAGGCATCATCGATAATGGTGCTGGTGTCCTAACAGCCGAGATCATAAAAGCTAAAGAAAACACATGTATATATATGAAGTGCGATGAGAGCAACATGAATATGTTAGAAAATGAATAGAAAATGCAACAATAGGGGATATACATATTGGTACATGAGTCATACAGTTTTTGTGTTTTGAAATAGCACGAATCATGGTTTTTTGAAAAGTAGGAACTACGGTGTTTTGAGAAAAGGGACGGCTTTTCAAAATACTCACGATTCGTTAGTTTTGAAAATAGGTATGACTCAAGCCAGGTCTAGCATCTATTTAACAACTAAGAGACTAAATTAAGGAACTAGTCGGGTGAATAAGAAAATCTACATATATCCCGAGTCGATATACCTAGTAGTTGGCGATCCAGCCTCATAGCGTTACGCACTGTATAATACATAGTACGGCATCCTCGAGTCAAGAGTGTGGATCAATCATCTTATATGTCTCGTACGGTAATATCCATCGTACAACATCCTCAAAATCGAGGGTACGGGTCAAAATCATACATAATATCATCATTCGTAAAATATCACGATCACGGTTACGGTTCTAAAGTCTCGTACCTTCAAATATCACCAATTCACATATTATTGCATGTATGAATACATATCGCCCATCGATCCATTATAATATCATATCGTATACAGTATTACGACTCGATCACATATCAGAAATCTCACGGCATCATGCCCGATCATATCGGCTCATCTCCACAACATATACTATCCTCATCTTACGTGTGTGTGTACACACACACACACACAAACATACACTCACATATATATATATACACACACATATACACAAACATAGATACCAAGTGTGTGCGTGTGTGCGACTAAGTAAACCGATAACTCACGACTAAGAGTAAACTATCCTACAAGTAGGCCAAATCTAATCTATAGTCTCCTAGTAACCCTATTTACTAGGTATCCAAGTGTCACATAAATGTAAAATAATATATAACCTATTCTTCGGTTGCGGGGGTGCTATACGCTATCCACCCGACTTCCCCCATAGATATGCATCTACTTACCTTGATCTTCGCTTGCCGAAGTCGATGACGCTTGTTTTCCCTTGTCATCCTGAAGTGCACGTGAAGTACCTACATATCACAAAATACAACTGATTGATCATTTCTTTGTGAATACCGTACACTTCTAAATGAGTGCAAATGATAGGGAAATTGCTGGTTAAAAGATGCAGTATTTTCGACTGATCAACAACGTATCGCATCAAAATCCAATTCAAAAACCGACACGACACGCGAAGTGCTCATAGGTTATAACCTATAGCCTACGAATGCAAAAACAATCATAAAACCCTCGTCGTTGATATATAAACGTACAACGACCAAATCCACAATCAAATGCTAAAATCCATGTTTTAGAAATCGGAAAACCATTGCTATTATTAACTCAAACGCTCCCAGGTTTTGCCTCAGATAATTTGGGACAAAAAGAACAATAAAGTGGCTAAGTTATGAGGATTGTGAGCTATATGCTAAAACCCAACATCAGAAGCAAAAATCTGGCAGGCCAATAGTGCTACAGTAACAGCCCCCGACGGCCCCACTTTTGAATTTTGGTCTCTTCTTTTGGTGGTGGTCTCCTATTCGTCTTACTAGGTCTCTGGGTTTGTTTGATTTTCTTAAAAGGTTCCCAAGTTGCTCCAGATTCCCTGTAGACCACAAAAAAATCTCAAAACCGATGTGGGAAAATTCTAGGATCGTGTTTTGGGTTCAAGTCTCGGATTTGGTCTAGAAAAGAAATCTCTAAGGTCATGTAAAACATCACTACAGCTCAATTACATCTTTACAAGTCATGCTATCTCCTAACCCTCCTCTAGAAATTCTCAAAGTTCACTAAACCACATCGGTTTAACTCTAAACTATGATAAGGTATGAGAAAAACAAGATTCTATACTAAGGGTGTGGAAATATAGCTCATTTGGCAACTCAAGAAAATTCTTGAGTTGCTCAAAGTCTAATCCTGATGCCTCCATAGGGTTGGTAGTGGGGTTAAGCACATTTTATGTGAAGAGAGTATGGAGTTTTTGTGAGGATTTTGGGGTAGCCATGGTGGTAGTGGAGGTGGAGAGATAAAAGAGATTGAGGAAAGAGGAAAAGAAAATGAAGAGGAGAGAAAATGAGAAGGGTGTGTAGAAACTTCCTACTCTCTCTCTCTCTCTCATTAGCCATGACACCTATCCCATCACTCTCTCTCTCTCTCAAAATATCTTCCCTTTTCCATTTAAAACACAACCAAAACTATTTATTTTTTTTTTTTTGAAATGAAGTATGGTTACAAAACAATGATATAAGTGTTTGCAACATACTTTGTTGCAAGCCATGCACATAATTAAGATTAATGCATAATTAGTGAAACACTAATCGGGTTTTATATTAATTTAAATATAACTAGTTGTATAATAATTCATAGAATGCCTAAATCACATAAATACCTTCAATCAATAATCCTTATTAATTTACCAAATATTTTCCAAATTATCGATATATAATTATACCCTTTTATTAAAACTAATTCTCATACTTAATAATATTCGTAGAAATTATTATTTTAATTATTTAATTTCCCAAAAATAATATTTTATTTTCTGAAATGTTACAACAACCTTTGTAGACTGGTCCTTCACTTCTAAAGCACCGTGTAGTAGTCCCTTCGCTCTAAGTAGTGGTGTCCTGGACTCTCCTTAGGCTCTAGTAGACGAAAGTAACGAGCTTGCTCAAAGATCTTCTAGGCTAAAGATGGTCTACATCGAGGAGACTCTAACTCAAGCTACCTCTTCACTAATTGATGAATTAGTGAAGCAAACAAAATATACGAAATGGCTAGTTTGGTATAGATTGATGAAGTAGGAATTTTACTCACTTTAGGATATTTATCCTCCTTTTCTTTCTTCACCTCTAATAAACCAAGAGAGGAAAATGAGATGAAGATGATGAACTTGTGTTGAACCATGGTTGAAAGAATATCTCATATCCTTTTGTAGAGAGTTAACCATGACTAAAGATAATGGTTAGGTTAATAAATATCTAGGATAAAAAAAATAGTGGAATTAGGTCAAGGCTTCTACAACCTTCTCAAGCTTTCTTTAGCCATGCAAATTTCCACCTAATTTTGGTTTTCCCTAAATAAATAAATCCTAAAATTATCTTTAATATGGTATGAGTCTCATACACCTAAGTCCTATGTATCATCTAGCATGACACATAAAAATAAATAAATACAGTTATATATATCACATATATTTTAAATGTATTTGTAGAAAAGAAATTCTTAAGGGAGCATATATTAGTTAATATATCAAATATATAATTATATATTAAATTATTAAATCAACAATTGATTTAATAATCCGGCTATATCATATATAACCGACTAATATCAAATCATTGAATCAACAATTTATTCAATAATCCGGTTATATCACATATAACTTATATCACGAGATTAGAATACGGTATCATATACACGTATTGATCACGGTCCCGCACATATCACATATGTGCCCTACTTCGTTTCGCTTGAGCCAGGAAACCTCTGTGTAGGACTCTAAAGACTCGTCAATACTCCGGCAGTAAGTAATGATCATATCAGTTACCCACAAGCCGTCAGCGGTACTAGCTGGACATAACAGCTACCCGAGTATTGAGTGATCAGCAAGCAAGCTTGTCTAAACTCCCGCAAAGCCTATCAGTAACACTACCGTACAATTCGGTCTCTTCATCTGATATGTCGCATATCTAGTCTGGGGGTGGTATACATCAGACCCCAATAACTTGATAAGTCGTGCCGATGTGAGGCTCATAACGGGTCGAGAAACTATAGATAACACTTACCAGTAAATCTCAGTATCAGCCCTGGCCAGGGACTTCCTGTTATGGCCAATCGAGTACAACGCAATATCAACCCCCAATACCGAGAGAGACGAAACCCCTCCTATCGCTCATTGCCTCTATATGACTCGGGACTGTACCCAAAAACCATCGTTTTGCACGCTCTCTTGAACGTGGTAAGGTGGAAATCAAAGTACAGTGGGAATCACACAAGACTCTATGACGATCTCGGGTATACAGACTAACATGTACCGGTGTAAATAGAGAACTTCTATCTGACGATAGGTATAATACCATCTAAGAGTTCTCGGCGAGTCCTGTTCGGTGTACCCATTCTCCAATGAGCACCTATGCACATTCTCTGATATCAAACACCAATGGTTGTGGGATCAACCATCGCTCCATACAGGGTCAAGAATCGTACACACTACTCTACTCTGTAATATCGATGCCCCGTCTCGATACTCTCTCGACTGGGAACAATTAAAGGATGTACTTGTAGACTACCCTGGTCCCACCAGTGTGATCTCCATCATAGTCCTGGTAGTCAAGTCCACATCTTAAGGGCTTTATCAACATGTAATAGAGAGATGGTATAAAGATATATGTTAAGATAAAGCATAACCAGATAGCATACTATCATGTCGAGTGTGAAAGTCCTCCCTATATATTTCCAAGCATCCACTATAATATACAATCATGTACAATAATGGCCTCTAGGGCATACATACAACTAACAATCTCCCACTTGCACTAAGGCCAGTTGTTGTAGTATCTCATACCCAACATCCCTTACAGGCTCTCTAGGGAAAGGCCTTCGTGAGTGGATCCGCCGTGTTATTCTTCGCGTCAGCTCTCCTGACCTCGATCTCCCGGAGATCAACCATCTCCTTGATCAGGTGACACTACCTAAGAATATGTCTGGATCACTGATGGGACCGGGGTTCCTAGGCGAAAGCTCCAACTCCATTGTCACAATAAGGGTAAGAACCTCACCAAGTTCATCTCATGAACATTTTTATCCAGACGGCCTCTTTGGTAGCATCGTTGGTGGCGATGTATTCAACTTTTATCATTGAGTCTGCTACGATATCTAGTTTGGAACTCTTCTAACATACCGTCCCTCCACTGAGGGTAAAGACAAAACCCGCGACTGTCTTACAGTCGACCCTATCACTCTGGAAGCTCGAATCGGGAAAGGACTCCACCTGGAGTTCACCGTTACCATACACCAAGATCATTTCTTTAGTCCTTCTCAAGTAATTAAGAATGTTTTTCACAGTTATCCAGTGTTTCTCCCAGGATCTGATTGATACCTACTCACTACACCTAGTGAGTATGATACATCCTCTTAGATCTATCTCTATAGATCTAAATCACTGGATGTAGGAGGCATTACCCAGATCATTCTTGGAGAAACATTGTGATAAGAGGAGCCTGACCGAGTGTAGCATAGGAACACCATTTCCTATCAAGAGTATGTCATCCACATACAATACGGGAAGACATCCTTACTCTCCACAACCTTCTTTTATATACAAGGTTCATCTACCTTTTTGATGAAGTCAAACTCTTTGACTGCCACATTAAAACAGATGTTCCAACTCCGCGATTCCTTCTTTAATCCATAAATTGATTTAAGCAACTTGCACACCTTTCCGCTGCTCTCACTGTCTACAAAGCTCTCTGGCAGTGTCATGCACACGCTCTCTTCTAAATCACCATTTAGAAAAGCGGTCTTGATATCAATCTGCCAGATTTCGTAGTTATGGTATGCAGCAATGACAAGTAGGATCCTGATGGACATAAGCATAGCCACTGGAGAAAAGGTTTCATCATAATCCACACCTGGTTATTGACGAAAAACTTTTACTACAAGTCTAGCTTTGAAAGTCTCAACTTTTCCATTTACACTAAGAATCTTCTCAAGATCCACTTGCTCCTGATGGGTTTTACCCCTTCAGGTGCAACTTCCAAAATCATACTTTGTTGGTGTACGTGAATTCCATCTCAGATCACATACCATCCAGCCATTTCACAGAGTCCCCACTCATGATGGCATGCTCAAAACTAGTTGGGTCATCATCTTCCATGATGCAATCCTTGCTCCCACCGTTATTGAGAAAACCGTAGTATCTATCAGGCAGATGAGGAACCCTACTAGATCGACCGAGAATGTGAGGTTCGTCGGGAACTATCGAATCCTCTTGTTCCATCAAATCATCAGCTGTAGTTTGTATAGCTGGAACTTCTTCCAGTTCTATCTCATGACCACAAATTTCTTTCGCAAGAAATTTCATTTCTAAAAAGGAGGCATTCCAAGAAACAAAACAACTTTTGTTCCTCAGTGTGGTAGAAGATATACCCTTGCGAATGTTTGGGATATCCAACAAACTTACACAGAACTGACCTTGCCTCGAGCTTATCCAGATTTTTCTTTTCAACATAGGTCGGACAACCCCATAACTTAACTCGTTTAAGACATGGTCTCTTCCCAATCCATATCGCATATGGAGTGGTAGGCACTGATTTGGTCGGAACCCTATTCAATAGGTATGCGGCTTCTCAAGCGCATAACTCCAAAAGGAAATAGGCAACTCAGCAATACTCAACATAGAGTGCACCATATCTAATAGGGTGCGGTACCTCCGCCCTGATATACTGTTGTGCTGTGGTGTATACGGAGGAGTAAGTTGAGAGAGAATCCCATTCTCCTTTTAAATAATCCAGGAATTCGGTGCTCAAATATTTTCCTCCCCGATCATATCGAAAGATTTTAATACTTTTACCCATTTGGTTCTCGACTTCGCACTTTTATTCCTTGAATTTCTCAAAAGATTTAGACTCATGTTTCAACAGGAACACATGTACGAATCTTGAGAGATCATCAGCGAATGTAATAAAGTACGAGGAACCATTCCTGGCTTGTGTAGATATGGGACTGCATACATCACTATGTATCAATCCCAAGAGCTCAGTAACTCTTTCTCCATGTCCAGTAAACGGAGTTTTGGTCATCTTGCCTTTGAGACATGACTGGCAAGTTTCATATGATGTAAATTCAATCTGATTTAAATATCCATCTCTATGCAACTTCGCTAGCCATGTCGCATTGATATGACCTAGTCTACAATGCCACAAGAAGGATTCGTTCATTTCTGAACTCTTCCTCTTGTGTGTGTTTTGTACATTAAGAAATGTAGTTTTGTTGGGTTCCAAAGCACCCTAACTAGGATTTATGGGGCATCAAGTATGCAATTTAAAAAAACCTAGAGATCTATGCAACCCATGCCAAGTATCTAACTAGAAAATTAGGAGTTAGGCTAGCATGTAATCAAACATGACACTAAGTGAATGAGGAATACAACCGTGTAGACCGGTCCTTCACTTCTAAAGCTCCATGTAGTAGTCCTTTCGCTCCAAGTAGTGATTTCCTGAACTCTAGTAAAGGTTCACAAGGCGAAAGGAACAAGCTTGCTTGAAGTCTTCGAGGCCAAAGATGATCTACGTCGAGAAAACTCCAACTCAAGCTACCTCTTCTCTAAATGGGAATTATTGAAGAAAACAGCCTAAACTAAAAGGCTAATCTAGTATAGGTTGATGAAGGATTTTTGCTCACTTTAGAATAATTTTTCTCACTATATTTCTTCACTTTCCAAAAAGCTAGAGAGCAAAATTGGAATGAAGAAGAAGATGATAATGGAATGAATATCATGAGTGAGAATAGCAATAATGGGTGAGTTAATATCATATACTAACTCATGTAGAGACTAAACCATGGCTAATCCTAATGGTTTGGTTAATAAATATCTTAAGTAAAACAAAATTAGTGGACTAAGTCAATGGTTCCACAAGCTTCCACTAAGCTCCAAACCATGACTAATTTCCACCTAATTTTAATTACATTAAATAAATAAAACCTTTCATTATCATAAGCATGGTGTGAGTCTCATACACCCATGTTGCATGTAGCAACAAGCATGACACAATAATATATATCACATATATATTAAGTGTACACAAGTAAGAAAAATGAAATGCTTAAGTGAGCTAATATTAGTTAATTTAAATTAATATATCAAATATATATATATAGATATAATTATACATTAAATTATTAAATCAACACTTGATTTAATAATCCGGCTATATCACATATAACCAACTAATATTATATGTATCAACTTATCGAATCAACACTTGATTCGATAACCCGGCTATATCACATATAACCGACCGATATCACATATCGCGAGATCAGAATACGGTATCTCATACACGTATTAATCTCGGTCACACACATATCACATATGTGCTCCTACTTCGTTTCGCCTGAGCCAGGAAACCTCTATGTAGGACTCTAAAGACTTGTCAATACGCTAGCAGTAGGCTGTGATCATATCACATACCCACAAACCGTCCGCGGCACTAGCTGTACGTAACAACTCCCAGGTATTGAGCGATCAGAAGATCAACAAGCAAGACTTCTCATACTCCTGCGAATCTAATAAGTAGCACTACCGTACAGTCCGGTCTCTTCTTCTGATATGTCACAATCCAGCTTGGGGGGTGGTAAACGTCAGACCCCAATAGCCTGATAAGTCATGCCGATGTGAGGCCCATAACCGAAAGTCGACCTTAGCACCACCATGAGGTTCTAGAGGTATCAAGCATGCCAAATTTTAATTTTTATTTGGTGCTAAGTTAGACTAACAAGATCTTTACTAGATTATTATGGTTTTCCTTTGTGATGTGATGAACTAAAGAAAAGAAAAGAGCATACAACCTTTGTAGTTTGAGTCCTTCACTTCACATGCTCCGTGTAGTAGTCCCGCGACTCCACTAGGCTCCACTTGAGGTTTTGGACGAGCTTCCTCCGATGACCTTCATGCCGAAGATGATCCACGCGAAGTCCCTCCACCTCAAGCTACCTCTACACTAAACTCTTTAGCGTAGGAAACACGCTACACTCGATCGCTAGTCAAGTGTAGGATGGTGAAGTAGGGGATGATAAAGCTCACTTGTTTATGTTCAAGCTTCATGATTCACATTTCATGTGAGGGTTGAAGCTTGAATAATGGCAATGAGGAAGATGAAGAAGCTAGAGAGCAACCATGGGAGCACCTAAGGAAAAATGGCTAAGTGTTGAGAATGAGCGAAAATTGAATGGCAACTCTTGACCCCCACTCATTCAAGTATGGAATTTTTCAATATAAAATTGCAATCATGCTTGAATAGTGAGTCAAAATGAATAAACAAATATAACTCCCATGCTTGCAACCATGCTCTCAATTTACACCTCATTTCTATTTTTTTCAAAAATAGAAAATCAAGCCATGCATCATTTATACACACACACACACACATACATTATGAAGAATAATTAGTGAGCTAATGATATTAGTTAAGATATAATCATATCATATATAATGTATATGTTGGGTTACGCCAGCGCCCCGACCATCAATCCGTGGCCAAATGCGGAACAAAAACTTTAATAAACCGGCTCTAACGGAACCCGATTTCCGGATCAAACCATTAACCCTTTACTAGCTAAATGAAAAGGAGTTTAGAGAGGTTATATCGAACGATTCGATTCCTTCGGTCTTCAACCATCATCCCAAGCTCCTCGTGGCTTCCTTGATCAAGCTTGATCTCCGGTCTCCCTCTATCGAAGACAATCCACCCGAGAGTCCATGCAACGGGCTCCAACCTCATATCCGAGGAAACTAGGGCACCTAGATCGCTACTCTAGATACCGTAGATGAAGTAGAAAGTGATGAAGGATTAATTTGTCTTAAGACACCCAAGGATTCTCAACTCATGAGAGGGTTTTGGGTGGAGCTAAAGGAAGAAGAAGGGGCCATGAGGATGAGGTGTTGAGAGCAACTCATGAAAGAGAAAGAGAAATGAATAATGGCTTAGCCATTTTGTTTATTGTGAGATTATAGAATAAATAATGATGCCATCCATAAAAAAATATCTCATGCCACCAAAATATCTAGAGTCAACCATAAAATCTCAAGTCAACAATAATCTCACAATAAACAAAACCTTAAGCATGCTAGAATAGTAACCATGGGTCACTAATTAGCCATGCTACAAAATATGCAATAAACTTCTCATCCTACACCTCAATAACCTTTTAATCAAAAAAGGTCTAAACCATGATGAGGTGTAATCTTTTAAAAGTTTTCTTGTAATAAATTATAAGAATACCCCTCAACTCTATATACATACCCGCATCCGTACTCCGAAGAATATAAATACAAAGAGACGAAAACAATCCAATAATATAATACTAGGATCCGGCATAAACCAAAGCCCACTAGTATTATCCGTCAAATCATGATCCGTGCACAAGTGCACATATATGATTGAACCATGCCATAAAACCATACGAACTCTACTACGTTTTGCCCGAAGCAGGAAAACCCTCTGTGTGGGACTCTAAAGACTTGTCAATACGCTGGCAGTGGGTTTAACCACAATCACATCAGCGGCACCAGATGTACGTAATGGCTACCCAGGTATTGAGCGAAAGGGAGGCCGACGAGCAAACTCATCCTAAAACCCTACTGAGCCTGACAGTGACAATATCTATACAGTCTGGTTCGTTCGTCTATGAGTATCGCATATCGAGTCTAGGGGGTGGATAATGTCAGACCCCTAATAACGCGACATTTAGTGTCGGTATGAAGCCCATCACCACTTGAGAAACTATTGATCCGAATCAGTAATTCTCGACTATCTTGACCAAGGATTTCTAGTAATGGCCACCCGTGCACAACCGCGACATCAACCCCCAATACCGGGAGAGACGAATCCCCTGACGATCCTCTCACTGCCTCCATGTGGCTCAGGACTGTACCCAACCAAAACCTGTTTGCACGACTCCTTTAAGCCTGGTAGGGTAGTAATAAAAGCATAGTAGGAACTCACACGAGACAAATGATGATCTCAGGTCGATAGACTAACCTGTACACATGTCACCAGGGAACTGCTATCTGACAATAGGTATAATAACAACTAGCATGTTCCTGGTGAGTCCGTCCGGTGTACTAATAACCCAATGAGCACCTGTATACATCATAGGTGAACAAACAGACACCAATGGCTTGTGAGACCGGCCACCGCCCCTCGTCAAGTTCTCGATCAGTATATACTAGTCTACTCTAGATTATCAATGCCCAGTCTCGAAACTCGCTCGACTAGAGACATTTTAAGGATGTTCTTATAGATCACCCAACTCTCGCGTACATGATCGTCATCATACTGTTGGTAGTCAAGCAAGAATCCTATGGGCTCTATCAATATGTAATAGTGATATGTAGTGTCACCTGAAGCATGTACACGATGATAAAGACAAACCAGATAGCATACTATCATCTCGAGTAAGATTGTTCTACTAGTATAGGTCCTTCCTCAATCATTGTAATCACATGCCTGCGATCCAATAATTGACTTGAGGACACTATAGCCAATAATCTCCCACTTTCACTTAAGGCTAATTATTGCGGGGTCGCATAATCATAGCCCGTGTGATACTGAACACCCAACTTCTCTACTAATCAGTTTCACAAAGCTCGTTTGTAAAACTATTGCGTTCGAGAAATAGCCTCAGGGAGTGGATCCGCTCCAATGTTTCTTTCTATGTCTCTCTTTATCTCAAGTTCGCGGAGAAAGACATCTCCCGAAATGAGCAATACCTGTCTTAGAATATGTCTGGATATCTGATGGGACCCAGTTCACAAATGAACTCCAAATCCAGCAAACTTCTTAGACTATATCGTCAACTGAATTTAATCAGTATCCTGCGTCGTGCCTTCCTTAGTATCCGCTTGGACCACCTGTCCAAACTACCGCCCCTCAAAAGAGGGAAAACTATAACTCTGACAGTCACTCTGTCATCCAGGTCACCTTGGAAGCCTGGAATGATAACCGTCTCCCAAAGGAGGCTGCCGTTACCAAATCCCTAGAACATCCTCTTATGTTCAAAAACTTCTTCCGAACATTTCTCCAGGATTGGATTAATATATAAACTTATTGCATCTAGTGCAAAAACAATATCTGGTGTGGTACTTGACATCTCATGATTGACTCAATTACCTAAGAAAGTGATATGCCAATCATGCACATCCCTCTCCACTTTAGTCTATAAGACACCTTTAGAGAGGGTGACTCCATCACCTGTAGGTACACCACCATGCCAGGAGTCGTCCATTTTAAAACACCTTTAGAATACTGTCTAAGTACCCAGATTGGGAAACTACCCAAATCTAGATCTAAAACCATAGATCTAGTAACCAGAATGCCTGATATTATATCCATATCCTATGTGGAGAATCCATTGTGTGACAACCACAGTATAACCGATCATAGTATAGGAATTTCACCTCCTACAAAGTGTATGTTATCAAAATACCAGGACATCACACCCTACTACCTTCTTAATAGATCCATCTCCTATTCTGATGAAGTCAAAAAAAAACTTATGACTGTCACATCAAAAATAGATGATCTATCTTCGCCATACCTGCTTTAGTCTATAAATAGACACAAGCTACTTGTCCTCTATACTTCCGCTGCTCCCACTGACTACAACAACCCTCTGGCAGAGTCATATACACGTGCACTTCTAAAGCTAGTTTACAACAATGCTATACTCATCCTCCTGCCAGGTCTCATAGTCTAAAATAGTAGCAATGGCAAGTCTGGGTAAAGAAGAACCTCCCTATCACCGTCTTTGAGGATACTGAAGTACCTCTCGGGTGCCTGAGGTTACCCACCATATCTGCGAAGTAGCTAATGGAATGTCAAACATGATTGAATCTTTAGGTTCTATTAAATTTTCAGTAATTATTTGTGGTTCTGGAATCACTTCCAGTTTTACCATACTCCCACTACTGTTTTCTGAAAAAGTCCATTTTACTAAAACTGTGGCGAGTCAAGAACAATATCACGACTGATCTTCCAGATGGTAGAAAGTTAACCCTCTTCATAGCCCAGGATTGTTGGAGATAGTGCCTTCAGAGTCAATTATTGGATCACGGGCACGTGATTGCAATGATTGAGGGAGGACCTATCCCGGTAGGACAGTCTTACTCAAGATAATAGTATGCTATCTGGTTTACCTTTATCATCGTGTACTGCTTTAGGTGACCTTACAGGTCACTATTGCACGTTGATAGAGCCCCTAGGATTCTTGCTTGACTGCCAGCAGTATGAGGGCGATCATATACGTGGGAGCTGGTAGTCTATAAGCACATCCTTAAAAGGTCCCTAGTCGTGGGAGTTTCGAAACAGGGCATCGATACTCCAGAGTAGACTAGTGTATACAGTCGAGACCCCGACGAGGGGCGGTGGCCGGTCTCACAAGCCACTGGTGTCAGTTGGTTCACCTAAGATGTATACAGGTGCTCATTGGGTTATGAGTACACCGGACAGGACTCGCCGGGAACATTCTAGTTGGTCTTATACCTGACGTCAGATAGCAGTTCCCTGGTGACATGTGTACAGGTTAGTTCATCGACCTGAGATCGTCATTTGTCTCCTGTGAGTTCCCACTGTGCTTTGATTACTACCCTACCACGCTCAAAGGAGACGTGCAAACAGGTTTTAGTTGGGTACAGTCCCGAGCCACATGGAGGCAGTGAGCGGATCTGCAGGGGTTCGTCTCTCCCGGTATTGGGGGTGAGGTCGCGCTGTGTCTAAGAGAGCCATTACACAAAGCCCTCGGCCGAGGTAGGAGATTTACTGGTAGGTATTCCAGTAGTATCTCAGGGTGTTCTGGGCTACACTCCGACACGACTTGTACCGCTTTTGGGGGTCTGACTTTCACCAACCCCCTAGGCCCGCCATGCGATGCTCATAAACGAACAGACCGGACTGTACGGATATTTTCACTGACAGGCTCAGTAGGGTGTTAGGATGAGTTCGCTCATCGACGTCCCTTTTGGTCAATACCTGGTAGCCCGTTACGTATAGGCTAATACCTCTGACGTGCTAGTGGTTAAATCCACAACCAAAGTATTGACGAGTCTTTAGAGTCCCCCACAGACCAGTTTCTCAAGTTTCGGGCGAAACGCTGTAAAGGCCGTATGTAGATATGGCAGGGTTCGATCAGATGCGTGCGGTATTGCACGGATCGTGATCGGGCGGATAATACTAGCGGGCTTTGGTTTAAGCCGGAGCCTAGTATAGTACAGTGTAGATTTTGTCTCTTTGCATTTGTATTCGGTCGGAATACAAATGCGGGTATGTATATACAGTAGCGGGGTTTCCTGTAATTCATTACGGGATCAGTTTTATGAAGTTGCCAGTTTGCATTCCGTTTCGGCCATTTTCCTTTGTTTCTTTCCATGGCTGAAAATTGGTGGAGGAGGGCTTATTTGCAATTGTGCAAATTAGCATTGTGGAGGGTGGTCTTTGCATGTTGTTCCTTCATGATGGTTGCACCATCATTTGACTTCTTCACTCATCATTGCTTGACTTTGGTATCATGATGGTTGATGGAGTGGAGACATGGGAGTGATCATTGTTTCTCATCATTTGCTTTTTCCATTACACTCAACCTTGCATTATTCTCTTGACTCACCCCCTTGGTATTATCTCTCTCAACTCTCCATTTTTTGGCCGGCCATGCTCATGGGGGGGCTGTCCAAATTATGGTGGTGGGGATTTTGTTATCTTCATGCTTGCAAAATCCCCAAGTTCGTCTACAAAAGGTTCATATCTCATTCCTCCACCAATACATGGCAACTTCAACCCCTAGAGACACATAGAGTTCTACACTATTCTACAGCAACTCTTGGGCACGTCGACTCGCCAACTTCGTGCCTGAGTTGCCTCGGTCCAGAGGTGGGAGCCCGTAAAAGAACCCGGCGAAGTGGTGCCCTTCCGACGAGGAGTTGAAGACTGGAGATTCCGCGGGGAGATCGGGACGACGACGAGAAGACCGAAGGACACGGATCGCTCGGTATATCTCTCTACCCGTTCTTTAGTTAGCTAGGACTATATTAATGGCCCGATCCGGGATTTTTGGGCGCGGTGGTGCCGGCTTACAAGTTCGTAAAAAGTTTCGTTTCCGCATTCCGGCGTCGGATTGATGGCCGGGGCGCCGCCGTGCACTTACATGGTATCAGTGCCACGCCATTAATCTAGTCCAGCTTGGTCTAATGTGTTTACATTCTTGATCGAACAAAATTCCGAAACCCGCATTTTCAAAGTATCAGTTCTCTTTCGAAATTTTTTTGGCTCCAAAAATTTTTCAGGTTGTTGCAGAAACATGTGCAGGGAAATCTAAGCACTCTGGTAAAATTTGGTTGCATGAACCCATCATTCCACCGCGGAACCGCGGCCAAACCCATGTTTGGGCCGCGGTTCCGCCGCCATATTTACTGTTCAGGGCATCAAATTTTTCCAGAGGGTCTCTGTGTTGAAAATAGGGGTTTTGGTATATTCTTTTTGGGTTCAGAATTTCTTTAAGTGCTACAATAGTGCTTGGGGGCCCACTTGGGAAAAGTTGATCGATCGAAAATTTTAAACACATTGGTTCACAGTATTTACATTATATCTGTGACCGTGAATGTCACTTGATCGGTAAATCCTGTCTAACTGCTATAGCCCGGTTAGACGGATTTGCGAACGTGACATTCACGTTGATGTTCTGTGTTGTGCTGTGATGTTGCGGATTGGTCGTGGGGGATAGCCTGGATGCAATGCTAGTACAGTCTGTTGTATTATGTACATTTGATATTGTGGGGCGAGCGTCCGACATGTGAATTGTCGTCACTGACTGTTTGTATATTATTCTTTTGGGGCACGACCGGGGTGAGGTCGATGTACCCGTTGTATGTATATTTTACTTTCCGTACTAGGATTACCCCAAGGTGGGGTGCACAGATAGCCGGTTTCTAGAGGGCAACAAGCCCGCATCTCATGGCATTGAGACGGAGGGGGCTTTACTCTAGAATTGGCGGGCTATTCGCCGCACTCGTAGGGGGTACAGGTTGACCCAGGAGGGGTGCCAAAGTTACCGGATTCCGTGAAGTGCTGGGTGGTCCATTCACGTTGCTGAAGGGGGCTGCCTCGCTTCAGGTTTTTGCGGGTAACTTGCCGCGCCCGTAGGGGTCTAGGATTTCATTGCACAGGCTATCCACACGACCAGGGGAACGTCGGGTTTCAGTAGCGGCTATGTGAAACCCGGGGATCCCAGATATCTGTTTTGTTCTGTAATACTTATTACATTTCTGTGATGTTGCATTTTATCACGCCTTGAGCGAAATATTATATATTGATATATATACTAGTAGATGTTGTATATGTTTTGCATCCGCGCTAGTCCAGTCCCCGCTCTGTCGTTAGTTAAGTAACCTAACGGGTAATGAAGGAACCCAATGGCGAATGCGGATGGCATAAACGTACATCATTATTTTCGTTCTTTATTGGTGTGATCAATTGATGGGACTGCATTGATTCGGATCAATGCAAGTTAAACAAACATATTCTGATGTTGTTGGAACACTTTTCAAAAAGCTGTTATTGCAAGGATGTTCTCTTTTGTTTTGCACAGTGGTATTCAGTTGGAATATCCTGCACCTCAGTCGACGAGGCAAGGGCCGAGATCCCTTCACCGGGAGTGACCCCTTGGACAGAAGTTTGCGTCAGCGTAATAACTTCACTATAGCCGATTACTTTTGCTTTGCATCGTGGTATTCAGTTGGAATATCCTGCACCTCATTCTACGGGGAAAGAGCCGAGATCCCTTCACCGGGAATGACCTCTTTAGCAATGGTTTTTGTCACTATATTTTTATAAAAAGCTATCCGGTTCCTTCAACGATATCAAGTTCATTACGTTAAAGGTTTTTCGCCAAAAACCATTCGTAGACCTCCGTCGTTTCAGACGGGTAGCACGTAGTATTCATGCTATGTTTGTTGACCTTCGTCAAGGCATAGTGAATGGTAGCTGCTTGTTACCTTTCTGTTGCATAGATAGATGCGTTGGTTTGGGACAGTCGTATAGCCTTGTTGACCTTCGTCAAGGGCTTGTACGGGTGGGTTCAAATTAACCTGGACAATGACGGGTAGAGCTTGACATGTGACTTATGATTTGTTGACCTTCGTCAAGGTCATAAGAGCATGGGGTAAAAATCACATCGGGAGTTTCTAAAGAAACTGAAACTTACCAGATATGCGCATACCTTCTGGAGTGTGATAACGTGAGCGAAGTCCGTCACGTTATCATGCGATGATAGTTGGATCCCGATTCCCACTGATGAGTTGGTTTACTCCTCGGGTGATCCTGACTAATTCTTCTTTAAGGTTTGGAGGAGAATTTGACGGTACAGTGGGAGGTTTCCAGATTAGATAAATTGGTAACCATTCTGATCTAGGTTAGAGTGCACGCTGAGTGTTTCTTTTCTCTCTCTCTTTGGCAGCGACCATTGACCCGACCCTAAGACTATGACTCAGTGACCAAGTTGACCGAACCTTCTTAAACACTGGCTTTTGGATTGTCAGAGTTGCAAACCTCATTGCCACTCCTACTTTTACCCTTTTCTCCAGGACACCCCGTATTACTACGAACGTCCACTTCCATTGGACAAAACCATCGTATGGTTATATACGAACTCGAAGGAATTTATTCGAGGATGGTTTCCGGTTCTAAATAAAACGAATAGGAATATTCAGTTGTCTTTTCCTTCTACCTTCTCTCAGGTTGCGAGTACTCCTTGGTTTAGGAGATAGTACACCTATTACGCAAATTGGATAGTCTTCTTCCAAACCTTAGGCTGGTGCCGAACGGTGGGGAGTAAAGAAAACCAATTAGCATAACGATGGTGTACAGAAGGTATTAAGTAAAGACATATCAAGGGATTAGTAAGAGGGCAAAGTAAATTGCGACTGCTATTCACGACCAGACCAAGTATTTCTTCGCCAATCCTAAATCACCTTTGTATTTCTCCAGGACACTCCGTATCACTACGAAGATCCACAGTTTATTGGATACTCCATCGTATGGTTATATACGAACTCGAAAGGAACTTGTTCCAGTTCGGGGATGGATTCTGGTTCAGGAGAAATAGGAATAAGGTTTATTCGGTTGTCTTTTATCTTCACCTTCTCTCGCATTGCGAGTGCTCCTAGGATTAGGACAGTACACCCATTATGCTTATTGGATAGTCTTCTTCCAAACCATAGGCTGGTGCCGAACGGTAGGGAAGGAAGAAAACCATTTGGCCTAAAGTGGTGTACAGAAGGTAATGACTAAAGACATATAAAGGGATTTGGAAAGATGGCAAAGAATTACACGGTTACAGTTGTGAATCTGGATAATGGAAGAAGCATTACTAGGAATACCCGGATACCTCATCGAAACATTTCAATGTTTCAGTTTCACTGTGTACTGTTAAAGGAAAACTGATTTCCCGATTAGATACTTACTCCAGGGTATGTATTTACCAAGTATGATTCTCACATCTGTATGGTTTTACAGATGATGGGTGGGAGTAAGTTATTGGGAATTGGGTGATCATCCTCATTATATCGGGATTCGTTGTAATTGGTGATATTTGAGGAAGTCACCTGGGTTGTTTGCCGGACGGCAAGTATTTGGTTTTGAATATCCGTTGTTATGCACCAATTTCAAATTGATATATCTGTACGTCTATTTTTATAGAGTGAGATATACTTTTTTGAAATTATGTCGATGACATTTACCTATATCAGTGGATGGTTAGGTAAGGAGCGTTAAACAGCGGTGTAATTCTTCTTAACCATAAGTACAGTTTTCAACCTACGACACACAGGGAATGAGTTATCAGACTCAAGGGACTTATACAGAGTATTGTATGTTATCCAGCGTCCATGAGGATAGAGGGGTTGGTTCTCGTACTATATTCAGTTTACTTATGACTTCTCTAGTTTTTATACAGGCGTTTCGTAGAAACACAGGGTCAAAGTTTTGAGAAGTTATAGGTATAAGAATAAAGTAGAGAACCAGGTGTTGCAAGTATCAGGATTCTTCATGGTGATCAAATATGTAGATACTTATGTGTGGTATTCAGTTGATAGTAATGATTAAGAGAACTTGCTTCTCTTTCAGGTTACTCATAATTGGAAGCATTCCTAAGTTGAGTAATGTTGATCAGCCTCTTTCCATTTAGTTGACATGCACTGGAGACAGCTGCATGATTTGAATCTGGTTCAATTAAATCAGTGCCTCTGGTTCTATATTGGATATAGAACAATTCATATCTTAACGATGTTAAGGTACGGGGAGTTGTCCGGCTTATGCTTAAAACCAGACTCTGGATAACTCAAGGCACGTTTCTATAATGGCTGTTTGTGGGTTGACCCAGGTTATGACGAGGGTTGACTTTCTATCATCTGGAAGATCAATAGTGATATTGTTCTTGACTCGCCACAGTTTTAAAAGAAATGGATTTTTTCAGAAAACAGTAGTGGGAGTATGGTAGAACTGGAAGTGATTCCAGAACAGCAGACGATTACTGAAAATTTGATAAGAACCTAAAAATTCAATTTGGTTTGACATTCCATTGGCCACTCCGCAGATACGGTGGGTAACCTCAAGCACCCGAGAGGTACTCCGGTAGCCTCAAGGACGGTGAAAGGGAGGTTCTTGTTTACCCAGACTTGCCATTGCTGTTGTTCCAGGCTGCAAGACCCGGCAGGAGGATGAGTATAGCGTTGTTCTAAACTAGCTTTAGAAGTGTACGTGTATATGACTCTGCTAGAGGGTTGTCGTAGTCAGTGGGAGCAGCGGAAGCATTAGTGGGCAGGTGGCTTATGTCTATTTATAGACTAAAGCAGATATAGCGGAGATAGATCATCTATTTCTGATGTGACAGTCATAGGTTTGACTTCATCATAATAGGGGATGGATCTGTTAAGAAGGTAGTAGAGTGTGATGTCCTGGTATTTGGATGACATACACAGAGTAGGAAGTGATATTCCTATACTACAATCGGTTATACTTTGGTTGTCACACAGTGGTTTCTCCACATGGAACTTGGATATTATATCAGACATTCTGGTTACTGGATCTATGGTTTTAGATCTAGATTTGGGTAGTTTCCCAATCAGGGTAATTAGACGGCATTCTAGAGGTGCTTTAGAATGGACGACTCCTGGCATGGTGGTGTACCTGCAGGTGATGGAGTTACCCTCTCTAAAGGTGTCTTACAGACTAAAGTGGAAAGGGATGTGCATGATTGGCAGATCACATGCTTAGGTAATTGAGTCAATCATGAGATGTCAAGTACCACACCAGATGTTGTTTTTTGCACTAGATACAGTAAGTTGACATTGATCCAATCCTGGAGAAACAGTCGGAAGCAGTTTTAGAACATAAGTGGATGTTTTAGGGATATGATAAAGACAGTTATCATTCCAGGCTTCCAAGGTGACCCGGATGACAGAGAGGTTGTCAGAGTTATAGTTTTCCCTCTGACGATGGGCGGTATTTTGGACAGGTGGTCCAAGGGATACTGAGGGAGGCATGACGCAGGATACTGATTAAGTTCAGTTGACGATACAGTCTAAGAAGTTTGGATTTGGAGTTCATTTATGAGCTAGGTCCCATCAGACATCCAGACATATTCTAAGACAGGTATTGCTCATTTCGGGAGATGGCTTTCTCCGCGAACTTGAGATATAGAGAGACATAGAAAGAAACATCAAAGCGGATCCACCCGCTGAGGCTATTTCTCGAACGCAATAGTTTAACAAACGGATTTTGTGAGACTGACTAGTAGAGGAATTGGGTGTTCGGTATCACACGGGCTGTGAGTATGCGACATCGCAATAATTAGCCTTGAGTGCAAGTGGGAGATTGTTGGAGATAGTGCCCTCAGAGTCAATTATTGGATCACAGGCACGTGATTATAATGATTGAGGGAGGACCTATCCCGGTAGGACAGTGTCACGACCCAAAAGTACGGAACAAGACCGGCACTTAGACTACGAACGTCTCAAGGCGTACGTATGCTAAGTAAGCCGAAACCCAGAAATCCAAACCAAGAGAAGAAGTAGAGAATAGGAAGAACCATATCAAATCAACCTGTATGCAACATAATATACAACGCCCAAAGGCGAGGATCACAACAGAAATGAAACTCAACCAGCAAGAACCCATAGAAATATAACACGCGACTCTAAGGTCGAAAGAATAAGTATCACTGGTCTCAATCTCAAATAGGTACATGTTCTGGTTGATGGAAATTCTAGATACAACTGAAATATAATATACAAAGTATGACGATGGGTATGATACAATAAAACCCACCTACTAGCAAGTCACCCGAATGGATCAGTGCCCGCAAAGCCGTAATGAAATCCGAACGGCAACACCTGCAAGAAACTGGGGCACAACGGGGGTGAGTTGCCAACTCGTGAGTAGAAAAAGATCTACGAACAGAAATTGCATATATGACCCAATCCTAGGTCATACAATCAATATATATAATCCTCAAATATATAACCAGCAATCTCTAACCATGTCAAGGGTAAATATCTAACCCAAGTGTAAACCCATGTGTACATGTCAGTGCATCAGGTGACAATATATCATATGAAAGCTGTATGAATGCATGAAACAGAATGCATGTACTGAAGAAAACTGCTTTTGTAACCTTGCGAGATTTCTGTATTTTTAAAATGAGGTATCACGATGAAATCGGCATAAAACAGTGCCTAGCATCAGCACAAATCATAAATCTCAATGCCTCGATATCTCTGTATCACAATCTCTGTACCTCAATATCATAAATCTCAATGTCTCAATCATAATATCCAGGGCGCCGTCAGTCCAGATCGGCCCCTACCATCCATCTCATGACTACGACGGTATCCTCCGGATATCCGATGTGTCGGGTAATATCACCGGTCGGTCGTGCTCCCCTGCCAGGCTCAACGCCATCTCCTGCGATCTTCTTGCCCCGGGGTACCGCACCGGGCCCACCATGTACCCGAAACGGTTCCTCCACTCCTCGAATCGGGTCTCGAAATACATAAGCAAACTCATGGTGGACGACTCATACATCATGGAAAAACCGCATTTTTATTAAAAAGAGAAAGCAGTTTATATGTATGTTTTGCGGTTTTCCTCCAAATCCAGAAAACATCATGGAAACCCGAATCCAAATCATCAATAGCATGTGAAATCATGAATATAAGCATGAGAATCCATGAATGCCGCATATAATGAGTAACAGTATGCATGAAGTGACAAGTGATAGCTACAATGTCAAGCTAACATAATAAGCAAGCATACAAATATCATGTCACTACTAGCTAGCAAGCTAAATCAAGCAATAATATTTTCTAAGTGTTCGTGACATGGCAATTACCGATGAAGATGTGTGTGCAGCAGAAAAAAAGTGTATGTGGAACATACGCATTATCGGTAATGGTGCTGGTGTCCTAACAGCATGATAGCAATAATGGAATATAAATCATGACAGTATGCGATGCAGAGCAACAATAATAATATGCGGACGCTGAAATACTGACCACCATGATCGCTGAACTGCATCTAATGTCATAAAGGTCATATAGCTACACCACTACAAGGCTGCGCTAAAGCTAACAGTAGGTAAAGGAAACCGCCTAACCTCTGAGTCGATACATATATATATATATATATACACATATATAGTCGGTGATCCCGCCTCAATCATATCACATCCGATACCATATCCCTATAATCGGTTATTCCCAAGTCAAGTAGGCGGATCAAACATCAAAATATAGCTCGTACGTGAATCTGTCGTACGACATTCCCAAATTCGGGTACGGGTCAATATCACATTTATCATGTCATTCATCAAGTATTCTCTTTATCAAGATCATCATAATCTGGGTACTGACCTATGTCTAGTACAATGCTAACATCATCAACATAATCAAGATCTGACTACTGATCGACAGTCTAGTATATATCGATACTATCCTCATATATCATCACCAGGGTATACATCGCCCAAGGCGGCCTATCACAAATATCCTGTCATATCATATCATATCGTATCCCATCGTATATCATAATCACATGTCTATCACATAATATATATGTCGCTATTATTATGGCATCATCATTCCCAAAATCCTCTAAGCATCAAGACGTACCTCCATTATGAATTTTATCATATCACCGACATCATGATCTCATATCAAACCATCGACTCACATCGATCCCATATATCATCCTCCAATCCGTAATAAGCACATAAACCCAAACCCATGTGAACACATATCCATAACGAATTCCATAACCATATATGAAGTGAGGATGTTTGCAAGTATGAATGTGTGAGTATGTATGTGTTATGCACCCACTACCCTATGGTTTCGTAACTTTTCACCAACTCCAATATACCAATATCCATTTAACATCTAAAATAATCCCAACAACATATAATATTTATAGGTGTGTATACGCATCCGTAAACACCACCTCGGACTGCGGGGGTGCTATACGCCATCCACCCGACTTCTCCCCGTAGATATAAATCTACTCACCTAGTTATGTGTTCCGGTGCCGATGTCGTCATTTGCATCTCCAACGCCTCGACGTCACGTGAGTACCTACAAGAATATCACATGCTAAAACACATGAAAACCATGTCGGAAACCAAAATGGTGCACACTACGCCCATAGGTAAAAACCTATGACCTTGTGGGCAAAAACAGCCAATATCCTCTGTCGTCAACGTCCGAACGCCACCCGACATATACGAATCATCGAATATCAAAATCCATACGAAAACACGTCGTAAAACATACGCCAACTCACGAAAATGAACCCAGATTTTACCCTACCAGGAACCAGTCAAAACTAGACATGCCGGGGGTCAATTTTACATTAAAAAGGGGCTGTGCACGTAAAACGAGGCAGTTTTACACTGCCCTGGCCGCAAATTGCGGCCAGAATGACAAAATTTGCGGCCGGGGTTTTGAATTGGTGGCTAGGGCTTTGGGTAATGGTTCCTGGGTGCCTGCACAGCTCATTGACATGTCTATTTTTCCCTAGAAGGTCCCGGGTGAAAGCAGGTTCCAGAAAGGTCTCAAAAATCGACAAAAATGCCAAAATACGCCAAGTCGAGCAACTCTGGGAACTTACTGGAAATTTGAGATATTCTAGGGTTAACTGGTCTCAACTACACCTATTTAGGTTATACTAACGATCAAAACCACACTTGGTCAAGTCTCACTCAAGTTTTGCATAAACTAGCACAATATCACAATAAAATAGTAACTTTCAGATATCTAACCAGAGCTGGGCAAGAACTGAGTTGGGATGTGAGATTATACCTCAAGGGGGTCCTAGAATGTAGGAGAAGGGAAGATGAAGGAAGGAGGAGGGGTGGTTGCTGGAATGCCCTGGTTGAAGTTGCTGTTGCAACAGATGTTGCTGCTTCAGTGGATGCTGCTGCTTGAAAATTCCTTTCTTCTTTCCCTCTTGTTGAGCAGCAGCTATTGTTGTTGTTTTTGTGTTGTTGGGGTTGTGGTTAAGTGGTATGATGGTGTGGAGTTGAATGGATTTGTTGTTGCTGTGGCTGGGGATATTGGTGTTGTTTTTGAATGAAGTTACTGCTGTTGCTGCAGAAGCTGATGCACAAGGGCTGAAATGTTGATGTTGGTTGATGCTTTGGTGGCTGAAGTGTGCTGATGATGATATGATATGGGCTGATATGTTGATAGGGGTGCATAGGTATGGGGCTATGGTGCTAGGGGCTGCTGATGTGATGAAATTGGGGCTGATGATGTGTTGTATTGGTGGTTGATTTGGTATATCAGCAGCTGAAGTTGTGCTGAAATAATTGTGGCTGCATGTTGCTGTTGCTTGCAACCTGCCTTCTCTCTTTCTTTGCTGCTGTAGCAGCTGCTGCTAAGGCTTGGATGATGTTGTTTTGTAGTTGGGTTTGTGGTGTTGTGTGAATATGAGAGATTTGAGAGATGAGAGTGAGTGAGAGGGAGAGATGTGATCAATGAGAGGGAGTGTGAAAGAAACATTGGATTAAGGCACAACCTCAAGTTAACCCCCCTCACCCTTACATTACCATTAGATGTTAGCATGCTTAAAACCATCATGGCACTCCTTCTCTCTCACCTACCTACTAGTCAACACCTACCCTAATCACCTTTAACCAAACCCAAGACCCTAATTAACCCAATTAACCAAATCAATGGTTCAACCCACCATGGTCATCTACAAGGTTCAACCCTAGGCTTAACATGAGTCCAAGCATGAAACAAGTGTGACAAGTGTAGAAAATGTCATGTGCACATTTTTGCACAAAAGCCAAAAATCCACTTAGCGATTTTTAATCGCGATTAACACCAAAATAACATATAATCCATCATAAAAACTGCAAAATGGCATATGCCCACAAAATAAGCTATTTTAGAATTTCTATAATTTTCTCCGGAATTTTCACCATTTATTGATATTTAATTATACCGACTATTAAAATATTCATTAAAAATTAACATTAAATTCTGGAATATCCCAAAAATAATATTTTATTTTTTTGAAATGTTACAGTCTTCCCCCCTTAAAGAAATTCGGTCCCCGAATTTAAATTTAATCTCCCAAATTCTAAAACATTTCAATAAACTGTCCAAGTCAACGGGGCTCCGAAATCAACAATCCATAGAACGCATCATAGCGCAATACATGCGCATGAGTAACGAGCAGATAACTCGAAATCAAAACTCCATCAAGCATCTCGCAATCATCGGAGTCAAGGTGAAAACACTAATGCCAAATCCAAACAAAGCCGATATGCTATAAACCGGAACTATGCATGTAAATACCAAATCCGTACATATAAATACCTGAAAGGAATGCATGCCAAAAATCGCTGTGCAATACACATAACACTGCACAGTGGCGGACGTCTTTATAAGAAAATAATCGTATATGTATATATCTTTTGTTTAATATGCACGATCCGCCGTTTTGAAAACAATTTAGAAGGGTTTCCTCGTTTTAAACGTTTCATGTCACATCGGACACGTAGGTAAATACTGAGACTATAGCTCGCTTTTGGAAATCCCTTTGAAAACTGTCAATGCATGAAAATATATCCAGGCACTGTCATCTGACCAGTCCTGCTCAATATGAAAACAAATCGCAATATCATAAAACGTACTGCTCCATAAGAAATCAATCCCAAGAGTACCTATGAAAACTACGTGCGTCTGGTGCGCACGGAAATCAAAATCCATAAATGTGCCAAGCAGGTGCACAGAAACAACATCAAGGTGCAACAGTTGTGCACGAAGCATCTGTCAAGGGCAACGTGTATGCCTGACAGCAAAACAGGTGCATCTGTCATGCACGAAAATCCCGATTTAGTGCATCTGATGTGCACCAAATCGCATCTCATAACCTGCGCCCAACATGCGCTAAAATCCAAATCCGGTGCATAAAATGCACAAAACAAGTGTCGAGCATCACTCTCGAAATCGAAATCCAGTGCATCCAAGTGCACAAAATACATGTCACTGCACTGCAAGCATATATAAACCATACAGAGTGCAGGAACCAAATCGTGTGTGTGCATACGCACAAAATCAACTCAAATGTCTACAACCCATAAATCATGACATGAGACAACCAAGGCACAAAACAATATCAAATGCAATAACGGTGCAACATTCGTAAATCCTCAATCAACAAAATCAAATCATGCGAACAAATCGTCAAAACACCGAAATCAAGTATGGCGGAATTGTTCCGCTCAAGCGCATCCTCCACGAATCTCTGGCCAACTGTCGTGATTACTCGTAGCATAACGCGTCGACGATCCTGAACTTTGGCCTACTGGTGTGCGCAACATGACCACTCCTGGGTCCAAGGTCTTCACTGTGGATTACCAATCTCTCGATCCATCGGCTCATCGGCCCTGTCAAGTGTGCTAACGGGGACGATTCCGTCTGGCACTTCTCTGGTCATCTCTCGGTCAATCATCGCGACCACTCGTAAAGGAGCATGTTACTGGCGTCGGCCTCTGGCTCTCTGAATGTACATGACACATCTGATCCTGGGTGCAATATCATTGCAGCAGTGTCCTGAAAGGAATCCTACTCAGGGTCTCTTCCAAGTCTCATCTCTGCCAATTGTCCGGGAGTCATCGTCCTTTACTATATCTGCTTCTGGTTCCGGAACGGCATACTCATCGCGACTCCTTCTGGAAGGTATATCCAAGTACCATGCCTCGGCATGCGCATCGCATCTCTGATGTCGGCGGAGTGGAACGTCATCTCATCTAGATCTGGTACGAACCTCTTACTCCACTTTTCTCTAATGTCGTCTGCTTCGGACTCATCTCGTCGTGGCTGCATGGACTGAGCTTCAACGGCTATCCTCGTATCTGGAGTCTCCCAAGAAGTGCATCTCATCACCTAGCATCCGAATTAAGTCGAGCCATCCGATCGATTTGTCAAGACCTCATAATCCCCCAAAAGCTCAACATCTTGGGTACAGTATAATGGCATCGGGTACATACCACAGCATCGGTGGTCCAGCCGTAGAAGGGCAAACCCAAGCCTCACTAATGGCGCCGCAGAACAGCCGCAAACCCTAAGGTTCAAAGGCTTTCATATGGTCATTAAGTCGAGTTAGGGTTTCATTCTTCTAGAGGGACCATGGAATTGCCTGCATGTCTTTCCGAATACTTTAAACTTGGAATAATAGGTTCCTGACATTCGATCGTCTCTGTCGACTCGCAACGTCTATGCGTGAAGTCGTCTCTAGCTGGAATCAATCTATCTGATGACCTCGCATCGGGGTAGAGAACAATCCACATATCCTAGTCATTCATCCTCGGTGACTAGCGATCTTCTATAATCTCTTAGTACAATCTCGTACTGCCATAGCTCCAATCATCTGGGTAATAGCTTGTCGTTCGCAGCAACAACTGGATCACTCGTCTGTACGCTGAACTGTGCCTCAATCATCAGGGGTAAGCAATACACCAACGGTCATCAAAATCTGGCTGGCCTCTGTCAGTAGCTCAATCCTCAGGTGCTAATCTGCACATCCGAGTAATCTCATACAGCGATCCATCCAACCCTCGTGGCACTAAACATAATCAAGACACATCTCTGCAATCGTGTGTCGCCATAATTATGCCCTGGCCAGTCCTCGTTCGCAACGAGCCCATGCTGACCGCAACTCTTAGCCGTAGCTCTCCCTGCCCGTAATCGTGGCAGCAAAACCGTATCTGGTACCGATGAAGCTAGATCGGGAACGAATATGATACTGAACAAAGAAATGTACATCCTAAGTCTCCTTAGTGGAGTGGCGTGTCGTAAATATGCCGCGGAACATACCAACGGTACGTCACTCTACTTTAGTCACCTATTCCATCAACCAAGGGTCATCCTATGCTCCGAAGGTAAAACCTAACGCTCTGATACCAACTTTGTCACGAACCGAAAGTACGGAACATGACCGGCACTTAGACTACGAACGTCTCAAGGCGTACGTATGCTAAGTAAGCCGAAACCCAGAAATCCAAACCAAGAGAAGAAGTAGAGAATAGGAAGAACCATATCAAATCAACCTGTATGCAACATAGTATACAACGCCCAAAGGCGAGGATCACAACAGAAATGAAACTCAACCAGCAAGAACCCATAGAAATATAACACGCGACTCTAAGGTCGAAAGAATAAGTATCACTGGTCTCAATCTCAAATAGGTACATGTTCTGGTTGATGGAAATTCTAGATACAACTGAAATATAATATACAAAGTATGACGATGGGTATGATACAATAAAACCCACCTACTAGCAAGTCACCCGAATGGAACAGTGCCCGCAAAGCCGTAATGAAATCTGAACGGCAACACCTGCAAGAAACTGGGGCACAACGGAGGTGAGTTGCCAACTCGTGAGTAGAAAAAGATCTACGAACAGAAATCGCATGTATGACGCAATCCTAGGTCATACAATCAATATATATAATCCTCAAATATATAACCAGCAATCTCTAACCATGTCTAGGGTAAATATCTAACCCAAGTGTAAACCCATGTGTACATGTCAGTGCATCAGGTGACAATATATCATATGAATGCTGTATGAATGCATGAAACAGAATGCATGTACTAAAGAAAACAGCTTTTGTAACCTTGTGAGATTTCTGTATTTTTAAAATGAGGTATCACGATGAAATCAGCATAAAACAGTGCCTAGCATCGGCACAAATCATAAATCTCAATGTCTCGATATCTCTGTATCACAATCTCTGTACCTCAATATCTCAAATCTCAATGTCTCAATCATAATATCCAGGGCGCCGTCAGTCCAGATCGGCCCCTACCATCCATCTCATGACTACGACGGTATCCTCCGGATATCCGATGTGTCGGGTAATATCACCGGTCGGTCGTGCTCCCCTGCCAGGCTCAACGCCATCTCCTACGATCTTCTTGCCCCGGGGTACCGCACCGGGCCCACCATGTACCCAAAACGGTTCCTCCACTCCTCGAATCGGGTCTCGAAATACATAAGCAAACTCATGGTGGACGACTCATACATCATGGAAAAACCGCAATTTTATTAAAAAGAGAAAGCAGTTTATATGTATGTTTTGCGGTTTTCCTCCAAATCCAGAAAACATCATGGAAACCCGAATCCAAATCATCAATAGCATGTGAAATCATGAATATAAGCATGAGAATCCATGAATGCCGCATATAATGAGTAACAGTATGCATGAAGTGACAAGTGATAGCTATAATGTCAAGCTAACATAATAAGCAAGCATACAAATATCATGTCACTACTAGCTAGCAAGCTAAATCAAGCAATAATATTTTCTAAGTGTTCGTGACAAGGCAATTACCGATGAAGATGTGTGTGCGGCAGAAAAAAAGTGTATGTGGAACATACGCATTATCGGTAATGGTGCTGGTGTCCTAACAGCATGATAGCAATAATGGAATATAAATCATGACAGTATGCGATGCAGAGCAACAATAATAATATGCGGAAGATGAAATACTGACCACCATGATCGCTGAACTGCATCTAATGTCATAAAGGTCATATAGCTACACCACTACAAGGCTGCGCTAAAGCTAACAGTAGGTAAAGGAAACCGCCTAACCTCTGAGTCGATACATATATATATATATATATATATATATATATATATATATATATATATATATATATATATATATACACACACATACATATATAGTCGGTGATCCCGCCTCAATCATATCACATCCGATACCATATCCCTATAATCGGTTATTCCCAAGTCAAGTAGGCGGATCAAACATCAAAATATAGCTCGTACGTGAATCTGTCGTACGGCATTCCCAAATTCGGGTACGGGTCAATATCACATTTATCATGTCATTCATCAAGTATTCTCTTTATCAAGATCATCATAATCTGGGTACTGACCTATGTCTAGTACAATGCTAACATCATCAACATAATCAAGATCTGACTACTGATCGACAGTCTAGTATATATCGATACTATCCTCATATATCATCACCGGGGTATACATCGCCCACGGCGGCCTATCACAAATATCCTGTCATATCATATCATATCGTATCCCATCGTATATCATAATCACATGTCTATCACATAATATATATGTCGCTATTATTATGGCATCATCATTCCCAAAATCCTCTAAGCATCAAGACGTACCTCCATTATGAATTTTATCATATCACCGACATCATGATCTCATATCAAACCATCAACTCACATCGATCCCATATATCATCCTCCAATCCGTAATAAGCACATAAACCCAAACCCATGTGAACACATATCCATAACGAATTCCATAACCATATATGAAGTGAGGATGTTTGCAAGTATGAATGTGTGAGTATGTATGTGTAGTGCACCCACTACCCTATGGTTTCGTAACTTTTCACCAACTCCAATATACCAATATCCATTTAACATCTAAAATAATCCCAACAACATATATTATTTATAGGTGTGTATACGCATCCGTATACACCACCTCGGACTGCGGGGGTGCTATACGCCATCCACCCGACTTCTCCCCATAGATATAAATCTACTCACCTAGTTATGTGTTCCGGTGCCGATGTCGTCATTTGCATCTCCAACGCCTGGACGTCACG
The DNA here is from genome assembly GCA_030015575.1 of Agapanthus africanus. NCBI lineage: Eukaryota > Viridiplantae > Streptophyta > Magnoliopsida > Asparagales > Amaryllidaceae > Agapanthus > Agapanthus africanus. The sequence continues at coordinate 147,417,369 of JASDDO010000004.1, read as the reverse complement.
TGAGTACCTACAAGAATATCACATGCTAAAACACATGAAAACCATGTCGGAAACCAAAATGGTGCACACTACGCCCATAGGTAAAAACCTGTGACCTTGTGGGCAAAAACAGCCAATATCCTCTGTCGTCGACGTCCGAATGCCACCCGACAGATACGAATCATCGAATATCAAAATCCATACGAAAACACGTCGTAAAACATACGCCAACTCACGAAAATGAACCCAGATTTTACCCTAACAGGAACCAGTCAAAACTAGACATGCCGGGGGTCAATTTTACCTGAAAAAGGGGCTGTGCACGCAAAACGAGGCAGTTTTACACTGCCCTGGCCGCAAATTGCGGCCAGAATGACAAAATTTGCGGACGGGGTTTTGAATTGGTGGCTAGGGCTTTGGGTAATGGTTCCAGGGTGCCTGCACAGCTCACTGACATGTCTATTTTTCCCTAGAAGGTCCCGGGTGAAAGCAGGTTCCAGAAAGGTCTCAAAAATCGACAAAAATGCCAAAATACACCAAGTCGAGCAACTCTGGTAACTTACTGGAAATTTGAGGTATTCTAGGGTTAACTGGTCTCAACTACACCTATTTAGGTTATACTAACGATCAAAACCACACTTGGTCAAGTCTCACTCAAGTTTTGCATAAACTAGCACAATATCACAATAAAATAATAACTTTCAGATATCTAACCAGAGCTGGGCAAGAACTGAGTTGGGATGTGAGATTATACCTCAAGGGGGTCCTAGAATGTAGGAGAAGGGAATATGAAGGAAGGAGGAGGGGTGGTTGCTGGAATGCCCTGGTTGAACTTGCTGTTGCAACAGATGTTGCTGCTTCAGTGGATGTTGCTGCTTGGAAATTCCTTTCTTCTTTGCCTCTTGCTGAGCAGCAGCTATTGTTTTTGTTTTTATGTTGTTGGGGTTGTGGTTAAGTGGTATGATGGTGTGGAGTTGAATGGATTTGTTGTTGCTGTGGCTGGGGATATTGGTGTTGTTTTTGAATGAAGTTACTGCTGTTGCTGCAGAAGCTGATGCACAAGTGCTGAAATGTTGATGTTGGCTGATGCTTTGGTGGCTGAAGTGTGCTGATGATGATATGATATGGGCTGATATGTTGATAGGGGTGCATAGGTATGGGGCTATGGTGCTAGGGGCTGCTGATGTGATGAAATTGGGGCTGATGATGTGTTGTATTGGTGGCTGATTTGGTATATCAGCAGCTGAAGTTGTGCTGAAATAATTGTGGCTGCATGTTGCTGTTGCTTGCAACCTGCCTTCTCTCTTTCATTGTTGCTGTAGCAGCTGCTGCTAAGGCTTGGATGATGTTGTTTTGTAGTTGGGGTTGTGGTGTTGTGTGAATGTGAGAGATGTGAGAGATGAGAGTGAGTGAGAGGGAGAGATGTGATCAATGAGAGGGAGTGTGAAAGAAACATTGGATTAAGGCACAACCTCAAGTTAACCCCCCTCACCCTTACATTACCATTGGATGTTAGCATGCTTAAAACCAACATGGCTCTCCTTCTCTCTCACCTACCTACTAGTCAACACCTACCCTAATCACCTTTAACCAAACCCAAGACCCTAATTAACCCAATTAACCAAATCATTGGTTCAACCCACCATGGTCATGTACAAGGTTCAACCCTAGGCTTAACATGAGTCCAAGCATGAAACAAGTGTGACAAGTGTAGAAAATGTCATGTGCACATTTTTGCACAAAAGCCAAAAATCCACTTAGCGATTTTTAATCGCGATTAACACCAAAATAACATATAATCCATCATAAAAACTGCAAAATGGCATATGCCCACAAAATAAGCTATTTTAGAATTTCTATAATTTTCTCCGAAATTTTCACCATTTATTGATATTTAATTATACCGACTATTAAAATATTCATTAAAAATTAACATTAAATTCTGGAATTTCCCAAAAATAATATTTTATTTTTTTGAAATGTTACAGACAGTCTTACTCAAGATGATAGTATGCTATCTAGTTTACCTTTATCATAGTGTACTGCTTTAGGTGACCTTACAGGTCACTATTGCACGTTGATAGAGCCTCTAGGATTCTTGCTTGATTGCCAGCAGTATGAGGGCGATCATATACGTGTGAGCTGGTAGTCTATAAGCACATCCTTAAAAGGTCCCTAGTCGTGGGAGTTTCGAGACAGGACATCGATATTCCATAGTAGACTAGTGTATACAGTCCAGACCCCGACAAGGGGCGGTGGCCGGTCTCACAAGCCACTGGTGTCAGTTGGTTCACCTAAGATGTATACAGGTGCTCATTGGGTTATGAGTACACCGGACAGGACTCGCCGGGAACATGCTAGTTGGTCTTATACCTGACGTCAGATAGCAGTTCCCTGGTGACATGTGTACAGGTTAGTTCATCGACTTGAGATCGTCATTTGTCTCGTGTGAGTTCCCACTGTGCTTTGATTATTACCCTACCATGCTCAAAGGAGATGTGCAAACAGGTTTTAGTTGGGTACAGTCCCGAGCCACATGGAGGCAGTGAGCGGATCTGCAGGGGTTCGTCTCTCCCGGTATTGGGGGTGAGGTCGCGCTGTGTCTACGAGAGCCATTACACAAAGCCCTCGGCCGAGGCAGGAGATTTACTGGTAGGTAATCCAGTAGTATCTCAGGGTGTTCTGGGCTACACTCCGACACGACTTGTACCGCTTTTGGGGGTCTGACTTTCACCAACCCCTTAGGCCCACCATGCGATGCTCATAGATGAACAGATCGGACTGTACGGATATTCTCACTGACAGGCTCAGTAGGGTGTCAGGATGAGTTCGCTCATCGACGTCCCTTTTGGTCAATACCTGGTAGCCCGTTACTTATAGGCTAATACCTCTGACGTGCTAGTGGTTAAATCCACAACCAAAGTATTGACGAGTCTTTAGAGTCCCCCACAGACCAGTTTCTCAAGTTTCGGGCGAAACGCTGTAGAGGCCGTATGGAGATATGGCAGGGTTCGATCAGATGCGTGCGGTATTGCACGGATCGTGATCGGACGGATAATACTAGCGGGCTTTGGTTTAAGCCGGATCCTAGTATAGTACAGTGTAGATTTTGTCTCTTTGCATTTGTATTCGGTCGGAATACAAATGCGGGTATGTATATACAGTAGCGGGGTTTCCTGTAATTCATTACGGGATCAGTTTTATGAAGTTGCCAGTTTGCATTCCGTTTCGGCCATTTTCCTTTGTTTCTTTCCATGGCTGAAAATTGGTGGAGGAGGGCTTATTTGCAATTGTGCAAATTAGCATTGTGGAGGGTGGTCTTTGCATGTTGTTCCTTCATGATGGTTGCACCATCATTTGACTTCTTCACTCATCATTGCTTGACTTTGGTATCATGATGGTTGATGGAGTGGAGACATGGGAGTGATCATTGTTTCTCATCATCACTTGCTTTTTCCATTACACTCAACCTTGAATTATTCTCTAGACTCACCCCCTTGGTATTATCTCTCTCAACTCTCCATTTTTTGGTCGGCCATGCTCATGGGGGGGCTGTCCAAATTATGGTGGTGGGGATTTTGTTATCTTCATGCTTGCAAAATCCCCAAGTTCATCTACAAAAGATTCATATCTCATTCCTCCACCAATACATGGCAACTTCAACCCCTAGAGACACATAGAGTTCTACACTATTCTACAGCAACTTTTGGGCACGTCGACTCGCCAACTTCGTGCCCGAGTTGCCTCGGTCCAGAGGTGGGAGCCCGTAAAAGAACCCGGTGAAGTGGTGCCCTTCCGACGAGGAGTTGAAGACCGGAGATTCCGCGGGGAGATCGGGACGACGACGAGAAGACCGAAGGACACGGATCGCTCGGTATATCTCTCTACCCGTTCTTTAGTTAGCTAGGACTAGATTAATGGCCCGATCCGGGATTTTTGTGCGCGGTGGTGCCGGCTTACAAGTTCGTAAAAAGTTTCGTTTCCGCATTCCGGCGTCGGATTGACGGCCGGGGCGCCGCCGTGCACTTACAGGGATAACCCACAAACTGCCATTATAGAAACGTGCCTTGAGTTATCCAGAGTCTGGTTTTAAGCATAAGCCGGACAACTCCATATACTTTAACATCGTTAAGATATGAACCATTCTATATAAAATATAGAAACAGAGGCACTAATTTAATTGGAACCATATTCAAATCATGCAGCTGTCTCCAGTGCATGTCAACTAAATGGAGAGAGGCCGATCAGCATTACTCAACTTAGGAGTGCATCCAAATATGAGTGACCTGAAAGAGAAGCAAGTTCTCAAAACCATTACTATCAACTGAATACCAAATACAAGTATCTACATCTTCGATTACCTTGAAGAATCCTGATATTTGCAACGTATGATTCTCTACTTTATTCTTATACTTATAACTTTTCAAAACTTAAACCTTGTATTTCTATGAAATACTTGTCTAAAACTGGAGAAGTCATAAGTAAACAGAATATAGTACGAGGACCAACCCCTCTGTCCTAACGGACACTGGACAACATACAATACTTTGTATAAGTCCCCTGAGTTAAATAACTCATACCTTATGCGACGTAGGTTGAAAATTGTACTTATGGTTAAGAAGAATTACACCGATGTTTAATACTCGTTACCTAACCATCAACTGATATTGCTAAATGTCATGGACATAATTTCAAAAGTTATATCTCACTTTATGAAATAAACGTACAGATATATCAGTTTGAAATTTGTTCATAACAACGGATATTCAAAACCAAATATTTGCCGTCAGGCAATACCCCAGGCGATTTCCTCAAATATCACCAATTACAATGAATTCCGATATAATGAGGATATAATCACCTAATTCCCAATAACTTACTCCCACTCATCATCTGTAAAACCATACAGATGTGAGAATCAAACCTGGTAAATACATACCCTGGAGTAAGGATTAAATTATGAAATCAGTTTTCAATTAACAACGCATAGTGAAACTGAAACATGTAAATGTTTCGAAGGGGTATCCGGGTATTCCTAGTAATGCCTCTTCCATTATCCAGATTCAAGACTGTAACCATATATCTCCTTGTCGTCTCTCCAAATCCCTTTATTTTTCTTTACTCATTATCTTCTATACACCCCCTTTAGGCTAAGTGGTTTTCTTCCTTCCCTACCGTTCGGCACCAGCCTATGGTTTGGAAGAAGACTATCCAATAAGAGTAATAGGTGTACACTCCTAATCCTAGGAGCCCTCACAACCTGAGAGAAGGTAAAGATAAAAGAAAACCGAATAATCCTTATTCTATTTCTCCTGAACCTGAATCCATCCTCGAACTGGAACAATTTCCTTCGAGTATGATGGATTATCCAATAAATGCGGATCTTCGTAGTGATAGGGTGTGTTCTGGAGAAATTCAAAGGTGAAGTAGGAGTGGCGATGAAATACGCGGTTTGGTCGTGAATGATAGCATTCGCAATTTACTTTGCCTTCTTTCTAATCCCATTATTTTGTCTTTACTTATTCACTCCCTTTCCCCATTTCAATGTATAAGTTAAAATCAATTTAGTGTTAAGGTTTCTATGTTTAGATATGGTATTTTGTAATCAAGTGCTTGACAATTTCTTGGTTTCATATACGATATACTATCACAACATTTAGCAAACTTAACACTAGAATCAATTTCTTTCACTCACTAATTTGTGTTTTTGATGTTGTGGTATGCTTGCTAACCCTCGTGCTTAGTGTTGATACCCCAAGCTTGGACATACAAACAGTAAGTGAACAAACGGTCTCGTTTCGTGTTTTGGGGCGAATATCGGAATTTGATGATTTATGTTTCGCAACCGCCGTGACAAGTCATGCTTCATGCCAGGATCGACGTAAGGACGGACAACTCATGATCAAGGGAGCGTCAAAGGAATCGTCGCGATTCGACCTTCCGAGCCAAAGCCACAACCACTTCTTTCTTAACTTGTTTTCGTTGTTATCTTGTTTTCGTATTCTTTCTATTTTTTAGTGACAAACCAAACCAATTCGTTATTTGTTGAACTTCAAACAACAAGACCTAATACACAATTCCCTGCGGATCTACCCGTACTTGCCGGCTTGCTACAACGCGCCGTGCACTTGCGGTTTATAAATTTTAAAACGAGAATGATCTCGCGTGTGCAATACATTTCCTTAAAACGTTTCCTGTTCCAAAACATACGCGTTTGCGCGCGCGGGTGAGTTCCCAACAGTATACTACTACTTAGGAGTCATCGGCGAGTCATGTTCGGTGTACCCATTCTCCAATGAGCACCTATGTACAATCTTTGATGTCACACACCAATGGTTGTGGGATCAACCATCACCCTGTAAGGGACAAGAAACGTACACACTAGTCTACTATGGAATATCGATGCCCTAGTCTTGATATTCCGACGACTAGGAACTGATTAAAGGACGTACTTTTGGACCACCCTGTCCCCACTAGTATGATCTCATCATAATCCTGGAAGTCAAGTACATATCCTAAGGGCTTTATCAACATGTGAGAGCAAGACAGTAAAGAATACCAGTCAACATGTTAAGATAAAGAGTAACAAGATATCATACTATCATGTTGAGAAAAAAAGTCCTCTATATATATGTCCAAGCATCCACTATAGTATACATCACATGTACAATAATGGCCTCTAGGGCATACATATTCCTAACAATCTCCCACTTGCACTAAGGCTGGTTGTTGTAGTATCTCATACCCAACGTTCCAAAAGTCTCTCAAATAGCTGTTAGTTATATGTATCCCTAGAGGCCATTACTGTACATACGATGTATATTGTAGTGGATGCTTGGACATATATACGGAGGACTTTCTTGCTTTACATGATACTATGTTATCTGGTTACTCTTTATCTTAACATGTACACTTATTTTCTCTCTATTACATGTTGATAAAGCCCTGAGGATGAGTACTAGACTACCAGGATTATGATGCGGATCATACAGGTAGGGCAAGGATAGTCGGTAAGTACATTCTTCAAATGTTCCTAGTCGTGGGAGTATCGAGATGGGGCATCGATATTCCATAGTAGACTAGTGTATACGCTTCTCGACCCAGGTGATGGGCGATGGATGATCCTATATCCATTGGTGTTTGATATCAGAGATGGTATACGGGTGCTCAGTGGAGACTGCGTACACTGAACGGACTCGCTGAGAACTCCTAGATGGTATTATACCTATCGTCAGATAGTAGTTCTCTGGTGACTCTGGTACAGGTTAGTCTGTAGACCCGAGATCGTCATAAAGTCTTGTGTGATTCCCACTGTGCTTTGATTTACACCTTACCACGTTCAAGAGATCATGCAAAACGGTGGTTTTTTGGGTACATTCCCGAGTCATATGGAGGCAATGAGCGATAGGAGGGGATTCGTCTCTCCCGGTATTGGGGGTTGATGTTGCGCTATTGTCACGACCTAAGGTTTGGCCCGTGACCGGCACTTAACCACGTAACGTCTACAGGCGTAACGCGGCTAAGTAATCCGAAACCCAGAAATCAAACCAATAAATGTATAGAGTGTTTTAAGCTTTAAATGGAAGCATTAACTAAAATATTAAGAATTCTTAAGTGAACAATCACCAAGATAATAATATACGACGCCGTATCGAAGAATATGAGCAACAAGTGGGAAACATCATAGATAGAATAAACTGCATAAATAAAGTCGGCTCACAACGAGCTCGACACCAGAACACAAAATAATATATATCGTCCTCACAACTGGTCTCTAAGTCAATACACAAGTGGTAGATGGAGAGTACTAGATACAACAATGTATATAACTGAAAGATAAACAGATACCGCACCAAAACCCCTATCAGCAAAAGAGCTAGTACACCAACTGTAGGAGTATCTGTGTCAAAAGAAGCAAGAACGCAGCCTGCCGCGACTACTCCGAAGGGCAACCTGCAAACACTGTGGCACAACGGGGGTGAGTTGCCAACTCGTGAATAGAAGATAACATATAAAGGTAATCGCGAGTATGCACGTGCTGCGATACTTAACCTATGCCAACAGATAACATCTATATGATAAACTGGATGCTCAAATCATGCAATAAGTGCGATCTAATAACATCTCCATGTGATGAGCAAGATATGTGATAATCAGGTATAGCAATGCAATCTACCAACCTTATATAGAAGGAAAAGGGTATGCAATGGTCGTGCAAGCATGTATACTATATCAGGTACAATTGATATAGGATGAGATATCGATTACTACATACTGAGCATGGGTAATATAACAGCTACACGGAATGTCATCGTGGAAAGTATAATCGGTACCCATCAATGCACCCAAATCCCAATACTACTCAGGCGTCGTCGTCATCCTCGGTCCTCAAATCCTGTAAATCTTATATAATCGTGAGTGCCCAATATCAGCACCCAAAATATCAAGAAATACTCGTGCCAAGTATCGACATGCAAATCCTCATATATCGGGCACCCATCAGTCCGAGTCAGCCCACGGGCTCTGTCTGCGGTATCGTCCCTGGGCCCCATCAGTACGAGTCATCCCGTATCCATCCATCGACTCTGGTCGGTATCCTCCGGATAACCGCCAGGTCCAGCCAATCACTGGTAGGTAGTAGTCCCTCTGCCACGCTCACCGTCTACTACACAGCGAAACCGTTCTCGCCCCGGGGTACCATACCAAGTCCACCATCTACCCGTAATCGGCCTCATCCAACTCCTCGATACGGGTTCACATATATCACTCTAGTACCGAGAAAACACATGGTGGACGCACCGAAATATCATATCAAGGGAAACCGGGTTTTTAAATAATTAACTATTCTCTTTTGAAATATCCACGGTTCCCCAAATCCAGAATTAACATGGAAACAACATATCTCAATGAGTAATCTAAGCAAGTATGAAGATATCAATGTATGTGTGCACTGGTATGAGTATACAGTGTGCATGTGCGCAGGTATGAAGATATCAATATCTTTGTGCACTGGTATGAGTATACAGTGTGCATGTGCGCAGGTATGAAGATATCAATATATGTGTGCACTGTTATGAGTATACAGTGTGCATGTGCGCAGGTATGAAGATATCAATATATGTGTGCACTGGTATGAGTATACAGTGTGCATGTGCGCAGGTATGAAGATATCAATATATGTGTGCACTGGTATGGGTATGTGATGTATATGTGCCCAAATATGGATATAACACATGCTGTTTTGTGGCAAATCATGACAACATCAATAAAGTGGAATCGGTATGATATATGATTTATAGCAATTCTATAATGTGAGTATCATGGCAATCACTAACGGTGTGAGTATAGCATAGAAATCGTGCTCGTGCAACTTGAACCTTTAGTGACAGTGCAGTGTCCTATGCTATCATTTCTATATGCAACAATAAGGTATGCTACTACTGTCCATATGAACATCTATACTAAATATCCTAACACGCCCTGACGCTTAACGCCATATGGGCGATTTCCCCGTAGATGTTAAATCTACTCACCTGGTCATGCGCTACTCGTAGCCGACCACCTGCTTCCCTTTCTTAGCTTCGTCCGACGTACCCGCCTGCGAACCTGAAATTTACACAAGAATCCATATATAAGCAACCACCTCGCAAGACGCGATATCTAAGCCAAACGATACGCTCGCGTCGCGAACTAAACGCGCGTGTGTACGATACGCTAAAACGTGTGTACGCATCTAAAACTAACCCGACACGTCGCGACGCGCTGGATCACAGAACCCACACGCGTATCGAGCGTATCGCACGAACCAAACGCACTAGAAATACGATATAACGTCCCATATTTTCTTACAGAGAGAAACTAACAAAATTGCACATACCACTGGCCCTAAAAATGTAGCAGACTCCTACCCATGCAAACTACACCCAAAATTTTCCTCATCTGGCCGCAAATTGCGGCCAGAATGAATAAACCGGCGGCCTAACTTTGGAGTGGGGGTCTCGGGCTCTGGTGGTGTGATCAGGGTATATCTAGTGTGCTCCAGTTTCCTCAGTTTTGACCTGAAATGCTCGGGCCTATAGCAGATCACAGAGAGCCAAAATTTCACCTTAAAACACTAAATTTTGCAAATTTGAAACCCTGTGGTATTTTGGTGTAATCTGGTGTCTAATTAGGTTTTCATGGCCTTAATAACACCTAATTAGGCTAGGTTAACCAACACTAACAGCACTTAACCATAAGTCTACACAAATCACCATTTCAAGCCCAAAATCTCACTTTTTACACAAACCGAAGTAAATCCTACACAAGTTAAGCAAACTAGAGGGTTAGGCTCAAAGATTATACCTTACTAGACCCTATGAAGCAGGAAGAGGGAGGAGGAGGAGAAGAGGTGAGCTGCTGTTGCTGCTTCTTCCTGCTATGCTGCTGCTGATGCTGTGGCTGCTGCTGATGCTGTAACTGCTGCTGATGCTGATGCCGGTGCTGTGGCTGCTGCTGAGGCTTCTTCTGCTGCTGCTAATTCTAGGTGAGTGTGTGTGTGTGTATGAGAGTGAGAGTGAGAAGTGAGAGTGAGAATGAGAGACCCCAAGTCAAACACCCCCCCTCTCTCTCCCTCTCTCTTCATTTAATGAGCATGGCTCATGCCATGCCCATACTCCCTCTCTCTTACACCAAGTCAACAAAACAAAAAAAGAAATTCAAATAACAAAACAACACAAAAATAAATAAAACCCAATTTAAAGTCCAAATACACCTAATAAGAATCAATTAACATAAAGAGAATGGGTTAATCTTTCATGCTTGCTAATCATGGTTTAACCCCATCTCTAAACCCTAGTTTACATGCACAAGTGTGTGTGTGCCTAGAAAAATTCTAATAAAATACTCATTAATTAAGATAAAATATTTGAAACATAATTTGGTAAACTTTTTACTAAAACTATATATTAAAATATAATTAACCCCTAAACACAACCTAAGGTGTTACAATCTTTCCCCCTTAAAGAAAATTCGTCCCTGAATTTTAAAATACAAAGCTACGCATACCTTCAGAGAGATGAGGGAACTTCTTCCGCATCTCGCCCTCGGCATCCCAAGTGATCTCTTCACTGTTTGGGATGCACCAAAATACCTTCACTGATGGCAAGACCTTCGATCGAAGTTTCTTCACCTGCCGGTCCAATATTACGACTGGCTGTTTGGTGAATGAAGGATCACGCTCGAACTAAATGGTCTGGCGCTGAATCCAATGAGAAAGGTCATGAAGGTAATTACAAAGTATCGACATAGGGAATACGGGGTGAATACTCAATAATCTGGGTGGAAGTGCCAAATTAAAGGCAACGAACCAACTCGCCTTAAGGATCCTAAAAAGACTTACTATCCTGGAAATCTTCCCAAAACTCAACATAACATTTATCGGAAATTTCCGTAGGAATACATGATCTACCATTGCGAACTCGAATCTGCAACCATCTTGGTCAGCATCTGATCTCTATCCGAAATGGACAATTCTCATCCTGACCTAAAACAACTGGATCATTTCCGAAGTCTCTAGACTAGCTGAGATCCAATAATCCTGCAACACGGAGTTAGTCTAAGTGCACGGCGGCGCCCCGGCCGTCAATCCGACGCCGGAATGCGGAAGCGGTGATAAACTTTAATTTTGCGGACTTAGCAAATCGGCACCACCGCGCACTAAACATCCGGATCATAACCATTAACAAGTCTAAGCTATTAACAAGATAGGGAAGAGAAGTATACCGACAGATCCGAGTCCTCCGGTCTTCTCGTCGCCGTCCCGATCTCCTGCGGAATGTGCCGTCTCCTCCTCGTCGCCGGAAGTGCACCACATCGCCTACTTCTTTTACGGGCTCCCGCCTCAATGCCGAGGCAACTCGGGCACGAAGCCGGCTACTCGACGTGCCCAAGAATTGCTGTAGAATGTATAGTAGAACTTGTGTCTCATTTGGGGTTCATGGAGGTGCCATTTTAGTGGAGGGATGATACAAGAATTATGTGGAGGAACTTGGGGATTTTTCTATCAACTAGAGAGCAAAAATCCCCACTACAAAAATGGGCAACCCCTCCTCCATGCTTGGCCGGCCATGACTAGAGGAGGAGAGTGAGAATGAGAGAGGAGAGTGATAGAATGAGAGAGCCCTCCAATAATACCAATGGAGAGAGAGAGAAGACTATCATGCAAAAGGAAATGATTACCAAATCAAAACCCACACTCAACCACCTACCACCAACCTCATCATCAACAACCATGATGAGATCCAAAGTCAAGCTATCATGAAAAAGGAAAGAAGTCAAGGTCAAGGGATGGGGCTATAATCATGATGCAACAAAAATGCAAAGACCCCCTCCACAAATGCTTATTTGCAACAATGCAAATAAACCCTCCTCCACCAATCTTCGGCCAATGAACGGGACAAAGGAAATCGGCCGAAACTAAAAGCAAACTGGCAACTCCAGAAAACTGGTCCCGTAATAAATTACAGGAAAACCCCGATACTGTGCATACACACCCGCATCTGTATTTCGACTGAAATACAAATGCAATGAGACAAAGTCTACAGTGTACTATACTAGGATCCGGCTTAAACCAAAACCGGCTAGTAATATCTGTTCGATCCTGATCCGTGCAATACCGCACGTATCTGATCGAACCCTGCCATATAACCATACGGCCTATAGTACAAACTGTCAGATCCTGATCCGTGCAATACCGCACGTATCAGATCGGACCTTGCCATATCTCCATACGGCCTCTACAACCTTTCGCCCGAAAGCTGAGTAACTGAATGTGGGGGACTCTAAAGACTCGTCAACACCTTGGTTGTGGATTTAACCACTAGCACGTCAGAGGTATAAGCCAATACGTAACGGGCTACCTGGTATTGACTAAAAGGGACGTCGATGAGCGAACTCATCCTGACAACCCTACTGAGCCTGTCAGTGACAATATCCGTGCAGTCCGGTCCGTTCGTCTATGAGCATCGCATGGCGGGCCTAGGGGGTTGGTAAAAGTCAGACCCCCAAAAGCGGTACAAGTCGTGTCGGAGTGTAGCCCAGAACACCCTGAGATACTACTGGAATACCTACCAGTAAATCTCCTTGCCTCGGCCGAGGGCTTCGTGTAATGGCTCTCCTAGACATAGCACGACCTCACTCCCAATACCGGGAGAGACGAACCCCTGAAGATACGCTCACTGCCTCCATGTGGCTCGGGACTGTACCCAACTAAAACCTGTTTGCACGACTCCTTTGAGCCGTGGTAGGGTAGTAATCAAAGTACAATGGGAACTCACACGAGACAAATGACGATCCCCAGGTCGATGAACTAACCTGCACACATGTCACCAGGGAACTGCCATCTGACGTCTGGTATATGACCAACTGGCATGTTCCCGGCGAGTCCTGTCCGGTGTACTCATAACCCAATGAGCACCTGTATACATCTTAGGTGATCCAACTGACACCAGTGGCTTGTGAGACCGGCCACCGCCCCTCGTCGGGGTCTCGACTGTATACCCTAGTCTACTATGGAGTATCGATGCCCTGTCTCGAAACTCACACGACTAGGGACTATTTAAGGATATGCTTATAGACTACCAGCTCCCACGTATATGATCGCCCTCATACTGCTGGTGGTCAAGCATAGAATCCTAGGGGCTCTATCAACGTGTAATAGCGACGTGTCAGGTCACCTAAAACAGTACACGATGATAAAGGTAAACCAGATAGCATACTATCATCTCGAGTAAGACTGTCCTACTGGGACAGGTCCTCCCTCAATCATTGCAATCACGTGCCTGTGATCCAATAATTGACTCTGAGGGCACTATCTCCAACAATCTCCCACTTGCACTCAAGGCTAATTATTGCGATGTCGCATACTCACAGCCCGTGTGATACCGAACACCCAACTCCTCTACTAGTCAGTCTCACAAAGCTCGTTTGCGAAACTATTGCGTTCGAGGAATAGCCTCAGTGAGTGGATCCGCCTTGATGTCTCTTTCTATGTCTCTCTATATCTCAAGTTCGCGGAGAAACCCATCTCCCGAAATGAGCAATACCTGTCTTAGAATGTGTCTGGATGTCTGATGGGACATAGCTCATAAATGAACTCCAAATCCAAACTTCTTAGACTGTATCGTCAACTGAACTTAATCAGTATCCTGCGCCATGCCTCCCTCAGTATTGCCTTGGACCACCTGTCCAAAATACTGCCCCTCGTCAGAGGGAAAACTATAACTCTGACAACCTCCTTGTCGTCCATGTCACTTTGGAAGCCTGGAATGATAACTGTCTCCCGAATGAGGCTGTCGTTATCATATCCCTAGAACATCCACTTATGTTCTAAAACTGCTTCCGACTGTTTCTCCAGGATTGGATCATTATCAACTTATTGCATCTACTGCAAGAACAACATCTGGTGTGGTACTTGACATCTCATGATTGACTCAATTGCCTGAGCAAGTGATCTGCCAATCATGCACGTCCCTCTCCCCTTTAGTCTGTAAGACACCTTTAGAGAGGGTGACTCCATTACCTGCAGGTACACTACCGTGCCAGGAGTCGTCCATTCTAAATACTCTTAGAATGCTGTCAAGTACCCTGATTGGGAAACCACCCAAATCTAGATCTAAAACCATAGATCTAGTAACCAGTATGTCTGATATAAAATCCATTTCCTTTGTGGAGAAACCACTGTGTGACGACCAAAGTATAACCTATTGTAGTATAGGAGTTTCCTTTCCTACTTTGTGTATGTCATCCAAATACCATGACATCACACCCTAGTACCTCCTTAACAGATCCATCCCCTATTCTGATGAAGTCAAACCCATGACTGTCACGTCAGAAATAGATGATCTATCTCCGCTACATCTGCTTTAGTCTATAAATAGACATAAGCTACCTGTCCACCAATGCTTCCGCTGCTCCCACTGACTACGACAACCCTCTGGCAGAGTCATATACACGTACACTTCTGAAGCGAGTTCAGAACGACGCTATACTCATCCTCCCGCCGGGTCTCGCAGCCTGGAACAACAGCAATGGTAATTGTGGGTAAACAAGAACTTCCCTGTCACCGTCCTTGAGGCTACCGTAGTACCTCTCGGGTGCCTGAAGTTACCCACCTCATCTGCGGAGTGGCCAATGGAATGTCAATCCAGATTGAATCTTTAGGTTCCTTATCAAATCTTCAGTAATCGTTTGTGGTTCTGGAATCACTTCCAGTTCTACCATACTCCCACTACTGTTTTCTGAAAAAATCCTTTTTTAATAAAACTGTGGCGAGTCTAGAACAATACTGCTATTGTTCATCCAGATGGTAGAAAGTCAACCCTCTTCATAGCCTGGGTCAACCCACAAACAGCCATTACAGAAACGTGCCTTGAGTTATCCAGAGTCTGGTTTTAATCAAAAGCTGGATAACTCCCCGTACCTTAACAACGTCAAGATACGAACTGTTCTATATCCCATATAGGACCAGAGGCACTGATTTAATTGAACCAGATCCAAATCATGCAACTGACTCCAGTACATGTCAACTAAATGGAAGGAGGCCGATCAGCGTTACTCAACTTAGGAATGCTTCCAATTATGAGTAACCTGAAAGAGAAGCAAGATCTCTAAATCATTACTATCAACTGAATACCATACACAAGTATCTACATCTTCTATTCTTTGAAGAATCCCGATACTTGCAATATCTGGTTCTCTACTTTATTCAAATACCTACAACTTCTCAAAATTCAGACCCTGTGTTTCGAAGAAACACCTGTCTAAAAATTAGAGAAGTCATAAGTAAACTGAATATATTACGAGGACCAACCCCTCTGTCCTGATAGACCCTGGATAACATACAATACTCTGTATAAGTCCCTTGAGTTTGATAACTCATTCACTGTGTGTCGTAGGTTGAAAACTGTACTTATGGTTAAGAAGAATTACACCGCTGTTTAATGCTCCTTACCTAACCATCCACTGATATAGGTAAATGTCGTAGACATAATTTCAGAAAGGTATATCTCACTCTATGAAAATAGACGTACAGATATATCAATTTAAAATTGGTGCATAAAAGCGGATATTCAAAACCAAATTTTTGCCGACCGGCAAACAACCCAGGTGATTTCCTCAAATATCACCGATTACAACGAATCTCAATATAATGAGGATAGTCACCCAATTCCCAACAACTTACTCCCACTCATCATCTGTAAAACCATACAGATGTGAGAATCATACTTGGTAAATACATACCCTGGAGTAAGTATCTAATCGGGAAATCAGTTTTCTTTTAACAGTACACAGTGAGACTGAAACATTGAAATGTTTCGATAGGGTATCCTGGTATTCCTAGTAATGCCTCTTCCAGTATCCAGATTCACAACTGTAACCGTGTAATTCTTTGCCACCTCTCCAAATCCCTTCATTTGTCTTTAGTCTTTACCTTCTGCACACCCCTTTAGGCCAAATGGTTTTCTTCCTTCCCTACCGTTCGGCACCAGCCTATGGTTTGGAAGAAGACTATCCAATAAGCATAATGGGTGTACTGTCCCAATCCTAGGAACACTCGCAATGTGAGAGAAGGTGAAGATAAAAGACACCTGAATAACTCTTATTCCTATTTCTCCTGAACCAGAATCCATCCCCGAACTGGAACAAGTTCCTTTCGAGTTCGTATATAACCATACGATGGAGTATCCAATAAACTGTGGATCTTCGTAGTGATACGGAGTGTTCTGGAGAAATACAAAGGTGATTTAGGATTGGCGAAGGAATACTTGGTTTGGTCGTGAATATCTGTTGCAATTTACTTTGCCCTCTTACTAATCCCTTGCTTTGTCTTAACTTAATACCTTCTTCACACCATCGTCATGCTAATTGGTTTTCTTCATTCCCTACCGGTCGGCACCAGCCTATGGTTTGGAAGAAGACTATCCAATTTGCATAACAGGTGTACTACTCCTAAACCAAGGAGTACTCGCAACCTGAGAGAGGGTGAAAAGAAAAGACAACTGAATAGTCCTATCCGTTTTCTCCAGAACCGGAAACCATCCTCGAATAAATTCCTTCGAGTTCGTATCTAACCATACGATGGTTTTGTCCAATGGAAGTGGACGTTCGTAGTAATACGGGGTGTCCTGGAGAAAAGGGTAAAAGTAGGAGCGGCAATGAGGTTTGCAACTCTGACAATCCAAAAGCCAGTGTTAAGAAGGTTCGGTCAATTTGGTCACTGAGTCATAGTCATAGGGTCGGGTCAATGGTCGCTGCCAAAGAGAGAGAGAAAAGAAACACTCAGCGTGCACTCTATCCTAGATCAGAATGGTTGCCAATTTATCTAATCTGGAATCCTCCCACTGTACCTCAAATTCTCCTCCAAACCTGAAAGAAGAATTAGTCGGGGTTACCCGAGGTGTAAACTAACTCATCAGTGGGAATCGGGATCCAACTATCATCGCATGACAACGTGACGGAATCCGCTCACGGTGTCACACTCCAGAAGGTATGCGCATATCTGGTAGGTTTCAGTTCTTTTGAAACTCCCGATGTGATTTCTGCCCCATGCTCTTATGACCTTGACTTTGGCCAACATATCATAAGTCACATGTCAAGTTCTACCCGTCATTCTCCAGGTTAATTTGAATCCACCCGTACATACCCTTGACTTTGGCCAAAATGGCAGTACGACTGTCCCAAACCAACGCATCTATCTATGCTGCATATGAATACCCAAATAGCTACCAATCACTGTGCCTTGACTTTGGCCAACATACACAGCTTGAATACTATTGACCACCCATATGAAACGACGGAGGGCTACGAATGGTTTCTGGCGAAAACCTTTAACGTAAAGAACTTGATATCGTCGAAGGAACGGATAGCTTTTTAAAATATAGTGACGAAAACCGTTGCTAAAGAGGTCACTCCCGGTGAAGGGATCTCGGCTCTTTCCCCGTAGAATGGGGTGCAGGATATTCCAAATGAATACCGCGATGCAAAGCGAAAGTAATCGGCTATAGTGAAGTTAATGCCCTGACGCAAACTTTTGTCCAAGGGGTCACTCCCGGTGAAGGGATCTCGGCCCTTGCCTCGTCGACTGAGGAGCAGGATATTCCAACTGAATATCACGATGCAAAACAAAAGTGAACGTCCTTGCAATAACAGCCTTTTGAAAAGTGTTCCAACAACATCAGATTAGGTTTGTTTTTAACTTGCATTGATCCGAATCAACGCAGTCCCATCAATTGATCACACAAAAAAGAACGAAAATATACTGATGTACGTATATGCCATCCGCATTCGCCACTGGGTCCCGTCATTACCCGTTAGGTTAGCTTACTAACGACAGAGCGGGGACTGGACTAGCGCGGATGCAAAACATATACAACATCTACTAATATATATACCAATATATTATATTTCGCTCAAGGCGTGAAAAGAAATGCAACATCACAGAAAATGTACAGCATCACAGAACAATACAGATATCTGGGATCCCCGGGTTTTACAGAGCCACTGCTGAAACCCGACGTTCCCCTGGTCGTGTGGATAGCCTGTGCAATGAAATCCTAGACCCCTACGGGTGCGGCAAGTTACCCGCCAAAACCTGAAGCGAGGCAGCCCCTTTCAGTACCGTGAATGGACCACCTTGCACTTCACGGAATCCGGCAACTTGGGCACCCCTCCTGGGTCAACCTGTACCCCTTACGAGTGCGGCGAATAGCCCGCCAATCCAAGAGTGAGGCCCCCTCCGTCTCAATGCCATGAGATGCGGGCCCGTTGCCCTCTGGAACCCGGCTATCCGTGCACCCCGTCGCGGGGTAATCCTAGTACAGAAAGTAAAATATACATACAACGGGTACATCGACCGCAACCTGGCCGTGCCCCAAAATAATAATACAAACAGGCAGTGACGGCAGTCCACATGTCGGACGCTCGCCCCGCAATATCAAATGTACACAATACAACACAACTGTACTAGCATTGCATCCAGGCTATCCCCCACGACCGATCCGCAACATCACAGCATAAACATAGAACATCAACGTGAAAGTCACGTTCGCAAATCCGTCTAACCGGGCTATAGCAGTTAGACCGGATTTACCGATCAAGTGACATTCACGGTCGCAGATATAATGTAAATACTGTGAAAAATGTGTTTAAAATTTTCCGATTGACCAAAAATTAACAAGTGGGCCCCCAATCAAAACTGTAGCACTCACAGAAAACCTGGGCCCAATTTTAACATTCCGAAACCCCAATTTTAAACCCAGAAAGCCTCTGTAAAAAATTGGTGCAGTGATCCCCACAGTGTGCGGCGGAAGGGCGGCGGGAAGGGGGTTTTCGCGGCGGTTCCGCGCTCCCACTGTGGAGTCACCTCATCTAATTTTTACAGAGCTCTTAGATTTTCCAGTACATCAATATTTTACAACCTGAAAATTTTTTCGACACTAAAAAATTCCAACAGAAAACTGATGCGACAAAATACGGGTTTTTGGACTTTTTGATCGATCAGAAATGCAAACACATTACACAAAGCTAGACTAAGTTAATGGCGAGGCTCTGATACCACTCTAAGTGCACGGCGGCGCCCCGGCCGTCAATCCGACGCCGGAATGCGGAAGCGGTGATAAACTTTAATTTTGCGGACTTAGCAAATCGGCACCACCGCGCACTAAACATCCGGATCGTAACCATTAACAAGTCTAAGCTATTAACAAGATAGGGAAGAGAAGTATACCGACAGATCCGAGTCCTCCGGTCTTCTCGTCGCCGTCCCGATCTCCTGCGGAATGTGCCATCTCCTCCTCGTCGCCGGAAGTGCACCACATCGCCTACTTCTTTTACGGGCTCCCGCCTCAATGCCGAGGCAACTCGGGCACGAAGCCGGCTACTCGACGTGCCCAAGAATTGCTGTAGAATGTATAGTAGAACTTGTGTCTCATTTGGGGTTCATGGAGGTGCCATTTTAGTGGAGGGATGATACAAGAATTATGTGGAGGAACTTGGGGATTTTTCTATCAACTAGAGAGCAAAAATCCCCACTACAAAAATGGGCAACCCCTCCTCCATGCTTGGCCGGCCATGACTAGAGGAGGAGAGTGAGAATGAGAGAGGAGAGTGATAGAATGAGAGAGCCCTCCAATAATACCAATGGAGAAAGAGAGAAGACTATCATGCAAAAGGAAATGATTACCAAATCAAAACCCACACTCAACCACCTACCACCAACCTCATCATCAACAACCATGATGAGATCCAAAGTCAAGCTATCATGAAAAAGGAAAGAAGTCAAGGTCAAGGGATGGGGCTATAATCATGATGCAACAAAAATGCAAAGACCCCCTCCACAAATGCTTATTTGCA
This sequence comes from Agapanthus africanus, assembly GCA_030015575.1. Classification (NCBI taxonomy): domain Eukaryota; kingdom Viridiplantae; phylum Streptophyta; class Magnoliopsida; order Asparagales; family Amaryllidaceae; genus Agapanthus; species Agapanthus africanus. The sequence continues at coordinate 147,396,999 of JASDDO010000004.1, read as the reverse complement.
ACAATGCAAATAAACCCTCCTCCACCAATCTTCGGCCAATGAACGGGACAAAGGAAATCGGCCGAAACTAAAAGCAAACTGGCAACTCCAGAAAACTGGTCCCGTAATAAATTACAGGAAAACCCCGATACTGTGCATACACACCCGCATCTGTATTTCGACTGAAATACAAATGCAATGAGACAAAGTCTACAGTGTACTATACTAGGATCAGGCTTAAACCAAAACCGGCTAGTAATATCTGTTCGATCCTGATCCGTGCAATACCGCACGTATCTGATCGAACCCTGCTATATAACCATACGGCCTATAGTACAAACTGTCAGATCCTGATCCGTGCAATACCGCACGTATCAGATCGGACCTTGCCATATCTCCATACGGCCTCTACAACCTTTCGCCCGAAAGCTGAGTAACTGAATGTGGGGGACTCTAAAGACTCGTCAACACCTTGGTTGTGGATTTAACCACTAGCACGTCAGAGGTATAAGCCAATACGTAATGGGCTACCTGGTATTGACTAAAAGGGACGTCGATGAGCGAACTCATCCTGACAACCCTACTGAGCCTGTCAGTGACAATATCCGTGCAGTCCGGTCCGTTCGTCTATGAGCATCGCATGGCGGGCCTAGGGGGTTGGTAAAAGTCAGACCCCCAAAAGCGGTACAAGTCGTGTCGGAGTGTAGCCCAGAACACCCTGAGATACTACTGGAATACCTACCAGTAAATCTCCTTGCCTCGGCCGAGGGCTTCGTGTAATGGCTCTCCTAGACACAGCACGACCTCACCCCCAATACCGGGAGAGACGAACCCCTGAAGATACGCTCACTGCCTCCAAGTGGCTCGGGACTGTACCCAACTAAAACCTGTTTGCACGACTCTTTTGAGCCGTGGTAGGGTAGTAATCAAAGTACAGTGGGAACTCACACGAGACAAATGACGATCCCCAGGTCGATGAACTAACCTGCACACATGTCACCAGGGAACTGCCATCTGACGTCTGGTATATGACCAACTGGCATGTTCCCGGCGAGTCCTGTCCGGTGTACTCATAACCCAATGAGCACCTGTATACATCTTAGGTGATCCAACTGACACCAGTGGCTTGTGAGACCGGCCACCGCCCCTCGTCGGGATCTCGACTGTATACACTAGTCTACTATGGAGTATCGATGCCCTGTCTCGAAACTCACACGACTAGGGACCATTTAAGGATATGCTTATAGACTACCAGCTCCCACGTATATGATCGCCCTCATACTGCTGGTGGTCAAGCATAGAATCCTAGGGGCTCTATCAACGTGTAATAGCGACGTGTCAGGTCACCTAAAATAGTACACGATGATAAAGGTAAACCAGATAGCATACTATCATCTCGAGTAAGACTGTCCTACTGGGACAGGTCATCCCTCAATCATTGCAATCACGTGCCTGTGATCCAATAATTGACTCTGAGGGCACTATCTTCAACAGTTAGGAAAACAGACTGGTGATCGACACGACCTAACCTCTAAACCTAAAGGTTACCAATTGGAGTGTCTCCTGATAACTGCTATCAAAGGAGAACCCTATCGATGGCAAACGACGATCCCCAACTGTCGATAACAATATCTACATACACACAACTTGACAAGAACAACTGAGCAAACTGAGTATCACTGGATGACAAGCATCCGAATGGAGTCACATCTTGACTAAAACTGGGTGGACACCATAAAAATTTCGGGGAGATCTGCTCTCGTTCCCTCTTCGGAATGGTTAAAGGTTGCAACTCTCCCATCAGTCTCAGTTGCTCAACCCTAACACACAACAAGACATAAACCTTGAAATGAATCCCGAGACTTCTTTTTCTGTCCCTGCCCACCCGTAACCACCTCACAAGTCACGTTAACAGTTGGTGGGGCTTGAAGGAGTACAGAGAGTTGACCGATGTGCCTACTCTAGGATTCCACGTCTCTATCCCATAATATCAGATACACAAGCGTCTCTCTATCCTAGTACACCCTTGCCACAAGTCAAGGATTCCAAAACATTACCCAGCCGAGTAGGCTCCAGTATCTCTGACGAACGAGCGTCAGCGGGCAGTGTCTCGCGAAAAAGTTTTAGGAAAAGTGGTCGGGCGCGGACATGAGCAAGCTTTCTCCTCAGTAGAGAAAAACTTAAGCTGTACTCAACGATCGCACAAGAACTGTAAATCTGCGGAGAACTATCACAACAATCAAAATCCGCCGCAGGAAAATGTACATTTAACTTTGGTGGTCCGTGAAAATCTGACACGACTCTCAAACAAGTAGCATCTCTAAATCTCCAACGCAAAACCACCTCGGCCATCTCCATATTATGAGTGGGATATCCTTCTCGTACTTCCTCCAAATTTAGGGAAGCAAAAACGATAACTCCATTGTGTCACCTCAGTACACATTCGAGCTCTACTCACGAAACCTCACCGTTAAACCACAAAGTCGCCCGAACAAAAAAAAACAAAGAAAGAGCTGATGCAGTTGTTAACCGAGTCTTCAACTGCCGAAACACCGTACACAAGCCTCAGTCTAAAGAAAAGAAACCTCCATTCCGGTCAATTTAGTCAACGGTGCAGCATTACACTAGCAATCCTGCAAGAAACGGTGGTAAAAACCTGCTAAGCTCAAAATCTGCGGACCTCCGTCCTGCTTACAAGTCTGGGCCTAAACTGTACGGCCACGATCTTCCTCCGAACCGTACAAAATCGTCTCCGGAACTATCAGACCAAGGAGTCAACACAAACAAGCTTGAAAGGACACTCCGAGAATCTAGCAAACCGCTGGGGCTCTCCCAGTATCCATAAAACAGATCCTCGAGTGTTATTCCCATCCCTCAAGACACACAATAACTGGTCGAGGAACGGCCCGAAGAAAACCAGTTCATCACACCTACGAATGCTTCTAGAGCATTGGTGAGTCCAGTGACACACCGAAAACACACAAAGCCCGTAGCACGCATAAGACAGTCTTCGGAATGTCATCACTCCGAACCCGCAACAATGATGACCTGATTCCTAACCATATTAGACAAGTCTCGCACTCTGGTGCTGATCGAAGAAATCGTCAATGCGAGGTACAGGATACCTATCCGCACCGTAAGCCGGTTCAATTGACGATCCATCAATACACAACCTCAATCTGTCGTCTTTCTCCTTGACGAACAGAAATAGGAGCTTCCTAAATGCGAAACACTCAGACGCACAACTCCCTCAACAACCACTCAGCAGCAGATCCTTAGCTCCTTAAGCTTCGCCGGCTCATCTGGAACGACGTCGGAAAACTCTCGTACAAAAGAAAACCGGTCCAACAAACCAACTGTGGCTACGACATCATGAATGAACGCCAAGAATCCACGACATCTCCTCAAAGGCCGACTAGCGAAAAGGCTAAATTCAAGCTGGGAGAGGCGGCACAACTATCCTCCTGCACAACAAGAACTGACTCGCCGGGGAAAAAAAACCTAAATGTTTCCTCACGGTAGTCCACAACACCTAGTATGTAGCTAACCAGTCCGTGCCCAGGAGATTTCCAAATCCAACATCTTTAGGAGGATCAAAATGACAGACAAATCTCTATCTCCTATCCGACGGGCACACGACCGAATTACGTTTCGCGCAACAAAAGGATCGCTGACAGAAATTAACACAACAAACGGCTGATCTACTTAGCATGACTCTCGTCCTAAACTCGGCACGAAGTCTCGAAACATACGAGTGTAACAAAAGGACATACTGAAAGAGTACCTGAAACCACAGGATTGGACGCCTGAGCATCCCGATGAGTCGAAGCGAAAACTTGTGTCTGCCCTTCATCTGCGACTGACCGAACTCCTCCTCTACTAGTCTAACCCCTCTGTGCGAACCCTCCGCGTCCATGACGTCTCAGAATACGACCCTAACGTGGAGTGAAGGAACACTGCCTGATGAGGTGTTGAAGGCTTCCGCATCGTAAACATCTACGCGCTGACTGCTGTCCTGCCTGGGAATGAGAGCCAAATGACTGTCCACGTCCTAAGCCTCTTCTCTGGGCTGGTACACCAGTATGATTCCTCAACTGTTTCGAAACTCTCACGGTCTCTGAAAGACGTGTCTCGTAAACTGGGGCTGCCTCCACCGGTGCTATGTAAGGGACGGAATACTGCATGATGATAGCAAGGAACAACTGGGTAACAGGGGTGACAACCACCTGTCGCTGCGCTCGAACGACCTCCGCCAATGAGTTCATCGCCTAGCGCAAGCTCTGCATCTCTGCCACTAGTCTAGCGATCTGATCTGTCATAGGGGAAATAGTCTGTCATGGTACAATAGGGGTACTCCTCGGATCAGTCCTCGTCTCAGCTAAATCAACCCGAACCTCGGCTCTCACGGCCGCTCTCTGCATCCTCGTAGTCCTTGGCGGCATAATGGATGAAAAGACGGTAGGATTCGATGAGGATATGAAAATCGAATCAAAAGGATGTATACAATCATGAGGGAATTTCAATCAATAAGTCCTAAGGTCGCTTAGGCGGAGTACCGTGTCGTGAGCATGCCGCGGAACATACGCACGCTACGCCACTCTGATGCAGCTACCTACACCATCATACCAGGGTCATCCTACACTCCGGAGGTAAAACCTACACTCTGATACCAACTTTGTCACGACCCAAGGTTTGGCCCGTGACCGGCACTTAACCATGTAACGTCTACAGGCGTAACGCGGCTAAGTAAGCCGAAACCCAGAAATCAAACCAATAAAAGTATAGAGTGTTTTAAGCTTTAAATGGAAGCATTAACTAAAATGTTAAGAATTCTTAAGTGAACAATCACCAAGATAACAATATACGACGCCGTAGCAAAGAAAATGAGCTACAGGTGGGAAACATCACAGATAGAATAAACTGCATAAATAATGTCGGCTCACAACGAGCTCGACACCAGAACACAAAATAATATACATCGTCCTCACAACTGGTCTCTAAGTCAATACATAAGTGGTAGATGGAGAGTACTAGATACAACAATGTACATAACTGAAAGATAAACAGATACCGCACAAAACCCACCTATCAGCAAAAGAGCTAGTACACCAACTATAGGGGTATCTGTGTCAAAAGTTGTAAGAACGCAGCCTGCCGCGACTACTCTGAAGGGCAACCTGCAAACACTGTGGCACAATGGGGGTGAGTTGCCAACTCGTGAATAGAAAATAACATATAAAGGTAATCGCGAGTATGCACGTGCTGCGATACTCTAACCTATGCCAACAGATAACCTTTATATGATGAACTGGATGCTCAAATCATGCAACAAGTGCGATCTAATAACATCTACATGTGATGAGCAAGATATATGATAATTTGGTATAGCAATGCAATCTAACAACCCTATATAGAATGAACATGGTATGCAATGGTCGTGCAAGCATGTGTACTATATCAAGTACAATAGGTACATGATGAGATATCAATTACTACATACTGAGCATGGGTAATATAACATCTACACGGAAAGTCATCGTTGAAAGTATAATCGGTACCCATCAATGCACCCAAATCCCAATACTACTCAGGCGTCGTCATCCTCCTCGGTCCTTAAATCCTGTAAATCTCATATAATCGTGAGTGCCCAACATCGGCACCCAAAATATCAAGAAATACTCGTGCCAAGCATCGACACGCAAATCCTCATATATCGGGCACCCGTCAGTCCGGGTCAGCCCGCGGGCTCTGTCTTCGGTATCGGCCCTCGGCCCCAGTAGTACGAGTCGTCCCGTATCCATCCATCGACTCTGGTCGGTATCCTCCGGATAACCGCCAGGTCCAACCAATCACCGGTTAGTAGTATTCCCTCTGCCATGCTCACCGTCTACTACACAACGAAACCGTTCTCGCCCCGGGGTACCATACCGGTTCCACCATGTACCCGTAATCGGCCTCATTCAACTCCTCGATCTGGGTTCACATATATCACTCTAGTACCGAGAAAACACATGGTGGACGCACCGAAATATCATATCAAGAGAAACCGGGTTTTTAAATAATTAACTATTCTCTTTTGAAATATCCACGGTTCCCCAAATCCAGAATTAACATGGAAACAACATATCTCAATGCGTAATCTAAGCAAGTATGAAGATATCAATGTATGTGTGCACTGGTATGAGTATACAGTGTGCATGTGCGTAGGTATGAAGATATCAATATATGTGTGCACTGGTATGAGTATACAGTGTGCATGTGCGCAGGTATGAAGATATCAATATATGTATGCACCGGTATGAGTATACAGTGTGCATGTGCGCAGGTATGAAGATATCAATATATGTGTGCACCGGTATGGGTATGTGATGTATATGTGCCCAAATATGGGTATAACACATGCTGTTATGCGGCAAATCATGACAACATCAATCAAGTGGAATCAGTATGATACATGATTTATAGCAATCCTATAATGTGAGTGTCATGGCAATCACTAACGGTGTGAGTGTTGCATATAAATCGTGCTCGTGCAACTTGAACCGTTAGTGATAGTGTAGTGTCCTATGCTATCATTTCTATATGCAACAATAAGGTATGCTACTACAGTCCATATGAACATCTGTACTAAATATCCTAACACGCCCTGACGCTTAACACCATACGGGCGATTTCCCCGTAGATGTTAAATCTACTCACCTGGTCGTGAGCTACTCGTAGCCAACCACCTGCTTCCCTTTCTTAGCTTTGTCCGACGTATCCGCCTGCGAACCTGGAATTTACATAAGAATCCATATATAAGAAACCACCTTGCAAGACGCGATATCTAAGCCAAACGATACGCTCGCGTCGCGAACTAAACGCGCGTGTGTACGATACGCTAAAACGTGTGTACGCGTCTGAAACTAACCCGACACGTCGCGACGCGCTGGATCACAGAACCAACACGCGTATCGCACGAACCAAACGCCCTAGAAATACAATATAACGTCCCAGATTTTCCTATAGAGAGAAACTAACAAAATTGCACATACCACTGGCCCTAAAAATGTAGCAGACTCCTACCCATGCAAACTACACCCAAAATTTCCCTCATCTGGCCGCAAATTGCGGCCAGAATGAATAAACCGGTGGCCTAACTTTGGTGTGGGGGTCTCGGGCTCTGGTGGTGTGGTCAGGGTATATCTAATGTGCTCCAGTTTCCTCAGTTTTGACCTGAAGTGCTCGGGCCTATAGCAGATCACAGAGAGCCAAAATTTCACCTTAAAACACAAAATTTTGCAAATTTGAAACCCTATGGTATTTTGGTGTAATCTGGGGTCTAATTAGGTTTTCATGGCCTTAATAACACCTAATTAGGCTAGGTTAACCAACACTAACAGCACTTAACCATAAGTCTACACAAATCACCATTTTAAGCCCAAAATCTCACTTTTTACACAAACCGAAGTAAATCCTACATAAGTTAAGCAAACTAGAGGGTTAGGCTCAAAGATTATACCTTACTAGACCCTATGAAGCAGAAAGAGGGAGGAGGAGGAGAAGCGGTGAGCTGCTGTTGCTGTTGCTGCTGCTTCCTGCTGTGCTGCTGCTGATGCTGTGGCTGCTGCTGATGCTGTAGCTGCTACTGATATTGATGCTTCAGCAACTGATGCTGTGGCTGCTCCTGAGGCTTCTTCTTTGCTGCTAATTCTAGGTGAGTGTGTGTGTGTGTATGAGAGTGAGAGTGAGAAGTGAGAGTGATAATGAGGGACCCCAAGTCAAACACCCCCCCTCTCTCTCCTTCTCTCTTCATTTAATGAGCATGGCTCATGCCATGCCCATACTCCTGTTAGTGTATATGCCCTAGAGGCCATTACTGTATCATACTAGGTTGCATATTACTTAATGGAAGCTTGGGATATTCACAGTTGTATAGACAATCTTGCTCAAAATGGTAGTATGCTTACTTGGTTTGTCTCTACTTCAATATGTGCATGTGTTTCTTTTAGCATATCGCTTATATACATATTAGTGGAGCCCTTAGGATATTTGCTTGATTACCAGCGTTGTGATGGCAGTCATACTCGTGGGGGCTGGGTAATCCATAAGCACATCCTTATACAGGTCCCTAGTCGTAGGACTATCGAGACAGTGCATCGATACTCCGGAGTAGACTAGCGTATGAGCTTCTCATCCCAGTGGGGGAGACGGTCTGTCCCACAGCCATCAGTACGTCGTACTTGAGATAGTATACGGGTGCTCGTTAGGTTACGAGTACACTGGACAGGACTCGTCGGGAACTGTTGGTTGGTATTATACCTATCGTCAGTTATCAGTTCCCAGGTGACATGAGTACAGCTTAGTCCGCTGACTTGAAACTGTCACTTCGCCTCGAGTGTGTTCCCACTGTACTTAGATTACTACCCTACCATGGCTCAAAGGAGTCATGCAAACAGGTAGTAGTAGGGTGCAGTCCCGAAGCACTTGGAGGCAGTGACGGTTAGACAGGATTCGTCTCTCCCGGTATTGGAGGTTGACATCGCGCTGTGTCTAGGAGAGCCATTACACAAGTAGTCCCTGGCCAGGGCAAGTGAGATATACTGGTAGGTTTCCAGTGTTATCTCAGGGTGTTCTGGGCTACACTCCGACACGACTTGTACCGCTATTAAGCGACTGACGTTCACCGCCCTCCTAGGCCCGACATGCGATGTATCAGACGAACAGACCAGACTGTACGGAGACTGTCACATTCAGGCTCAGTAAGAGTTCAGATGGGTTCACCTCGGCAGTCTTCTTATCGGCATCTACCTGGGGACCGTTACGTACATCTAGTGCCGCTTGCGGTCTGTGGTTAAACCCACTGCCAGCATGGTGTCGAGTCTTTAGAGTCCCACACAGAGAGTTATTCGCCTTTAGGCAAAATGAGTAGAGGTCGCATGGTTTTGCGACAGGGTTCGTTCACATCCGCGCACTTGTGCACGTTTGCTGTCCGGACAGCTTATACTAGCGGGCTTTGGTTTAAGCCAGATCCTAGTATATGATTTGGGATTGGTTTTATCTCATTGTATTCGTGTTCCTCGGATCACGAATACGGGTGTGTATGCACAGTTGACTGAGACAGAGGGAGAGGACTTTGATTAGGGTTGATGACTATTGTCATTTGCTTAACCCTGATGCTTATGTGTGTATTATGATTAATTGATATTAGTTAAATATAATTGTGCATGGTTAGGGTTGTTGACCATTTGACTATCTTGACTTGTTGACTTAGGTTGACATGTTGACCATCATTATTCCATATAAAAGTTGCTCTTTGATCCTTGCAATTTGCATTTAATGTGAAATGATAATGGTCAAGTCTTGATTAAACCATAACAATTATCTTGCTAATTATCTATTTACATAAGTCACCCATATTAGAGAGAATGGTTCATTATTCTTATTCATTCTATCATATAGATTCTCTCTCCTCCTCTTCCTCTCTCTCAAGCTCTCCCCTCTCATGAGTTGAGAAACACATGAGCTTGAGATAAACCTCTCTAAAATAATCCCTACTCTCTTCTAAGGTTCTAGGATTAGCACTTCTAGCATCATAGTTACTTCTAGCTTGAAGTTGAAGCCAAAGGTTGAGGCTCTCGGGTGGATCCTTCTTCGACTAGAGAAGACGACAAGGAGATCACTTCCGTTCACTCTAAGGAGCAAGGAGAGAAGGACATAAAGCTCTAGGTATAACCATTCTTCTATGTAGCTAAAACTAGTTAGCTTGTAGTTAGTTTTTGTTTAGCAAAGATCCTCCTTTTGATAGTCCATGTTGCCTAGTGTGTTAAATATCCGATTTTTATACCGTTTCCGCCTCCCTGCAAGCACCGGGGTGGGCAACGTGGACTTACAGCTCCCTCTCTCTTACACCAAGTCAACAAAACAAAAAAAGAAATTCAAATAACAAAACAACACACAAATAAATAAAACCCAATTTAAAGTCCAAATACACCTAATAAGAATCAATTAACATAAAGAGAATGGGTTAATCCTTCATGCTTGCTAATCATGGTTTAACCCCATCTCTAAACCCTAGTTTACATGCACAAGTGTGTGCGTGCGCCTAGAAAAATTCTAATAAAATACTGATTAATTAAGATAAAATATTTGAAACTTAATTTGGTAAACTTTTTACTAAAACTATATATTAAAATATAATTAACCCCTAAACACAACCTAAGGTGTTACAGCTATGCTCGATTGGCCATAACAAGAAATCCCTGGCCAGGGTTGCTGAGATTTACTGGTAAGTGTTATCTTTATTTTCTCGAACCGTTATGGACCTTGTATCGGCATGACTTATCAGGCTATTGGGGTCTGACGTTATACCACCCCCAGGCTGTGATATGCGACATATCAGATGAAGAGACCGGACTGTACGATAGTGTTACTTATTGGATTCAAAGGAGTATGAGCAAGCTTGCTTGTTGATCTTATGATCGCTCAATACCCGGGTGACCGTTATGTTTAGAAGGCCGCTTGTGGCTTATGGGTGACTGATATGATTACTACCTACTGCCGGCATATTGACGAGTCTTTAAAGTCCAACACAGAAGTTTCCTGGCTCAAGCGAAATGAAGTAGGAGCACATATGTGATATGTGCATGACCAAGATTAATACGATATGTGATACCGTATTCTATTCTCGTGATATGTGATATTGGTCGGTTATATGTGATATAGCCGGGCCATCGAATCAAGTATTGATTCGATAAGTTGATTCATTTGATATTAGTCGGTTGTATGTGATATAGCTGGATTATTAAATCAAGTGTTGATTTGATGATTTAATGTATAATTATATATTTGATATATTAACTTACATTAACTAATATTTGCTCACTAAGTATTTCTTTTTCTCACATGTGCTTTAGTATATATGTGATATATATTAATGTACATATTTTTTTGTTGCATGCTTGATGCCACATGTGACATGGGTGTATGAGACTCACACCAAACTTATGATAATGTATGGCTTTATTTATTTAAAATTAATCAGAATTAGTTAGAAATTAGTTACATGGTTGAAGCTTGTAGAAGCTTGTGGAATCATTGACCAGGTCCACTAACTTTGTTTTGCTTGTAGATATTTATGAACCTAACCATTATTGTTAGCCATGGTTTATTCTCTGCATGAGTTGGTGTATTACATTAACTCACCGATGGTTGCTATTCTCACCTCATGAGTTTCATTCTCATCTCCATTTCATCATCTTCTTCATCAAGAGAAAGCTTTCTAGCTTTTCTCAAGGTGATGAAATATTGTGAGCAAAATAAATCTAAAGTGAGCAAAATTCTTACTTCATCATCCTCTAGTATATTATCCTTTTAGTTTTGGGTGTTTGCTTCACTAATTTCATATTAGTGAAGAGGTAGCTTGAGTTTCTGTTTCCTCGACGTAGATCATCTTCGGCCTCGAAGACTTCAAGAAAGTTTGTTCCTTTCATCTTGTGGTGCCTTTCTAGAGTCCGGGAGTTCACTATTTGGAGCGAAGGGACTACTACACGGAGCTATTGAAGTGAAGGACCGGTCTACAAAAGTTGTATTCCTTGTTCACTTTGTATGTAAAGTTGTTTGCATGCTAGTTTCTTCTAAATCTCTAGTTAAGATTCTAGGTTAAGGTTCTTAAGCACGGCAAAAAAATTTGAAAATGGTATGGACGATACCTCCCGAAACCTCGTTGTCATGCTAGGTAACCCTGCAGTGGTATCAAAGCCATGCTAGAGAATTAGACAATGTTGTAGTATTACGAAACCGAAACAACTCCGAAACACTCAAAATATAAACCCAGTTTCTGTCGATTTTAAACAGTGTCTAAAATTTTTTTAAGCAGTTGCAGAATGTTATATGAGATATAACATGAACACAGTATAAATTTGAAGCCTCCTCGCCGGATTTTGGCCGGCCACAAGTGATAAATTTCAGGCCTGGCCGGTTTTACTACCCCCTTTTGGCTTCAAATTTTTATCGTGTTCCAATCTCTGGGTTTTAGTATTTCAGGTGTTTCTTTTTTTTGCTAAAATCTGGGTTTTAGTATTTCATGTGTTTCTTGTTTTTGCTAAAATTGCATGTGATGTTATCTTTGTGCAAAGACAATTCGGAGTGTTTCGTAATAGTAATTTTAACAACATTTCGGGTTGTTTAGACGACATTAAAAAGTTCGAACGGATATCAATAACCCATATTTTCCCTCGCTGGAAATTTTCTAAGAGTTGGATTTTTCCGTGTTTAAAATATTTAGAAAATCGTGCAGGTGTTTTCTATGGACCCTCAAGAAGAACGAAACCCTAACTCGATTCTGTAACCGTTGGAACCGCCATCAAACCCTAGGGTTTGTGGTAGTTTCACGGCGCCACAGGTGAGGTAAGGGTTGACCCTTCTACGGTTGGTCCATAGGTGTTGTGGCATGGTCTGGGTATTTTTTAAACTCCGCTCAAGTGTGGAGCTCTTTGGGAAATTTTGGGTGTTTGTTTATTCGATCGAAAAGTTTAAAATCGTCTAGCTATCTGTGATTATGATACAATATTTCGAATCCACATAATTAGTTATGAGATAACTAGTTTGAATTTTATAAATCCAGCAGTTTAGTCTTATTTGATCGGTTTCCATGGAATTTTGATGTGGATAAAAAATCCATCGCAATTACGTAGTGTACGCAGATACTCGCCGGGTAACGTTACTAGATAGCCATGCCACATAGCCCTGACCAAGTGACTGTAGAAGAACCCCATTGCCAAATGCATCCGTTCGGGTGCTCACGGCCATGGTGTTCCGCCTAAGTGCACTCCGTCGACGACATCGGGGGTGCGTCCGTCTACTAAAGTTTCCGACGAGCATTCGATCAAGTTGTCAGGAATCTTGTTGAATTACCCGACTGATTGTTGAAAAGTGTTTTCAATATCGAGACTAAAATGCGGGGTTTATAATTGTTAGGCATGTGATGTCCAACGAATTCATTTGGTTAGGCATGAAATCCAAAGTATGTGATACATTGGGTTTATGATGTCCATGGTGGTTGCGGATTCCAATTGTTGTAGTTTTTCACTTTCTTTTCTTCGACCGTAAGTGTAATATGTAGTGTATCGCCGGTTTCATTGCTATATGTCAACGACAATTGGGATACGCATATTTACTTACGTTGATGACATATGATGTTATGTGTTGCTGTGATATGTTATATTGGATCGTCGTGTTTTGAATAGCCAGGTTTTTTTTTATGTGAGATGAAAGTTTTTCATTTTCATTCATGTAAAAACTTGTATCTAATATTCTTTTATTGGGGCACTTCCGGATTGAGGATGATGTCACCATTGGTGTATATTATTTACTTCTCCGTATTAGGATAGACCCAAGGAGGAGAGCATAAGTAACCGGGTTCTAGGGTCCAGTGGGAGACCATCTCGAAGAGTCGAAACCAGGTCTCCTAACTCTGGAATTGGTAGGGTTGCTTGCCGCTCTCTTAGGGGTCTAAAGATGTGGGTTTGGCTATTCATCGCGACCGTGGAATCCGTGTTTTTTATTGGCTTAATTTAAAACACGATATTCTAAGTATATCCAATATTTCATATATGTTCTTCTGCTGCTGATATTCTGTGATGTGATCACTTGATATTCTGAGACGAATGCTTATATAAAATATATGATATATAATAAATATTGTTGCTTTCGTTTCTTCTGTGATGCTTAGGAAGCATAAATTGATAGGACTTCATTAATGAGATTAATGAAAGAAAAAGAAACCTAAAGATGTTGTAGAAACTTGTTTTAAAAACTGGTAGATCTAGTTCTTGCTTTGCATAGCGTTATTCCTTGTAGGATATCCAGCACCTTATTCGATAAGGAAAGAGCCGAGATCCCTTCACTGGGAGTGACCTCTTTAGTGAAACTAGCAGATGCTACAACCCACTCGGTTTTGTCTTTTGATTGCTTTTTTAGTTCATGCTTTGCATAGTGGTATTTGTGAAATATCCTGCAACTTATTCGATAAGGAAAGAGCCGAGATCCCTTCACCGGGAGTGACCTCTTTTGTGAAACTAGCAAAAGCCTCAAAACATTTCTTTTCAAAATCACTAGATTCTACAACGATATCAAGTTCATTACGCAAAAGGTTTTCTTAAAAAGCTGTCGTAGCCCTCTGTCGTTTCAGATAAGTACTGCTTAGTATTCGTGCTACGTTTGTTGACCTTAGCCAAGGCGTAGTGTGTGGTAGCTAATTAGTGCTTATCTGCTGCATATGATGCGATTGAGTTAGGGTAGTCGTACGACTTTGTTGACCTTATCCAAGGGTCGTACGGGTGGGTTTAATTCAATCAGGAAATGACGGGTTGAACTTGGCTAGAGCTTATGATTTGTTGACCATAGCCAAGGTCATAAGTTGCTAGGGGCAAAAGTGTTATCAGGAATTTCATGTGTTGAAATTTGCAATGAGATTGCATACCTTCTATGAGATAGTTGGATCCCGATACCCACTGCGAGTAAGAGTTACTCCTGTGAGAGTTTTACACATCACAATTAGCCAATCAAGTAGGTGTCTAGAAAGGTGTTAACGGGGTTATGCCTCTGGGAAAATGAGGTTTATTTTAATTAGATCCGTGCGAAAGCACGGGGAACCTCCCTCAAAGTACCAACACTGGCATGGCTGAAAGATTGGCGAACTTGTAAGGTGTAATTAATCCCGGCTAGTCTTATCTTTTAGGGTTTGAAGAAAGATTTGATAAAAATAGTGGGAGCCATCCTGATTAGATAAGATAATAACCAATCTAATCTTGCAAGAGCATACGCTGAGTGTTTTCTTTTCTCTCTCTCTTGGTAGAGACCATGTCATGCCTTAATCAAGATAATAATATGGATGTTTTGACCGAACCTTGTTATTATACTTAGCTGGGGAACGTTGGTTCCGCTCTATCTTATAATTGTTATAAGTCCGAGCAGCAAACATGGGAATATCCGGATTCCTATGCCACCCAATTGAGGAATAAGCATATTGATGCATATTCTTCCGGTGTGTTCATTACCAAGAACCGTTTATCAGTGTCCTCTACGTCCTAGGTATGAGATACCAGATTAGGATCCTACATATGTAATCTATTACATGGGCTACACAAAGGTAAAGAACTGGGATTGGGTGATATGTCTCTAAGTGTTAGAGAATGGTGTAAGTGTTGCAGCCAAATCAGTTGGCAGATATCACCTTGTATTACCAAATACAATGATTCTGATCAAATGTTATTACGTACTGAACCTGATATACAACATTACATCGGTTTATTTATTAAGTTAAAGAAAGATATAATTTTTTATTGATGGATAATGTTGTGAACTTTTTCCTTAATCAAGAGTTGATTGGACAAGCACGTTATGTAATGGCTTATACGTTCTAAATCAAACCACAGTTCAAGGTAATTAGAACACACACAAGAGGAATAGTTCAGAAATGAACGAATCCTTCTTGTGGCATTGTAGACTAGGTCATATTAATGAGACACGACTAGCTAAATTACATAAGGATGAATATTTGAATCTGTTCGAATTTTTCATCTTATGATACTTGCCAGTCTTGTCTCAAAGGTAAAATGACAAATACTCCGTTTATTGGAAATGGAGAAAGAGTTGTTGAACTCTTGGGACAGATACATGATGATGTATACGATCCTATGTCTACTAATGCCAGGGCTAGTTCTTTATACTTCATTTCATTTATCGATGATCTCTCAAGATTCGGACATATGTTCTTGTTGAAACATGAGTCTGAAGCTTTTGAGAAATTCAAGGAATATAAATACGAAGTATAGAACCAAACGGGTAGAAGCATTAAGTCCTTCGATGTGATCGAAAAGGAGAATACTTGGGCATGGAGTTCCTGGATTATTTAAAGGAGAATGTGATTCTCTCTCATCTTACTACTTCGAGTACACCATAGCACAATGGTGTATCGGGGCGGAGGTATCGCGTCCTATGAGATATGACGCACTCTATGATGAGTACTGCTGAGTTGCCTGTTCCCTTTTGGAGTTATGCACTTGAGAAGCTGCATACCTATTGAATAGGGTTCCATCCAAATCAGTGCCTACCACTCCATATGAGATATGGAATGCGATGAGACCATGTCTTAAACGAGTTAAGATATGGGGTTTTCCGGCCTATGTTGAAAAGCAAAATCCGGACAAGCTCGAGGCAAGGTCAGTTCTAAGTTTGTTGGATATCCCGAACATTATCGAGGGTATATCTTCTACCATTCTGAGGAGCAAAAGGTGTTTTGTTTCTCAGCATGCCACTTTCTTAGAAAAGGAATTTCTTGTGTAGAAATTTGTGGTCATGGGGTAGAACTGGAAGGAGTTCCAGCTAGACAAACTAACAGCTGATGATTTGGTGAAACCAAAGGATTCAATAGTCTCCAACGAACCTCAACCTCTCCGCGAATCTGGTAGGGTTCCTAATCCACCTGAGAGATACTACGGTCTTCTCGGTGATGATAGGAGCGAGGTTTGCATCATGGTAGATGATGAGCCAACCAGGTTCAGGCAGGCCATCACGAGTGGGGACTCTATGAAATGGCTGGATTCTATGCAATCAAAGATGGAATCCATGTACACCAACAAAGTATGACTTTGAATGTTGCACCTGAAGGGGTAAAACCCATTGGGAGCAATAGGATCTTAAGAAGATTCTTGGTGTAGATGGAAAAGTTGAGACTTTCAAAGCTAGACTAGAAGAAAAGGATTTTCGTCAATAACCAAGTGTGGTTTATGATGAAACCTTTTCGCCAGTGGCTATGCTTAAGTCTATCAGGATTAAAGCAGGCATCACGGAGATGGAACATCTATTTTGATGTGGCAGTCAAAGTGTTTGATTTCATCAAAAAGGCAGATGAACCTTGTATATATAAGAAGGTTGTAGAGAGTAAGGTTGTCTTCCACGTATTGTACGTAGATGACATACTCTTGATAGGAAAGGATTTTCTATGCTACACTCGGTCAAACTCCTCTTATCACGAGGATTCTCCATGGAAGATCTGGATGATACCTACTACATCTTGTGGATTATGATCTATGGTGATAGATCTAAGTGGATATTGGGAGTGTCCTGAATCCAGGTACATTAACACCATACTAAAGGGGTTTAGTATGGAGGATTCTAAGCGTGGTGATTCGCCCACTACTTAGGAATCACTCTCTCCAAAAAGATGTCTTCCAAGACTGATTTGAAGAAAGCTCGCGTGCAAGGGATACCCTATGCTTCGGAAGTTGGCTCTATCATGTATGCGATGTTATGTACGAGACCAGATGTTGCTGACTCATTAGGAGTAGTGATCAGGAATCAATCGGATCTTGGGAGAATCACTGGATAGTTGTGTAGGACATTCTTAAGTACTTGAGATGCACTGAAGAAATGTTCTTGGGGTTTTTGGTAACGGTGAACTCCAGTGGGAGACCTTTACCAATTCGGGCTTCCAGAGTGATAAGGTCGACTGAAAGTCAGTCACAGGCTTTGTCTTTACCCTCAGTGGAGGGACGGTATGTTGGAAGAGTTCCAAACTAGATACCGTGGCAGACTAGAAGATAAAGGCTGGATACATCGCTACCAACGATACTACCAAAGTGGCTATCTAGACATTTCTTGTTCATGAGATGAACAAGGTTCCAACCATTGAGCGTCCAATAGTTGTTATTGAGACAACAATGGAGTTGTGGTTTTGGCCTAGGAACACAGGTCCCTTCAGCGTTCCAGACATATTCTGAGGCAAGTATCACCTAATCAGGGAGAGGATTGATCTCCAAGGGATCGAGTTCAGGAGAGTTGACGCGAAGGATAACACGGCGGATCTACTCATAAAGGCCTTTCCCCAGAGAGACTTCTATAGGACATTGAGTATGAGATACTACAACAAATGGCCTTAGTGCAAGTGGGAGATTGTTAATTATATGTATGCCCTAGAGGCCATCACTGTACATACGATGTTTATTGTAGTGGATGCTTGGACATATATAGGGAGGACTTTCTTGCTCGACATGATATTATGCTATCTGGTTGCTCTTTATCTTAACATGTACACTTATTGTCTCTCTATTACATGTTGATAAAGCCCTTAGGATGAGTACTAGACTACCAGGATTATGATGCGGATCATACTAGTGGGGCAAGGGTAGTCGATTAGTACATCCTTCAAATGTTCCTAGTCATGGGAGTATCGAGATAGGGAATCGATATTCCATAGTAGACTAGCATATACGCTTCTCGACCCATGTGATGGGCGATGGAT
This sequence comes from Agapanthus africanus, assembly GCA_030015575.1. Taxonomy (NCBI): domain Eukaryota; kingdom Viridiplantae; phylum Streptophyta; class Magnoliopsida; order Asparagales; family Amaryllidaceae; genus Agapanthus; species Agapanthus africanus. Next base: position 147,378,737 of record JASDDO010000004.1, on the reverse strand, counting down.
GATCCCATATCCATTGGTGTTTGACATCAGAGATGGTATACGGGTGCTCAGTGGAGACAGGGTACACTGAACGGACTCACCGAGAACTCCTAGATGGTATTATACCTATCGCCAGATAGCAGTTCTCTGGTGACACTGGTACAGGTTAGTCTGTAGACCCGAGATCTTCATAGAGTCTTGAGTGATTCCCACCGTGCTTTGATTTCCACCTTACCATGTTCAAGAGATCGTGCAAAATGGTGGTTTTTGGGTACAGTCCCGAGTCACATGGAGGCAATGAGCGATAGGAGGGGATTCGTCTCTCCCGGTATTGGGGGTTGATGTTGTGCTATGCTCGATTGGCCATAACAGGAAATCCCTGGCCAGGGTTGCTGAGATTTACTGGTAAGTGTTATCAGTAGTTTCTCGAACCGTTATGGACCTTGCATCGGCACGACTTATCAGGTTATTGGGGTCTGATGTTATACCACCCCCAGGCTGTGATATGCGACATATCAGACGAAGAGACATGACTATACGGTAGTGTTACTTATTGGATTCGCCGGAGTATGAGCAGACTTGCTTGTTGATCTTCTGATCGCTCAATTCCCGGATCGACGTTACGTTTAGCAGACCGCTTGCGGATTGACTAATATGATCACCACCTACTGCCGGCGTATTGACGAGTCTTTAGAGTCCTACACAAAGGTTTTCTGGCTCAGGCGAAACGAAGTAGGAGCACATATGTGAAATGTGCAGGATCAAGATTAATACGATATGTGATACCGTATTCTATTCTCGTGATATGTGATATTGGTCGGTTATATGTGATATAGCCGGGTTATCGAATCAAGTGTTAATTCGATAACTTGATTCATATGATATTAGTCGGTTGTATATGATATAGCCGGATTATTAAATCAAGTGTTGATTTGATGATTTAATGTATAATTATTTATTTGATATATTAATTTACATTGACTAATATTTTCTCACTAAGTATTTCTTTTTCTCACATGTGCTTTAGTATATATGTGATATATATTAATGTACATATTTTTTTGTGTCATGCTTGATGCCACATGTGACATGGGTGTATGAGACCCACACTAAGCTTATGATAATGTATGGTTTTATTTATTTAAAGTTAATCAAAATTAGTTGGAAATTAGTCACATGATTGATGCTTGTAGAAGCTTGTGGAACCATTGACCAAGTCCACTAACTTTGTTTTACTTGTAGATATTTATTAAGCTAACCATTATTGTTAGCCATGGTTTAATCTCTACATGAGTTAGTGTATGACACTAACTCATCCATGGTTGCAATTCTTACCTCATGAGTTTCATTCTATCTCCACTTCATCTTCTTCTTCATCAAGAGAAAGCATTCTAGCTTTTCTCAAGGTGATGAAATATTGTGAGAAAAATAAATCTAAAGTGAGAAAAATTCCTACTTCATCATTCTCTACTATACTAGACATTTAGTTTAGGGTGTTTCCTTCACTAATTCCATATTAGTGAAGAGGTAGCTTGAGTTGGTGTCTCCTCGACGTAGATCATCTTCGGCCTCAAAGACTTTAAGCAAATTTGTTCCTTTCATCTTGTGGAGTCTTTCTAGAGTCCGGGAGTTTACTACTTGGAGCGAAGGGACTACTACACGGAGCTATTGAAGTGAAGGACCGGTCTACAAAGGTTGTATTCCTTGTTCACTTTGTATGTAAATTGTTAGTTATATGTATACCCTAGAGGCCATTATTGTACATATGATGTATATTATAGTGGATGCTTGGACATATATAGAGAGGAATTTCTTGCTCGATATGATAGTATGCTATCTGGTTAACCTTTATCTTAACATGTAGACTTATATTGTGATACTGTCTTGCTCTCACATGTCGATAAAGCCCTTAGGATATGTACTTGACTACCAGGACTTTGATGGAGATCATACTAGTGGGGCCAGGGTAGTTCACAAGTACATTCTTTAATTGTTCCTAGTCGAGGGAATATCGAGACAGGGCATCGATATTCCAGAGTAGACTAGCGTATACGCTTCTTGACCCATATGATGGGCGATGGATGATCCCACATCCATTGGTGTTTGACATCAGAGATGGTATACGGATGCTCAGTGGAGACTGGGTATACTGTACAAGACTCGTCGAGGACTCCTATGTGGTAGTATACATATCGTCAGATAGCAGTCCTCTGGTGACACTGGTACATGTTAGTCTGTAGACCCGAGATCGTCATAGAGTCTTGTGTGGCTCCCACTGTGCTTTGATTTCCTCTCTACCACGCTCAAGTGGAGTCGTGCAAATAGGTGGATTTTGGATACAGTCCCGAGTCGCATGAAGGCAATGAGCGATAGGTGGGGTTTCGTCTCTCCCGGTATTGGGGGTTGATGTTGCGCTATGCTTGATTGGCAATAACTGGAAGTCCCTGGCCAGGGCTGATATAGAGATCTACTGATAAGTGTTATCAATAATTTCTCGACCCATTATGAGCCTCACATCGTCATGACTTATCACGTTACTGGGGTCTGACGATTTCCACCCCTAGACATGATATGCGACATATCAGACGAAGAGACCGGACTGTACGGTAGTGTTACTGATAGGCTTCATGGAGACTGTGGACAGGCTTTCTTGTTGATCTTCATATCGCTCAATACCCGGGTAGCCGTTACGTCCATCTAGTACCGCTGACGGCTTGTAGGTGACTGATATGATCATCACCTATTGCTGGCGTATTGACGAGTCTTTAGAGTCCCACACAGAAGTTTCCTGGTTTAAGCAAAACGAAGTAGGACACATATGTGATATGTGTGTGGGCCTGATTAAATACGAGTATGCGATACCGTATTGTAATCTGGCAGTCATCTGTCATCGGTGCGGTTATATGTGATATAACCAGATTGTCGAATCAAGTGTTGATTCGATAATGTGATATACAGATAAATGATATTAGTCGGTCATATATCATATAACCGGATTATTGGGTCAAGTGTTGATTTAATAATGTGATATAAATTATATGTGATATAATTATATATTAACTAATATCATTAGCTCACTAATTAATCTTTATTAAATATATATTAATATATATGTGATATATATATATATATATATTATAATGAAGCATGGCATTTTCTTTTCTATTTTGTGAAAATAGAAAGTGGAAGCATAGTTGTAAGCATGGGATTTTATATTGTTTATTCATTCTTGACTCACTATTAAAGCATGCTTGCAATTTAATATTGCATAATTCCATGCTTGAATGAGTGAGGGGTCTTGATTTTATTTTCATTTATTGTTCATTCCAAAAGACTTAGCCATTTTTCTCAAGTTGCTCTCACGCTTGCCCTCTTCTTTCTTCTTCCTCCTCTTGCTTTGTCTCAAGCTTAAACCCTCACATGTGATGTGAATCATGAAGCTTGAGCACAGACTAGTGAGCTCTTAACATCCCCTACTACATCATCCTACACCAATCTAGCAAATTAGTGTGGTGTGTTTCATACACTAAAGGAGTTTAGTGTAGTGGTAGCTTGAACTAGTAGGAGGTTCGTGGTGGATCATATTTGGCGCGAAGGCTACGAAGGAAGCTTGTTCAAAGTCTCTGTAACATTTCAAAATAATAAAATATTATTTTTTGGAAATTTTATAATTTAATATTACTTTATTGAATATTTTAATAATTCGGTATAATTAAATACAAATAAATGGGGAAATATTTTGGAAAATTATGGAAAATTCTAAAATAGGGTAAATTAGAGAATTTTGCCATTTCAAAGTTTTATGATTAGTTATATGCTAATTTAGTGTTAATCGCGATTAAAAATCGCTAATCGGCTTTTAAGCAATTTTGAGCAAAACACGCACATATCTTTTCTCTACACTTGTGCATTTTCACCATGGTTTGTTTTGGGGTTACTATTTATGTGAGAAGGATTTTGAATGAGAAAAAGAAAAGAGAAGAAATGGGAAAGGATTATAATATTGGGTATGGGCATGTGAGAGAATGAGAGGGTGAGATGTGTTGACTAAGTCCTAGCCATTCTCCTCCATTTTATTCAACACTCATTTCTCTCCCTCTCCCTCTTGTTGCTGCTGCTCCTGCTCCTCACCTCACCTCCCCTCTTCAAGCCCCAAATCACCTCTCAAACTACACCAAAACCCCACTCTCATTTCAATAAAAATGTGCACAAGCTTGCAAGCAATAGGATGGACCGAGAAAGTTTTCATTTTGGCGCTGTTGAGGATTCTAGGGGGTCTTATGAGGTAATCCTTCACAATAAGAGTGGTATTTCTTGTGCTTAAGCTTCGATTCAAGTTTCATATCGATATTGTGTGTTTTTGTGGACTTGAGGAAAACTTAGTTAGGGTTTGGGGGGAAATTTGTGTTGTAATGTGAAATTGAGCTCAGTAGAAGTTAGATAAACACCCTAGTGCATGAATTGAGACCCAAACCTGAGAGTTGAAACCCGAAATACGGATTTAGAAACCGATATCGGAAAGTTTGTGGAATCTGTGATGGTTATTTGAGATCTGCTATCACCCGAGACATCCTAAAATAAAATTGATTGGACAGTGAGATGTGCAGGCACCCAGGAAGCTAACCCCAAGACCCTAGCCCCTAACTCCTAGACCCGGCCGCAGATTTATCCTATTTGGCCGCAATTTGCGGCCAGACCTGCGCCTTTTTGGTTCGTCTTGGTTTTGGTGTTCCCTCATCAGTAGATTAGGCCCCTGGTATGTGTAGATTTGTCTAGTTTGACCTAGGATGAAATCTGGAGCCTATTTCTTTAGTTGCTGTTTTGGATTCGTGTTTCCGTATTCCGTATTTTTAGTTCTGAAATTGTGTATTGTGTTTTACAATGACTATTTGGCGTTTATACGACGATATCGAGGATTGATTGAGGGTTTTGAAGGCGTGCCCATAGGTTCTAACTTATAGGCCCCTTATCGTATCGTTTTGGGTTTCATGTGCCATTTTAGCTTTGATTCGGTTTTAATACGCATTTACGATACTTTGATGTGTAGGTACCCCATGAAGACTTCGGGACGACGCGCAAGCGCGTGGCGACGTCGAAAAATGAAGACGCAAAGTGAGTAGATTATATCTACAGGGGGAGTCGGGTGGATGGCGTATAGCACCCCCGCAGTCCGTAGTTGATATACTTTATTGTATGATAGTTATAGTGTGTCATGGATATTGTGTTAGGTGTATTATGGATAGTTTAGGGTTAGAAGTAAACTAGTGTAGTTCATAGTCGCGAACCCTAGAATAGATTTACACCTACACGCACACCCTTGCATATTCTTTATACTTACACGGTGTTGATGGTGATATTGGATGACATTGGAGATGAGTGGATGATTTTGGGCATTGTGCCGCTAGATCGGTGATTTGATATGATTCATATTTGGGATACGACATGTGATCTTTAGCGGGCCTTTGGACGTGTGCTGGCACACGAAGTATATAGATGGTATCAGTTGTACTAGACTTAGATCAGTACCCCAGATTATGTGATATGATGATAATGATACCTGATATTTGATGAGAGGAATGTGATATTTACCCGTACCCAGCTATTGGGATGCCGTACGATGATTTACCGTACGAGCTTTATATTGATGATAGATCCGCACTCATGACTTGAGGATGCCATATGACATACTGTATCGTACTCAATACTATTGAGGCGGGATCACCGACTATATATATATATATATATATATCGACTCAGATTTAGGTGGATTCCATACCCCTCCCGGTTGACTTGATACTTAGATCTGTAGTTTGCATAGTAGATGTTAGACTAGACCCGAGTCATACCTATTTCAAAAACTAACGAATCGGGAATATCTGAAAAACACTGTAGCCCTTAGTTTACTAAAAACCCCGATTTGTCTTATTTCAAATGGCAAGCTGTATTACTATTCATTTACCATTTACTCTATGGCTCGCATCGCATTGCATGCTTATATGTTATTGATTCATATGCCTTTACATAGTTGCATGCTCATATTAGTGTTCATGTTGCATGTATTATAATTCATGGATTTCGCACCGTGATATGGTTGCATATGATGATTCTGGATTGTTTTACTCCTACGTATATATATCAGTGGTATGGGACGCTGAAATATATATGTACACCCATTGAGTATATATATATTAGTGGTATGGGATGCTGATATATATATACGCCTACTTAATATATCATCATGATGATCTATGCAAATTTACATATGCATTATGAGAGGAGCCTATGTGCTCGGAGCCTATGAGCTCGATATGAGAGGAGCCTATGTGCTCGGAGCCTATGAGCTCGATGTGAGAGGAGCCTATGTGCTCGATGTGAGAGGAGCGTATATGCTCGGAGCCTATGAGCTCGATGTGAGAGGAGCCTATGTGCTCGGAGCCTATGAGCTCGATTTGAGAGGAGCCTATGTGCTCGGGGTCTTTATGGTTGATGGCATATTATATCTCCCATATCCCACATTTATTTTATATGCATTGCATCATATATTAATAGTACCTGATAGAGTACCTTCATGAATGCTGCATACATATCGGATACATGATATATGGGTTTCACTTGATATTGAGATATATAGTTTGTGTCGATGCTCGACATTGATTTCCTGATGATTTCATTCATGATATCTTCTGTTTTCATTTTACCGCATACATACATCATATTTATGATATGTTTTTACGTGAGGCACTGGCACGAGTTCTTGGCACTACACTTATGTTCAGATGTTACATTACCACTTTACCATGCTTCAGACTTATTCATTTGAGCTTTATATTATATCTGATCGTTTGACTTAGGATTATGTCATGTTTCCAATTTCTGCTTGTAGATATTTTCTATTCACGAGTTGGCTACTCACCCCCGTTGTGCCACAGTTCTTGCAGGTTTTGCCGTACATGTTCCATAGCGGCATTTCCAGCACATTGCTTCCTTTGCGGGTGATTTGCTTGGTAGGTGGGTTCTTTGCATCAGAACCACCCTTGTATATGTTTTATTCTTTGTATCTAGAAATTCCATCAACCAAAACTTGTATATTGTTTCAGATTTAGACACTAGTGATGTATTATTTCGACCTTAGAGTCGCGCTCAGTAGTATTACGATTTTCTTGCTTATTGAAGTCTCTCTTGGGTTTTGATCCTCGCCCTTCGGCGTTGTATATTATATTGCTTGTGTGGGTTGTGCTCTTTGTTTATGCGTAGTAAGTGTTTGATAAAATTCCTCAAGGGAAAATAATTTACAAAATATGTTTATTTACTCTTAAAATGGTTTTAGATTTCTGGGCTTTTGGCTTACTTGGATCAGATGGAGTCCTATAGACTTCATATGGTTCAAGGGCCAGTCACGTGCTCTTTCGGGTCGTGGAAAAGTTGGTATCAGAGCGCTAGGTTAACCTTGGTTCGAGTCTAAGTTTGACTATGTGGATCCTAGGGCGTCTATATATATACGGAACTTAGGCTTGACCTTACGGAACATAGACTTAGTCGAGGGGGTATTAGACCCGAACTTTCGTCGCGTATGATGACCCTTGGTTGATGGAATAGATGACTAAAGTAGAGTGACGTACCGTGGGTATGTTCCGCTGCTTACTTACGATACGCTACTCCGCTTAAGGAACCTTAGGATATACATAATTTTCGAGATCAGTGATTCTCTTCATATCCATGATTATACATCCATTTGAGATCCTCGATTATATTAGTTCCATGATCATACTTTCATTGATGCTGTTCCTTCTTATGATCATGTATCCACTCTGGATCTGTTGTTTTCTTTCTTGCCATTGATCTGCTCTCTTCGATACTCAATTGAGGTTCCTGTCGCCATGTTTGAGCGCAGTTTGGGCTGCTGCTAGGGTTACGGTCAGTGCGAGCTCGTTTGGTACGAGGGCCGGCCATTGTGTTTTCTGGTGACATGGGAACATCTCGAGTTAGTATTGGTGATTGTGACCTCTAGTGGAGGCGAGTGCTTGGTTTTGCACCGGATGATCGGGCCATTGTTAGAGCTGCCAGTTGAAAGAGGACTGTTGATGTACAACATACCTCAGAGATTATGATGTCGCCTACCGTGCAGACAGATGGACCAGCGGTTACTGAGATTCATAGGATGTCGCTTCCGGAGCTTACGAGCTGAGATCGCCGGAGCTTTTAGGCGGATATGAGACCGATGATAGCTAGTCTACCCGATTTGAGAAACGAAGGTGATTCGTTCGATTTATGCGCCAGAGCAGGCCCAGTTGAGTTGAAGATTTCCAGTGCGGAGAGTCTTACTCAGATCTAGAGCAGACCGATTTAGAGATGACAGCCAATGTATTGCCTTTCCTGGAGGATTGAGACGCTGTTCAGCGTACAGACGAATGAGCCAGTTGTTGCTGCAAATGACGAGATATCGCCCAGATGATTGGAGCTACTGCAGCATGAGTATACATTTAGAGATATGATGGAAGGTCGCTAGTCACTAAGGATGAAGGACTAGGACGTGTGGTTCGTTCGCTTACCGATACGAGGTCATCAGATAGATTGCTTCCAGCTTGAGACGACTTTACGCGGAGACGTTGAGAGTCGACAGAGACGATCGAATGTCAAAAACCTGCTATTCCAAGTTTAAAGTATTCGGAAAGACATGCAGGCAATTCTATGGACCCTCTAGAAAAATAAAACCCTAACTCGACATAATGACCGTGTGAAAGCCTTTGAACCTTAGGGTTTGCGGGAGTTCTGCGGCGCCATTAGTGAGGCTTGGGTTTTCCCTTCTACGGCTGGATCATTGATGCTGTGGTATGTACTCGATGCTGTTAAACTGTACCAAGATGTTGAGCTCTTGGGGGATTAAGAGGTTTTGAAGAATCGATCGAATGGTTCGACTTCCTTCGGATGCTAATTGGTGAGATGCATTTCTTGGGAGACTCCTGATACGAGGATAGCGGTTGGAGCGCAGTCCGTGCAGCCATGATGAGGCGAGTCCGAAGCTGTCACGACCCGAAAGAGCACGTGACTGGCCCTTGAACCATATGAAGTCTATAAGACTCCATCTGATCCAAGTAAGCCAAAAGCCCAGAAATCTAAAACCAATTTAAGGATAAATGAATATACAAGCAGTACACTATACAACGCCGAATGGCGAGGATCAAAATTCAAAAGGGAACCCAGATAAGCATGAAAACTGTAACACTACTAAGCGCGACTCTAAGGTCGAAATAATACATCACTAGTGTCTGAGTCTGAAACAGTATACAAGTTTTTGGTTGATGGAATTTATAGATAAAATGAATAATACAAGTACAATGGTGGTTCTTGATGCAAAAGAATCCACCTGCCAAATGCAATTCACTCGCAAGGAAGCAGTGTGCCAAAAATGCCGCAATGGAACCTGTACGGCAAAACCTGCAAGAACTGTGGAACAACGGGGGTGAGTTGCCAACTCGTGAATAGAAATATCTACAAGCAGAAACCGAATGCAAGACATAATCCTAGGTCAAACAATCAGTATAATAATAAAACCCTCAAGAGTAAGTCTGAAGCATGATAAAGTGGCAATGTAACATCTAGTCATGTAGGTAGTGCCAAGTACTCGTGCCAGTGCCTCAGATAATAACATGTCATCTGTATAAGGTATGTCTGCATGAAGTATGATTAATGTAAATCCAGTCTGTATGTGATCAAGTCTGTATGAACGTGGACCCCGTCCACCCGTCACCCAATGACAATAAACGTGGAACCCGTCCACCCGTCAACCAATAACAATAACATCATGTATGTAAATATGAGGATATAATCAAAATTATGGAAAACATCATGAAACCCGTGCCTAGCATCGACACGTAAATCCTCATCTATCTGGCTCCGTCAGTCCGGATCAGCCCACGGGCTATGTCTGCGGAATCGGCCCTCGGCCCCGGGAGTACGCCCATATCCATCTATCGACTCTGGTCAGTATCCTCTGGATGACCGCCAGGTCCAACCAATCACCGGTAGGTAGTATTCCCTCTGCCAGGCTCACCGTCTACTACACAGCGAAACCATTCTTGCCCCGAGGTACCATACCGGGTCCACCATGTACCCGTAATCGGCCTCATCCAACTCCTCGATTCGGGTTCACATATATCACTCTAGCACCGAGAAAACACATGGTGGACGCACCGAAATATCATATCAAGGGAAACCGGATTTTTAAATAATTAACTATTCTCTTTTGAAATGTGCATGGTTCCCCAAATCCAGAATTAACATGGAAACAACATATCTCAATGCGTAATCTAAGCAAGTATGAGGATATCAATGTATGTGTGCACTGGTATGAATATACAGTGTGCATGTGCGCAGGTATAAAGATATCACTATATGTGTACAAGTGTGGCTATGTGACATATAAATGAAATGCAAGTATAACAGGATATCATGCAACATGGAATTAATAGTATGCACATACAAGGTCATATCCTGATGCAACAATGCTACTGTGTAGTGACACGGCAATTATCGATGAAGAAGTGTGTGAGCCGGCAAGCAAGTGTACGTGGAACATACGCATCATCGATAATGGTGCTAGTGTCCTATCAACATGATAGTAATATAGCAGTAAACATATGCAAAGCAATGTGAATAGCAGGAATATGCGGAAATTGAATAATCAACGTAAGAGTAAAGAATCTATACCCATATGTATATGTCATGCAGTTATGCCATTTGAAATAAGAATGACTCGGGTCTAGTTTAACATCTACTATGCAAACTACAGATCTAAGTATCAAGTCAATCGGGAGGGGTATGGAAACCACCTAAATCTGAGTCGATATACAAATATATATATACAATAGTCGGTGATCTCGCCTCAATAGTATCACGTACGATACGGTATATCATTTAACATTCTCGAGTCACGAGTGCGGATCTAACATCAATAGAAAGCTCGTACGGTAAATCGTCGTACGGCATCCCAATAGCTGGGTACGGGTCAGTGTCACATTCCTCTCATAAAATATCAGGTATCATTATCATCATATCACATAATCTATGGTACAGATCTAAGTCTAGTACAAATCAATACCATCTATATAAGTATGAAAGCGGGGGTAAAACACATGCCCAACGGCCCGCTAAGATCACATGTCGTATTGCAAGTACGAATCACATCACATCACCGATCTCACGGCACAATGCCTAAAATCATCGACTCATCTCCAATGTCATCCAATATCCTCATCAACACTGTGTAAATATAGTGAATATGCAAAGGTGTGCGTGTGGTGTAAACCTATTCTAGGGTTCGCGACTATGAACTATACTAGTTTACTTCTAACCCTAAGCTATCCATACTACACCTAACACAATATCCATGACACACTATAACTATCAAGCATAATATATAGTATACCAACTACGGACTGCGAGGGTGCTATACGCTATCCACCCGACTTCCCCCAGTAGATATAATCTACTCACCTTGCGTCGTTATTTGTGGACGTCGCCACGCGCTTGCTTGTCGTCCCGAAGTCTTCATGGGGTACCTACACATCAAAGTATCGTATATGCGTATTAAAACCAAATCCAAGCTAACATGGCACACGAAACCCAAAATGATACGATAAGGGGCCTATAGGTTAAAACCTATGGGCACGCCTTCAAAACAATCAACAAATCCTCGATATCGTCGTATAAACGCCAAATGGTCGAGGTAAAACACAATACACAATTTCAGAACTAAAAATACAGAATACGGAAACACGAATCCAAAACAGCAACTTAGGAAATAGGCTCCAGATTTCACCCTAGGTCAAATTAGACAAATCTATATATACCAGGGGTCTAATCTATACATGTAAGAGCTATAGAACAAACACGAGACAAAATGGTGGGACCCAGGCCGCAATTTGCGGCCAAACAGATTAAATCTGCGGCCTGGAAAAGGAATTGGGGGCTTGGGCTTTGTGTGGTAGTTCTAGGGTACCTGCACATGTCACTGTCCAATCAATTTTATTTTAGGATGTCTCGGGTGAAAGCAGATTCAATAAAACCTTCACAGATTTCATAATTTCTCCGATATCGGTTTCTAAATCCGTATTCCGGGTTTCAACTCTCAGGTTAAGGTGTCAATTCATGCACTAGGGTGTTGGTGTAGCCTCTACTGAACTCAATTTCATATTACAATTCATAATTTCCTCAAACCCTAACTAGGTTTTCTTTAAGTCCACAATATCACACAATATCGGTTCAATCTAAACATGGGGGTAAAGGAAATGCTAAAACTAAGTTAATGATCCAGAAAATACCTCATTTGGCAACTCAAGAATTTTCTTGAGTTGCCCCTAGTGGCCAAAATCCTTGCTTCTTTAGTCCAATGTCTAGATATTGAGCTTGTGCACACTTTTAATGAAATGGAGATTGGGTTTTGGAATTGTTTTTGAGATGATTTGAGGCTTGAAGAGGGGAGGTGGGGTGAGGAGCAGGAGCAGCAGCAGCAACTTGAAGGAGAGGGAGAGAAATGAGTGAAGGGAATGAAGGAGATGGCTAAGTCCTTGGGTCAAAGGAGACCATACCTCTCTCTCTCTCACCTACTACTAAATTCTTTAATATAAACCCCTTTTCCATTTCTTTTCTTTTCTCTAAATTCCCCTATTTTAGAATTTTCCATAACTTTTCCAAAATTTTCCCCTATTTATTTGGATTTAAATATACTGAATTATTAAAATATTCTATAAAATAATATTAAATTATAAATATTCCCTAAAAATAATATTTTTATTATTTCGAAATGTTATAGAAGCAGTCGACATTGAAGCAGAATGAAGTAAAGAGTTCGCAAGAGATTTCGACGAGATGACGTCCCACTCCGCTGACATCAGAGATGCGATACGCACGCAGAGACATTGTATATGGATATATCTTCCAGAAAGAGGCGCGATAAGTATGCAGCCGTTCCGGAATAAGAATTAGCTTCAGCAATGGATGATGACTTCCGGGCAATTCGGCAGGAATGAGATTTGAGAGAGAAATCTCGATAGGACCTTTCTGGAATACGATACGAGAAGACCAGGACCCAAGAGGGGTCATATTGAGCACACTCAGCAGGACAGAGCTCGACATCGTCGACGAGGTAGTTGACCAGGTTCGGGTAAAGGACCTTACACAGATGCGTTGCAAATTGATCAAGGACGGACGAGTATTGAGTATTCCTCCGATGGTTGGGACGCGTTCCCGAGGACCAGTTCGGCCAGACATCTTCTACAGAATGATGAAGCTACAGAGTACGCGATTTCGAGTCCGTGCGAGAGACTTCGGATTGACCGTGGCCGAGAACAGTGCAGTGCGTAGATAGCATGGCGTGACGTTATAGTGGACGACGATAGAGATAAGTGGAACCAGAGGATCGTACAAGACGCTGACGAGCTGTCATTACTTCCCGTCGAGGCTAGAGACCTGATATGGTTACAGAGGCATTAGGATGCGACCAATTTCCGAGAAAATGTTGTGCTGAGGACACAGATGTCCATAGAGTGACAAGAGATTATGCAAGAGAGTCAGCCTCCGTACAGTTCGGCATAGGCAAGATCGGAAGAGACCTTGAGCAGGATTCCTTCCAGGACACTGCTGCAATGATAATTGCACCCGGGATCAGATGTGTCATGGGCATTCAGAGAGCCAGAAGCCGACGTCCGTGACATGCTGCTTTACGAGTGGTCGTGAGGATTGACCGAGAGACGACCAGAGAAGTGCCAGAACGGAATCGTCCCCGTTAGCACACCTGATAGGGCCGATGAGCCGACTGATTGTGAGATTAGTAATCCACAGAGAAAATGAGGACCCAGAGGCAGAGGACGCCAGACCGTGAGCAAGAAGCAAGTAGAAATCTTGTGTTGCTAGTATTGGATGCACCCTTAGTGTTTTGGTGTACGATTTTGGTGCACACCAGATGCACTAAATCGGGTTTCCTTATGCATGTCGGATGCACCTGGTTTTGCTGTCAGGCACACACGTTACCTATGACAGATGTTGTGTGCACACCCGTTGCACCAGATTGGTACTTATGTGGATTCTGTTTTCCGTGCACACCTGACGCACGAGGTATTCTTATATACGCCTTAGGATTGATGTTTGTGGAGCCCCGACAATTTGGATTTTTGCTGAAATGTTTTAGTACTTGGGGGTTTAAATTTAAATTCGGGGACCGAATTTATTTAAGGGGGGTAGATTGTAACATTTCAAAATAATAAAATATTATTTTTGGGAAATTTTATAATTTAATATTACTTTATTGATTATTTTAATAATTCGGTATAATTAAATACAAATAAATGGGGGAATATTTTGGATAATTATGGAAAATTCTAAAATAGGGTAAATTAGAGAATTATGCCATTTCAAAGTTTTATGATTAGTTATATGCTAATTTAGTGTTAATCGCGATTAAAAATCGCTAATCGGCTTTTAAGCAATTTTGTTCAAAACACGCACATATCTTTTCTCTACACTTTTGCATTTTCACCATGGTTTATTTTGGGGTTACTATTTATGTGAGAAGGATTTTGAATGAGAAAAAGAAAAGAGAAGAAATGGGAAAGGATTATAATATTGGGTATGGGCATGTGAGAGAATGAGAGGGTGAGATGTGTTGACTAAGTCCTAGCCATTCTCCTCCATTTTATTCAACACTCATTTCTCTCCCTCTCCCTCTTGTTGCTGCTGCTCCTGCTCCTCACCTCACCTCCCCTCTTCTAGCCCCAAATCACCTCTAAAACTACACCAAAACCCCACTCTCATTTCAATAAAAATGTGCACAAGCTTGCAAGCTATAGGATGGACCGAGAAAGTTTTCATTTTGGCGCTGTTGAGGATTCTAGAGGGTCTTATGAGGTAATTCCTTCACAATAAGAGTGGTATTTCTTGTGCTTAAGCTTCGATTCAAGTTTCTGTTGTGCCACGGCAGCGCCCCGGCTGTCTACTCGAGGCCAAAATGCGGAATCAAAAATTTTCTAAACTTTAAACATGCGCTACCGTGGACAATGAACCCGGATCGTAACCATTAACCTAATCCTAGCTATCAAGAGAATGGGGGGAGAGATATACCGAGCGATCCGTGTCCTTCGGTCTTCTCGTCGTCGTCCCGATCTCCCGCGGAATCACCGTTCGTCACCTCCTCGTCGGAAAGGGCACCACGTAGACGATTTCTTTTACGGGCTCCCACCTCTTGACCGAGGCAACTCGGGTGCGAAGTTGGCAAGCCGACGCGTCCAAGAGTGCTGTATGTGTAGTGTAGTAGCATGTCTCTTTGGGGTTTATGAAGTTGCCATTATGGAGGAATGAACCAATGAACTTTTGAGAGGTGAGGGATTTTTTTTTGTGGCAAGCATAGAATCAAATGAGATGAATGATCCCCTTCACAAAAATGAACTCTCTCATTTCTCCCCTAGCAATGTGGTTGGCCCCTCATCATGGAAATGGTGGAGAGAATAATACTAAAACATGAAGGGAGGTGAGTGTAGGAAAAGTAGAATGGGTGACCATAAGCAAAAAAGATGACAACAATATCATATCAATTTCAAATCCTTTCTCATCTAATTATTGCAAGAAAAGCAAAGATGCCTTGAATCATCATGATAAATCATTTCACAAAAAACCCCTCCACAAAAGTAATTTGCACAACAACAAATAACCCCCTCCATCGGAAAAGTCCAGCCGGGAAGGAACAAAGGAAAACTGGCCGGAACGGAATGCAAACTGGAAACTTCAGAAAAATGATCCTGTAATAAATTACAGGAAAACCCCGCGATTGCATATACATGCCCGCATTGTATTCCCACTGAATACAAATGCAAAGAGACAAAACTACACTGTCTAATACTAGGATCCGGCTTAAACCAAAGCCTGCTAGTAAAATCCGTCCGATCACGATCCGTGCAATACCGCACGTATCTGATCGAACCCTGCCATATCTCCATACGGCCTCTACAGCGTTTCGCCCGAAACTTGAGTAACTGTCTGTGTGGGGGACTCTAAAGACTCGTCAATACTATGGCTGTGGATTTAACCACTAGCACGTCAGAGGTATTAGCCATACATGACGGGCTACCAGCTATTGACCAAAAGGGACGTCGAGCGAACTCATCCTGACACCCTACTGAGCCTGTCAGTGATAATATCCGTACAGTCCGGTCCGTTCGTCTACGAGTATCGCATGGCGGGCCTAGGGAGTTGGTAAAAGTCAGACCCCCATAAGCGGTACAAGTCGTGTCGGAGTGTAGCCCAGAACACCCTGAGATACTACTGGAATACCTACCAGTAAATCTCCTGCCTCGGCCGAGGGCTTTGTGTAATGGCTCTCCTAGACACAGCGCGACCTCACCCCCAATACCGGGAGAGATGAAACCCCTGCCGATCCGCTCACTGCCTCCATGTGGTTCGAGACTGTACCCAACTAAAACCTGTTTGCACGACTCCTTTGAGCCGTGGTAGGGTAGTAATCAAAGCACAGTGGGAACTCACACGAGACAAATGACGATCTCAGGTCGATGAACTAACCTGTACACATGTCACCAGGGAACTGCTATCTGACGTCTAGTATAATCCCAACTAGCAGGTTCCCGGCGAGTCCTGTTCGGTGTACTCATAACCCAATGAGCACCTGTATACATATTAGATGAACCAACTGACACCAGTGGCTTGTGAGACCGGCTACCGCCCCTCGTCGGGGTCTCGACTGTATACACTAGTCTACTCTGGAGTGTCGATGCCCTGTCACGAAACTCCCACGACTAGGGACCTTTTAAGGATGTGCTTATAGACCCCCAGCTCCCACGTATATGATCGCCCTCATACTGCTGGCAGTCAAGCAAGAATCCTAGGGGCTCTATCAACATGCAATAGTGACCTGTAAGGTCACCTAAAGCAGTACACGATGATAAAGATAAACCGGATAGCATACTATCATCTTGAGTAAGACTGTCCTACCGGGATAGGTCCTCCCTCAATCATTGCAATCACGTGCCTATGATCCAATAATTGACTCTGAAGGCACTATCTCCAACAGTTTCATATCGATATTGTGTGTTTTTATGGGCTTGAGGAAAACTTAGTTAGGGTTTGGGGGGAAATTTGTGTTGTAATGTGAAATTGAGCTCAGTAGAAGTTAGATAAACACCCTAGTGCATGAATTGAGACCACAACCTGAGAGTTGAAACCCGAAATACGGATTTAGAAACCGATATCGGAAAGTTTATGGAATCTGTGAAGGTTATTTGAGATCTGCTATCATCCGAGACATCCTAAAATAAAATTGATTGGACAGTGAGATGTGCAGGCACCAAGGAAGCTAACCCCAAGACCCAAGACCCTAGCCCCTAACTCCTAGACCCGGCCGTAGATTTATCCTGTTTGGCCGAAATTTGCGGCCAGACCTGCCCCTTTTTGGTTCGTCTTGGTTTTGGTGTTCCCTCATCAGTAGATTAGGCCCCTGGTATGTGTAGATTTGTCTAGTTTGACCTAGGATGAAATCTGGAGCCTATTTCCTTAGTTGCTGTTTTGGATTCGTGTTTCCGTATTCCGTATTTTTAGTTCTGAAATTTTGTATTGTGTTTTACCTTGACTATTTGGCGTTTATACGACGATATCGAGGATTGATTGAGGGTTTTGTAGGCGTGCCCATAGGTTCTAACCTATAGGCCCCTTATCGTATCGTTTTGGGTTTCATGTGCCATTTTAGCTTTGATTCGGTTTTAATACGCATTTACGATACTTTGATGTGTAGGTACCCCATGAAGACTTCGGGACGACGAGAAAGCGCGTGGCGACGTCGACAAATGAAGAAGCAAAGTGAGTAGATTATATCTACAGGGGGAAGTCGGGTGGATGGCGTATAGCACCCCCGCAGTCCGTAGTTGATATACTTTATTGTATGATAGTTATAGTGTGTCATGGATATTGTGTTAGGTGTATTATGGATAGTTTAGGGTTAGAAGTAAACTAGTGTAGTTCATAGTCGCGAACCCTAGAATAGATTTACACCCACACACACACCCATGCATATTCTTTATACTTACACGGTGTTGATGGTGATATTGGATGACATTGGAGATGAGTAGATGATTTTGGGCATTGTGCCGCTAGATCGGTGATTTGATATGATTCGTATTTGGGATACGACATGTGATCTTTAGCGGGCCTTTGGACGTGTGCTTGCACACGCAGTATATAGATGGTATCAGTTGTACTAGACTTAGATCAGTACCCCTGATTATGTGATATGATGATAATGATACCTGATATTTGATGAGAGGAATGTGATATTTACCCGTACCCAGCTATTGGGATGCCGTACGATGATTTACCGTACGAGCTTTATATTGATGATAGATCCGCAGTCATGACTTGAGGATGCCATATGACATACTGTATCGTACTCAATACTATTGAGGCGGGATCACCGACTATATATATATATATATATATCGACTCAGATTTAGGTGGATTCCATACCCCTCCCGGTTGACTTGATACTTAGATCTGTAGTTTGCATAGTAGATGTTAGACTAGACCCGAGTCATACCTATTTCAAAAACTAACGAATCGGGAATATCTGAAAAACACTGTAGCCCTTAGTTTACTAAAAACCCCGATGTGTCTTATTTCAAATGGCAAGCTGCATTACTATTCATTTACCATTTACTCTATGGCTCGCATTGCATTGCATGCATATATGTTATTGATTCATATGCCTTTACATAGTTGCATGCTCATATTAGTGTTCATGTTGCATGTATTATAATTCTAGGATTTCGCACCGTGATATGGTTGCATATGATGATTCTGGATTGTTTTACTCCTACGTATATATATCGGTGGTATGGGACGCTGAAATATATATATACACCTATAGAGTATATATATATTAGTGGTATGGGACGCTGATATATATATAATATATCATCATGATGATCTATGCAAATTTACATATGCATTATGAGAGGAGCCTATGAGCTCGATGTGAGAGGAGCCTATGTGCTCGGAGCCTATGAGCTCGATGTGAGAGGAGCCTATGTGCTCGGAGCCTATGAGCTCGATGTGAGAGGAGCGTATGTGCTCGGAGCCTATGAGCTCGATGTGAGAGGAGCCTATGTGCTCGGAGCCTATGAGCTCGATTTGAGAGGAGCCTATGTGCTCGGGGTCTTTATGGTTGATGGCATATTATATCTTCCCTATCCCACATTTATTTTATATGCATTGCATCATATATTAGTAGTACCTGATAGAGAACTTCATGAACGCTGCATACATATCGGATACATGATATATGGGTTTCACTTGATATTGAGATATATAGTTTGTGTCGATGCTCGACATTGATTTCCTGATGATTTTATTCATGATATCTTCTGTTTTCATTTTACCGCATACATACATCATATTTATGATATGTTTTTACGTAAGGCACTGGCACGAGTTCTTGGCACTACACTTATGTTCAGATGTTACATTGCCACTTTACCGTGCTTTAGACTTATACATTTGAGGTTTATATTATATCTGATCGTTTGACTTAGGATTATGTCATGCTTCCAATTTCTGCTTGTAGATATTTTCTATTCACGAGTTGGCAACTCACCCCCGTTGTGGCACAGTTCTTGAAGGTTTTGCCATACAGGTTCCATAGCGGCATTTCCGGCACATTGCTTCCTTTGCGGGTGATTTGCTTGGTAGGTGGGTTCTTTGCATCAGAACAACCCTTGTATATGTATTATTCTTTGTATCTAGAAATTCCATCAACCAAAACTTGTATATTGTTTCAGATTTAGACACTAGTGATGTATTATTTCGACCTTACAGTCGCGCTCAGTAGTATTACGATTTTCTTGCTTATTGGAGTCTCTCTTGGGTTTTGATCCTCGCCCTTCGGCGTTGTATATTATATTTCTTGTGTGGGTTATGCTCTTTGTTTATGCGTAGTAAGTGTTTTATAAAATGCCTCAAGGGAAATAATTTACAAAATATGTTTCTTTACTCTTAAAATGGTTTTAGATTTCTGGGCTTTTGGCTTACTTGGATCAGATGGAGTCCTATAGACTTCATATGGTTCAAGGGCCAGTCACGTGCTCTTTCGGGTCGTGACAGTCTCAAAAGAAGCCTTGTGGAGTCACGGGACTACTGCACGGAGCAAATTGAAAAGAAGAACCGTTTACAAAGATTTTATTCTTTTTCTCTTTAGATGTAAAGTTGTTTGCATTCCGTTTCGTCTAAATCTCTAGTTAACGATTCTAGTTTAGGGTTCTTTGTAACGAAATTTTTTTGAAAACGGCATGTACGATGCCCCCCGAAACCTTGCTGTCGTTCATAGGAACCCTACAGTGGTATCAGAGTCAAACTAGAGAATTAAATGGATTGCGTAGGATTACGAAATCGAAAAACTCTGAAACATGAAACCCTAAAATTCCAGTTTCTGTCGAATTTTGAAAGTGCTCTAAAATTTTTTTTAAACATGTGCAGAATGTAGTATGGGACAATATATGAACACAGCACAAAATTCACCCTATGCCCTCAGTTTTTGGCCAGAGAAATAGCACAAAATTCCGGCGTCGCCGGATTTTTAATAGAGTTTGGGTTAGAGTTTTGTGCTGTGTTCTGGTCTCTGGGTTTTGGTGTTTCAGGTGTTGTTTATTTTTGCTAAATTTACATGTGATGTTTACTTGCTATAACGGCAACTCAGAGTATTTCGTAGTCGTAATTCTAACTGTTTTCGGGTTATTTTAGACGGTGTTAAAAAGTTCGAACGAATATCAGATACCCACTTTGACCCTCGCTGAAAATTTATTCAAGAGTTGGATCTTTTCCGTAGTTTGAAATATTCAAATATCGTGCAAGTTATTCGATGAACCCTCTATAAGAATGAAACCTTAACTCGATTATGTGACCGTCAGAACCGCCACGAACCCTAGGGTTTGTGGTGGTTCAGCGGTGCCACAGGTGAGGCATTGGTTTGTCCTTCTACGGCGGGTTCATTGGTACTGTGGCATGTGATGGATACTTTTAAACTGCGCTCAAGTGTTGAGCTTATTGGGTAATTGTGGGTGTTTGTTGATTCGATTGGAATGTTTAACATCGTCTAGTTATTTGATGACATGTGATGTTATGTGTTACTTGGATATGTTATATTGGATCGTCGCGTTTTGAATAGCCGAGGGTTTTATGTGAGATGAGAGTTTTTATTTTTCATTCATGTAAAATTCAATGTATGTAATATTCTTTTATTGGGGTACTTCCGGGTTGAGGATGATGTCACCATTGTTGTATATTATTTACTTTTACACATTAGGATAGACCCAGGGAGGGCAGCACAAGTAACTGGGTTCTAGAGTCCAGTGGGAGACCATCTCGAGGAGTCGAGTCCAGGTCTCCTAACTCTAGAATTGGTAGGGTTGCTTTCCGCTCTCGTAGGGGTCTAGGGATGTGGGTTTGGCTATTCATCGCGACCGTGGTATCCGTGTTTTATACTGGCTTAACCTAAAACACGGAATTCCTAGTATATCCAATATTTCTTATGTTATCTTCTGCTGCTAATGTTCTGTGGTGTGATCACTTTATATGCATGAGATGAATGCTTTTATTATTGTATATGTGATATATAATAAACGTTGCTTATGTTTTGCACCTGCGCTAGTCCCGCCCCGTTATGCCGTTAGTTAAGTAACCTAACGGTGCATAACGGGACACTGTGGCGAATGCGGATGGCATAAGCGTACGTTGTATTTTCGTTTCTTCTGTGATGCTTAGGAAGCTTAATTGATGGGACTTCATTAATGAGATTAATGAAAGAAAAGAAACCAAAATGATGTTGTAGAATCAAATTTTCAAAAAGGGTAGCTCTAGTTCTTGCTTTGCATAGCGGTATTCCTTATAGAATATCCAGCACCTTATTCGATAAGGAAAGAGCCGAGAAACCTTCACCGGGAGTGACCACTTTAGCGAAACTAGAAAATGCTACAAATCACCCGGTTTAGTTTTTGATTGCTTCTATAGTTCTTGCTTTACATAGCGGTATTCATTGTAGTATATCCAGCACCTTATTTGATAAGGAAAGAGTCGAGATCCCTTCACCTGGAGTGACATCTTTAGCGAAGCTAGAAAAGCCTCAAAAACACTCCTTTTCAAAATCACTAGATTCTACAACGATATCAAGTTCATTACGCTCATGGTTTTCCTAAAAACCTGCGTAGCCCTCCGTCATTTCAGATAGGTACTATTTAGTATTTGTGCTGCGTTTGTTGACCTCCGTCATGGCGTAGTGTGCGGTAGCTGATTAGTGCTTATCTGTCGCATATGATGCGATTAGATTAGGGTAGTCGTATGACCTTGTTGACCTCCGTCATGGGTCATGCGGGTGGATTTAATTCAATCAAGAAATGAACGAGTTGAACTTCACTTGCGGCCTATGGTTTGTTGACCTCCGTCAAGGTCATGGGAAGCTAGGGGTAAAATTATTATCGGGAATTTCAAGTGTTGAAATTTGCAATGAGATTGCATACCTTCTATGAGATAGTTGGATCCCGATACCCACTGCGAGTAAGAGTTACTCCTGGGAGAGTTTTACACATCACAATTAGCCAATCAAGTAGGTGTCTAGAAAGGTGTTAACGGGGTCACGCCCCTGGAAAAATGAGGTTTATTCTAATTAGGTCCGTGCGAAAGCACGGGGAACCTCCCTCAAAGTACCAACACTGGCCTGGCTGAAAGATTGGCTAACTTGTAAGGTGTAATTAATCCCGGCTAGTCTTACCTTTTACGGTTTAAAGGAAGATTTGATAAAAATAGTGGGAGACGTCCTGATTAGATAAGATAATAACCAATCTAATCTTGGAAAGAGCGCACGCTAACGCGTTTCCTTCTATCTCTTTCCAGGTAGCAACCAATGTCACGCCTTAATCAAGATAATAATATGGATGTATTGACCGAACCCGCTTGTTATACTGAGCTGGGGAACGTTAGTCCCACTCCAACTTATAAGTGTTATAAGTCCGAGCAAGAAATAGGAACATATCCGGATTCCCATGCCACCCAAATGAAGAATAAGCATGTTGATGCATCTTCTTCAGGTGTGTTAGTTACAGAGAACTGTTTCTCAGTTCACTCTATGTCCTGGGTATTAGATACCAGATCGGGATCCCACATATGCAATATGTTGCATGGGCTAAGGAAAGGTAGAGAACTGGGAAAATGTGATCATTCCCTAAAAGTAGGATATGTTGCAGCTAAAGCAGTTGGTGAATATCACTTTGTATTACCAACATGGAGTACATTGATCCTGAACGACTGTTACTACGTACCCTCTATGATATGCAATTTAATATCAATCTCTTTATTAGATAATGAAGGATATAACTTTGTAGTAGAGAATAATGTTATGATCATTTACCTAAATCAAGTGTTGATTGGGTTTGGTGCGTTATGTAACGGATTGTACGTTCTGAATCGAAACAAAGTTTTTAACGTACAAAACACACACAAGAGGAAAAGTTCAGAAATGAACGAATCCTTCTTATGGCATTGTAGACTTGGTCATATCAATGCGACACGACTGGCCAAGCTTCATAAAGATGGATATTTGAATCCTTTCGAATTTTCATCTTATGACACTTTCCAGTCATGTCTCAAAGGCAAGATGACCAAAACTCCATTTAGTGGACACGGAGAAAGAGCTACTGAACTCTTGGGACTAATACATAGAGATGTATGCGGTCCCATGTCTACACATGCCAGGAATGGTTCCTCGTACTTCATTACATTCACTGACGATCTCTCAAGATTCGGTCATGTGTTCTTGATGAAACACAAGTCTGAAGCTTTTGAGAAATTCAGAGAATATAAGCAAGAAGTTGAGAACCAAACGGGTAAAAGTATTAAGATCCTTTGATCTGATCGAGGAGGTTAATACTTGAGCAATGAGTTCCTATACTATCCAAAAGAGAATGGGATTCTCTCTTAGCTTACTCCTCCATATACACCACAGCACAACGACGTATCGGAATGGAGAAATCGCACCCTATTAGATATGGTGCGCTCTATGATGAGCACCGCTGAGTTACTTATTTCCTTTTGGGGTTATACGCTTGAAACAGCAGCATACCCATTGAATAGAGTTCCGACCAAATCTGTGCCTACCACTCCATATGAGATATGGAATGGGAAGAGACCATGTATTAATTTCATTAAGATGTGGGGTTGTCCGGCCTATGTCAAAAAGCAAAATCCGAACAAACTCGAGGCAATGTCAGTTCAGTGCAAATTTGTAGGATATCTCAAACATTCGTGAGGGCATATCTTCTATCAACCTGAGGAACAAAAGTTGTTTGTTGCTCAACATTCCACCTTTTTAGAAAAGAAATTTCATGTAAAAGAAATTAGTGGGAGTAAGGTAGAACTGGAAGAAGTTCCAGCAGCAGAGAGTACAACTGACGATTTGGTGGAACCATAGGATCCAATAGTCAACAACGAACCCCAGCCTCTCCTCCGATCTAATAGGGTTCTTCATCCACCTAAGAGATACTACGGTTTTCTCATAGACGGTGGGAGCGAGGATTGCATCATGGAAGATGATGACCCAACTAGCTTCGAGCAGGCCATCACGAGTGGGGACTCTGTGAAATGACTGGATGTGATGAGATCTGAGATGGAATCCATGTACACCAACAAAGTATGGACTTTGGAAGTTGCTCCCTGTTCATATCAGATTTTTGCATTTTTATACCGCCCAATTTTTATCACATTGCTTATCGGTAGGTACTCTTAAGCTGTATTTGCTAGTTAATTGCAGGATACTGGTTCTCAGCTCTAAACAGTGAAATTCATGAAAAAGCACGACAAATTCCGGATTATTGCCAACCACAGATAAAACACGGGTCTCCGCTCTTTATCCGTATGTTGCCGCACACCAGTTTAAGGGACAAAATGGCAAATCGATGTCATTTTCATGCACAAAGCTCAATGTCAACACAAGATCCAACATATCTACGCGGAGCTCAAGGAAATCATGGCAAAAGATCCACATCACATCACCTTTTGATCTACTGAAATTCTGGAAGAAATGTGAAGAGCTTCTGAGAAACAACATATACCACACTGAAGAGTACTGCAAAACCATGGAAAATCACCAAAATTGAAGGCCCAACTCCTTATTAAGGCCGCGGTTCCGCGGCATAAGCGCACTTATGCCGCGGAACCGCGGCCTTAATAAGTCGGCAGAAGATTATTTTCTGGGGGCTTTTTGGTCATTTCATTTTGGTTCTGAATATTGCCCTAGGGTTTCAGTTTCCTGCCTATAAATAGCCCAGAACATTGCCAAGCCAAGTGTGCTTATTCTTGTGTAAAATTTCTAGGATATATTTTGTAGTCTTCTTCCTCTTTTCATCTTTTCTCCATTAAAATCTTGTAGTGAGGTTTCATGAGTGAAGTGATGAATAAAAGAGTTCTTTTTGTTACCATGTTTGTCTTGTTATGATTGTTAATTATAATTGCTTGTATTTTTCATTTGCTAATCTAGTTGTTGTTATTTGTTGTTTGTTTCTTTCTTGTTCTCTTTTTCTTTATCCTTAACAACAATGATGCTTAAGCTTGATCCTTGCCAAAGTGAGGTCTCAAATAGCTAGTTGTAATCTTCTAATCTCTTTCTTTTCTATCTTCCTCCTTTTGTTTTATTTTCCTTTTTCTTGTAATGGGTGAGTAGTTTTCTCACTTGTTAGGGTAGGATAATGAAAGTTTGAGAGAAGGAAATCTCTCTCACTCTTTTCTTGCCCAACATCTTAATTCGGACTCCCGTTAATTGAACCACAATCCGCTCCCTACGGCACCCTATCCTACATGATAGCGGTGATTCCTTAGTGAGACCGGTTGTGGTTGAATTAATCGGAGGTTAAGGCTAAGAGCCAAGAACGGACGGACAAGCACCAAAAGGAAGAACTTAAGCATTGGAAAGCCTAGCTTATACTCGCAAGTTCCTTCCTAGTCGTGCTAATCCCCATTGTTGCCGATTACCGTAACACCGATATTGAGAGTGGCAACGAAAGATGTGAGCGACTCCTAACTCAAACTAACCTAATCCTAACCCTAACAAGATCTATTTATATAACATTTTAGCACATAGTTAATCTCAAATCAAACCTGGACATTTGGACTTAACTCGTTAAAGCACATAGAAAAAGATTCCTATCTCCCAGCGGACGACCCATACTCAACCGGCTAGCTACAAGCGAAACCGTCTTGATTGCGGTAATTAACTAAGCATGCAAAAACTCTACCAATCAAATGGCGCCGTCGCCGGGGAGACAGTAGTTTATTTCTTTGTGTAATTTCGGGTTAATTTGTGAATATAAATCTAACCGAAAAACAAAACAATAAAATATATACATTGTAAAAAAAATCATCTTGTTATTTTTGATTAGTTTTTGTGCAAGTGTGCGGGATAAAAAGAAGGTCGAGTTCAGTGCCAAAGACGTGGGAAGTTAGACCCATATCTCGCGGCTATACCGCGACAGATCAAGACAGAGCCAACGGTCTACTGTAAAATTCTGGAGCAGATCCAGTGAGCAAAGCCAGATTTAGGGGCTTCAAAACTGAAGAGGACACCCAGACCAGAACCTGCAAGGAGTTTGAAGGCCCAACTCACCATTCCTGCCGCGGAACCGCGGCATAAGAGCCCTCTGGCCACGGAACCGAGGCCATTTGCTGCCCTCAGCAACCCAAAAATCCCTGTGAGTGTTCCTTATCTCTTTCCCACTCCTCTGAACTCCACTGAACTGTGTTTTCTGCAGCATTCTTTGCGCAAACTCTCTTCCCCCTTCTAATAAATTTTTTTTGTGCAGGATTCTTTGCGCCGCGCTAAAAAAATAAAAAATTAATTGCAGTTAATTGTTACTGCTTTGCATATATTAATACGGACTTTAAGGGGCTTGAAACCAATCCAGATTGGGTGGGGATTTCATCACCCTTCCCAGGACCCCAGAAATCATAAAAATCATATGCATTGACCATTGTTTAATTAAAAAATACTAGACTCGGCCCTAAGGACGTCGCGCTCAATAGGACAGAGGACTGGTTACAGGCATCGGCCGTTTATCCTATCCTGACTTGCGGTGTCTAGGCAAGTGTGTCCAAGGCAAGTAGTTACTTAATTAGGACCACTACTTATGTAGTGGGGAGCCTCCCACTTACCTGGCACTTACCTTGCCGCAATTGGCGGAGAAGAGGCGGTTTGAGGTCCTATTTCTAGCCCTTTGGAACAGTTAGGACCTGTCTAGCTGACCTAGGTGACCCTAGATCTAGGTGTGATTGTGCATATTTTTTCTGTGATTGTTTGAAGCCGTGAGTCCGTACATATTTCTGTAAAGCTCTTTCTAAAAAAAAAGAAAAAAAACACAAAAACCAAAAACTTTTATAAAAACTTGCCCTTTTTCGCCAGAATCCATTTTTTTCACCCACCTCCTATCGTATTTCTCCATTGACGTTCTCTTACCCTCACCTTCTCCGCTTTGACTATACTAAACTCATTTAGTGTATGTCCACTTAGACTCGGGACACTAGCGCCCGCCTAGTCCGTGTTACGTTAGTCGCTACCGACTACGCGATCGACTCAGACGTCGAAACTCCTTCCATGCCTCTTTCACCCTTACCTTTGCCGGCCAACTCCGACGTTGACCGGAATTCCATTCATATATCCTCACCTTCACCATCACCAACCTCTTCTTCTGCGATGTCAGGATTTAATCCAAACATCTCTTTTACTCCCCCGGGATTGATTCCACCTCCTATGGATGCGAATAACTCACCACCACCGCCTGTTGTAGCGCCACAGCGAATCGTGCTACAGGATCGTTTCTATCACACCCGCTCTGCACTCCCCACCTGTCTTTCCCTTCCACCGGCCAATGGGGATAATTTTGAAATTAAGCCCCACTTCATTAACATGCTTCCGAAATTTCATGGGCTTGAACCTGAAGATGCTTATATCTTCATCAACAAGTTCCAAAATGTTTGTGCCATGATGAAAACTACCCAGCTGTCGGACGATGCTATACGGCTACGGGTCATTCCGTTCACTTTGTACGATCTTGCTGAAAAGTGGCTGTATAGAACTGCTTCCCACTCCATAACCAGTTGGGACGAGTTTGTGAAAGCGTTTCTCAAGAAATTCTATCCGAATCATAAAACCGCTAGGATCCGTAACGAAATCAACCAATTCTCCCAGCTTCCCACTGAACCCTTCTGGAAGTGCTTTGACCGGTATAAAGACCTTCTTGTTCAGTGCCCTCACCATGGTATTGAGAAATGGCAACTTTGCCAAACCTTATATGAGGGCCTGAACCCAGCAACCAAGCAGTTGTTGGAAACCATTTGTCAGGGCCACTTCCTATCAAAATCTGACGAGGAAGCGAGGCAATTCTTCGACGACCTTGCGGAAAAAACGCTGCAATGGGAGAGCACCAGACCAACTTCTTCTTCTTCCTCCTCCACTTCTACTGGTCAGTCTAGGGTAAGCATTCACCAACTTGATGTCTCTATTGTGATGAAAGCTGAAATGGCTGCAATAACGAGAAAACTTGAAGCGATAGAGAGCAAATTTTCATCTCCTACTCCTGCCCCTGTTCTTCCCCTTTGTACCATTTGTGCTTGTTGTTCCGATCCTTCTCACTTAACCGAAGAGTGTCCTTACAATCCACCATCTCAAGGACAGGATCAGGTTAATGCTGCATTTCAGCAAAGACCGAGAAATGATCCATAATCTTCCACCTACAATCCCGATTTGAGGAACCACCCCAATTTCGCCTGGAATCAGAATCAGCATCAATTCCAAGGCAACAATTTCCAGAGGCCCCCTCCTCCGCAACAACAAGCGCAACAACAAACTCAACATCAGTTTCAGCAGCCCTTCCAACCCCAACCTTTTCAAAATCAGACGAACAACTTTGCACCCAACAATTCTTTTCCGCAAAACAACTTTGTTCCGTCAAACAACGATAAGGTTTCCTAGCTATAACGAAGTCTGGAGGCGTTCGTTAAATAATCGACACAATCCACCGCAAACATCCAGTCGTCTATTCAGGCTTTGGTGCAACACACTGCTGCACACGGGCAAAGCATCAAGACCATCGAAGCCCAGATTGCACATCTGAATGCGGCGTTAAGCGAGCAAGAAAAGGGGAAGCTTCCATCTCAACCACTCCCAAATCCCGGTCACCCACATAATGTACATGTTGCTCTTGAACAACAGAACCATAATGTGAGTGCTGCGACTACATTGAGATCGGGAAGGATGCTGCAAAACAATATTGGCACACGGATCGACGATGACACCCCGGCCGCTTCTTCTTCTTCTTCTTCTTCTTCTTCTCCTTCCTCATCTTCTGAGCCTATTCTTCATTCTTCAAAAGGCTCTTCTTCTTCTTCTGCTCTGAACGGACCCACTTCTCACTCCACGAAAACACCAGCTCTGGGATCCATTCCAACTCCACAAGCATTGGACTCAACCAATTTTAATAACGTTCCATTTCCAAACCGGTTGAGGTCCAATAAACAAAATCCATAAATAGAGAAGATTCTGGAGTTGTTTAAGCAGGTTAACATCAACATTCCCCTTTTAGATGCTGTCCAACAAGTCCCGTCTTACGCTAAAATCTTAAAGGACTTATGCACGAAAAAGAGAAAATCTCAGGTACCCAAGAAAGTTTTCTTGGCTAATGCTGTGAGTGATGCTCTTACCCAATCTTTACCTCAAAAACGGAAGGACCCTGGCTGTCCTACGATTTCTATTACCATTGGCGATAAGAACATCAATCGCGCACTTTTAGATCTTGGTGCCAGTGTTAACCTGCTTCCGTACTCAGTATATGAGCAACTAGGTGTAGGAGAGCTGAAACCCACACACTGTACTCTCCAAATGGCCGACCGATCAATCACCCATCCTAGGGGTGAGCTAGAGGATGTGTTAATCAAGGTCGGGGACTTCATATTCCCCGTTGACTTCATTGTTTTGGATACACAGCCTGTAGCTAACCCCCGGAATCAAATTCCGGTGATACTCGGTCGCCCATTCCTTGCAACCTCAAATGCTGTGATCAATTGTCGAAATGGTTCGATGAACCTATCTTTTGGAAATATGACAATTGAACTCAATATTTTTAGGTTGGGGAATCAGCCCTCCGAACCTAATGCTCATATACTAGACGTTTGCTCAATCCAGGAGATCACCCCGGAAGAGTGTGAATTCGAGGAGTTTTTGTTCGATCACGACAACCTTAACGCCACTAGTGTGTTCCTCTTCGAACCTGATGCTGTTTCTGCGCCCGACAATGACTACAAGTGTTTCACTTTCTCGAACGATCTTAGCCACTCACCACCCGAGTTTGAATCCTTTGAATTTTCGGATGAGTTACCTGAACCATCCAACTCGGTCGCTTACACTCGTTTTGAACCTTTGCTGGAATCCTTTGAGTTCGAGACCTTTTCACCAATCTTGCCTTCAATCATTTCACCTCCAACGCTCGAACTCAAGCCTTTGCCGTCTCACCTTAAGTACGCTTACTTGGGTGAGAACGAGACCCTCCCTGTTATCATCTCGGCTTCTCTAGCTCCAGAGCAAGAGAAATCTCTTCTTGCGGTCTTGCACAGCAATAGGTAAGCTTTTGGCTGGTCTATGGCGGACATCAAGGGGATTAGTCCCCTGATCGTTGAACATCACATTCATCTGATGGATGATGCCAAACCAGCCAGGGATCCACAAAGGCGACTCAAACCAGTCATGAAGGAGGCTGTAAAAAAGGAAATCGTAAAGTGTCTGGATAGTGGTATCATTTACCCTATCTCTGATAGCCAGAGGGTTAGCCCCATTCATGTTGTCCCCAAGAAATCGGGCATAACGGTCATCACTAACGAGGCGAATGAGTTAATCCCTACTCGCACCCAGACTGGGTGGCGAGTATGCATCGATTACAAAAAAACTCAACGCCGCAACGCGGAAGGACCACTTTCCGTTACCTTTCATTGACCAAATGATTGAACGATTGGCCGGACACGAGTACTACTGCTTTATTGATGGCTACTCCGGCTATAATCAGATTCCCATCGCCGAAAAAGACCAACACAAGACCACATTCACTTGTCCTTTCGGCACGTTTACATATCGTCGCATGCGCTTTGGGTTATGCAATGCGCCCGCTACCTTCCAGCGGTGTATGATGGGAATCTTCTCAGACATGGTGGAAAAATTCCTGGAGATCTTCATGGACGATTTCTCCATCTTCGGTGATTCCTTTAATGAGTGTTTGCTGCATCTCGACGCTGTCCTTACCCGATGTAAGGACAAGAACCTCACTTTGAATTGGGAGAAGTGCCACTTCATGGTGCGCGAAGGTATTGTCTTAGGACATATCATTTCGCAAAATGGCATAGAGATTGACAAAGCGAAGATTGAGGTCATTTCCAATCTCCCTCCTCCCAGATGCGTCAGAGACATCCGAGCCTTCCTTGGCCATGCCGGTTTCTATAGACGGTTCATCAAGGACTTTAACAAGATTGCTAGGCCCTTGACTCTTTTGCTGGCCAAGGACACGCCATTCGACTTCAACTCGAGCTGTGTGACTGCGTTCGAGTCATTAAAAAGCTCACTCACTTCTGCACCCGTTCTTTCTTCTCCTGACTGGACGCACCCATTTGAGATTATGTGTGATGCATCCGACTTTTCCATTGGTGTTGTCCTTGGACAACACATCAACAAAATGCCACACGTAATCTATTATGCTAGCCGAACCCTGAACGACGCCCAACTTAATTATACAACAACTGAGAAGGAATTCTTGGCTGTTGTATTTTCTTTAGAAAAGTTCAGGCCCTACCTCATCGGCTCTCCAGTCATTGTCTACACAGACCATTCTGCTCTGCGCCATCTTTTTGCGAAGAAAGATGCAAAATCTTGGCTAATACGTTGGATCCTCTTGCTTCAAGAGTTTGACCTTGTCATCAAGGAAAAAATAGGATGTGAGAACGTAGTCGCCGACCATCTCTCACGACTTCCTTCTTCGTCGTCGCTTCAAATTCCGATCAACGACGTTTTTCCGGATGAACAACTCTTGACAGTATCTTGGGAACCCTGGTTCGCAGATACTGTGAACTATTTGGCCACAGGATTACTACCGACTGAATGGTCAAGTCGGGACAGACTTCGATACTTATCCCAAGTAAAGCACTTTTACTGGGACGAACCCTATCTGTTCAAGTACTGTCCCGACCAGATTATTCGTCGGTGTGTCCCTGACGATGAATTCAAGAGTGTGCTGTCATTTTGCCACGATCAAGCATGTGGCGGGCATTTTGGCCCCAGAAAGACAGCTGAGAAGATCTTGCAGTGTGGTTTCTACTGGCCACAACTCTTCAAAGACGCTCATGACTACTGCAAGACTTGCTCCCGGTGCTAACACTTGGGCCGGATATCCAGGAGGAACGAGATGCCGCTCCAACCAATCTTGGTTGTGAAGATTTTCGATGTTTGGGGGATAGATTTCATGGGGCCGTTTCCCAGCTCTTTTGGGAACTTGTACATCTTTCTCGCTGTTGATTATGTCTCTAAGTAGGTCGAGGCTGTGCCCAGCCGGACTAACGACAACAAGGTTGTCGTTAGGTTTCTTAAAGAAAACATTTTCTCCCAGTTTGGGCACCCCCGAGCGATCATTAGCGACAATGGAACTCATTTCTGCAATAAGACTTTTGAGGCCTTGATGCGGAAATATTCCATTAATCATAATCTATCTACGCCCTACCACCCCCAAACCTGTGGGCAAGCCGAAGTTTCAAATCGGCAAATCAAGCAGATACTGGAGAAGACTGTTTCCAAGAACCGTAAGGATTGGTCGTTGAAACTCACTGATGCCCTTTGGGCATTTCGAACTGCTTATAAGACCGTTCTTGGCATGTCTCCCTATCGGATTGTGTACGGAAAGGCTTGCCACCTCCCTGTGGAAATAGAGCATCGCGCATTTTGGACGATAAAAGAGCTGAATTTGTCTCTCGAAGATGCGGGCAGCCATCGGAAGCTGCAGTTGAACGAATTGAGCGAGCTTAGGGATGAGGCTTACAAAAACGCGGTTGTCATTAAGAACCGAACGAAGGTGTTTTACGATAAACACCTTTTGCGCAAAACTTTCACACCTGGTCAACAGGTGCTGCTTTACGACACCCGGCTACATTTCCATCTAGGTAAGCTCAGATCTCGCTGGAAAGGGCCATATTTTGTGCGGAATGTGTATCCGCACGGACGGTTCATTTTTCAAAGTAAACGGACACCGACTAAAACCGTACCTTA
The DNA here is from genome assembly GCA_030015575.1 of Agapanthus africanus. Classification (NCBI taxonomy): domain Eukaryota; kingdom Viridiplantae; phylum Streptophyta; class Magnoliopsida; order Asparagales; family Amaryllidaceae; genus Agapanthus; species Agapanthus africanus. The sequence continues at coordinate 147,345,382 of JASDDO010000004.1, read as the reverse complement.
GCACCGAACCAACAGAGGAGCTCCTGGTCTTACAGGAGACGGTTTACCCTGCATAATCTTCCTCTGCCTACCACCAAACTTCGGTTATCCAGCCAAGAACAGTGGACACTGTTCTAAATAAGTTTGGGGGTATGTATATACCTGTTTGTATATATTTGTGGATATTCTTTTCCATTTTTACTATTCTTCTTTTCTTTAAAAACAAAAAAATGTGTATATATAACCGACAATTTTGACCCTTCAATGATCTCTTCATGCAATGACAGTGAGGACACTATCCAGTTTAAGTTTGGGGGTACGCTCGATACGCATTTCTAACCTTCGCATTCATATGTATATTTTGCATCTGCATACTAAAATCCATAAAAATCAGAAAATTTTCTAAAAACATAAAAACTTTTCTGTCAAGTTAGCTAGTGGGAGAACTCAGATTCAACATTTCGACGGTTTTGTTTGATAAGATAAGAATAACTAAATCTTATTTTTAGATTTTGAAAACCTGAAAGAGAACTCTCCTTTGAAGTTAACTATAGCTGATATACGTCTTTACATCACACAACACGTGTCGTGAGTTTTGGAAATTAGATGACAAGTCTATTATGTCTAAAAACTTTTAAATGGATAAATGATTTTCTGAGGATCAAATAGGTTTGTTCTGAAATAAGTAATATCAAGAATAGTTTATGAAGTAAAGTGAATATGAAGGAATGTTATTGATGTCTTAATTGGAACTAATTCTGAAAAATAACACATCTGAAACTTGATTGGAATGATTACACACCTAACCCACTAAACACGTCTTTTATCCAAAAAATAACTGAACTGCTGGTTATATCTCCATTCGCATTGAATCATCATGGTTTTCACGCTAAATTGTCTTTTGTTTTTGGGCCTAGGTAACTTGAGTAATTAAATCCGTTGGGGTGTCTCTACACCTAATGCCCTAAAGCCAACTGGTTTGGGTGCATTGGCTCAAAGCTCGTTAAGAAGCCTAGACAGTCCAGATTAAAACAAAGTCAAGCAAGTGTTCTCTCCGAGTTAAAATTCCTAACGGTTCTTTGTGTGAGAATAATCTTGACAAAAGACAGGTTTTTGTAAAAAAATATTTCTAGCGGAGATATGAAGGTTTTATTCTATGATAAAGACTATTGCACGTTCACAGAGGTGTGTATGAAATGAAAACAAGAAAAATGTGGAGTGAAAAATAAGACCTAGTTTCCTATTAAGGAAGATAGAAATTCTGAAGTTGAAACCTTACTGGAAAACGAAACTTGAAAAATGCTTAACTCTTTATAAAACATATATGATCCTTTTAAAAAATTTATCTGGGCTTTATTGTGTGACATTATGACTTTAACTGATCCTTCTGGAACTTAACGACACTATTTGCACTGCACGTGAAGACATATAAAATCTTAAGTTAAATAAGAAGCGAGGTGTGAAAAATAAAGGTTCGATAGTCTAGACTTTGGATAATAGAATTGTTATTTTCTGAAACAAAACCCTTGGGTTTGGATCATAGTTATTTTGCAAAACTAGCTTGACCGGATTTTGTGGGTAGTATCCGCTGAAAACCCTCAGGAGACAACACTCCTTCTACTAGGGACACATAGAGGTTTTAACGGCTTATTGCACATGCTCAGTGCAATCGCGTTCCCTGCGAAAGTGAGGTTAGGAATTTTTGTGAATAAATTGGCTTTGCTCGGGACGAGCAAATGATAAGTTTGGGGGTATTTGTTCATATCAGATTTTTGCATTTTTATACCGCCCAATTTTTATCACATTGCTTATCGGTAGGTACTCTTGAGCCGTGTTTGCTAGATAATTGCAAAATATTGGTTCTCAGCTCTAAACAGTGAAATTCATGGAAAAGCACGACAAATTCCAGAATATTGCCAACCACAGATAAAACACGGGTCTCCGCTCTTTATCCGTATGTTTCCGCATACCAGTTTAAGGGACAAAATGGCAAATCGATGTCATTTTCATGCACAAAGCTCAATGTCAACACAAGATCCAACATATCTACGCGAAGCTCAAGAAAATCATGGCAAAAGATCCACATCACATCAACTTTTGATCTACTGAAATTCTAGAAGAAATGTGAAGAGCTTCTGAGAAACAACATATACCACACTGAAGAGTACTGCAAACCAGGGAAAATTACCAAAATTGAAGGTCTAACTCCTTATTAAGGCCGCGGTTCCGCGGCATAAGCGCGCTTAGGCCGCGGAACCGCGGCCTGACTAAGTCGGCGGAAGATTCTTTTCTGGGGGCTTTTTGGTCATTTCATTTTGGTTCTGAATATTGCCCTAGGGTTTCAGTTTCCTGCCTATAAATAGCCCAGAACATTGCCAAGCCAAGTGTGCTTATTCTTGTGTAAAAATTCTAGGATATATTTTGTAGTCTTCTTCCTCTTTTCATCTTTTCTCTATTAAAATCTTGTAGTGAGATTTCATGAGTGAAGTGATGAATAAAAGAGTTCTTTTTGTTACCATGCTTGTCTTGTTATGATTGTTAATTATAAGTGCTTGTATTTTTCATTTGCTAATCCAGTTGTTGTTATTTGTTATTTTTTCTTTCTTGTTCTCTATTTCTTTATCCTTAACAACAATGATGCTTAAGCTTGATCGTTGCCAAAGTGAGGTCTCAAATAGCTAGTTGTAATCTTCTAACCTCTTTCTTTCTATCTTCCTCCTTTTGTTTTATTTTCCTTTTTCTTGTAATGGGTGAGTAGTTTTCTCACTTGTTAGGATAGGATAAGGAAAGTTTGAGAGAAGGAAATCTCTCTCACTCTTTTCTTGCCCAACATCTTAATTCGCACTCCTGTTAATTTAACCACAATTCGCTCCCTATGGCACCTTATCCTACATGATAGCGGTGATTCCTTAGTGAGACCGGTTGTGGTTGAATTAACCGGAGGTTAAGGCTAGGAGCCAAGAACGGACGGACAAGCACCAAAAGGAAGAACTTAAGCGTTGGAAAGCCTAACTTATACTCGCAAGTTCCTTCCTAGTCGTGCTAATCCACGTTGTTGCCGATTACCGTAACACCGATATTGAGAGTGGCAACGAAAGAAGTGAGCGACTCCTAACTCAAACTAACCTAATCCTAACCCTAACAAGCTCTCTTTATATAAAATTTTAGCACATAGTTAATCTCAAATCAAACCTGGACATTTTGACTTAACTCGTTAAAGCACATAGAAAAAGATTCTCATCTCCCTGCGGACGACCCGTACTCAACCGGCTAGCTACAAGCGAAATCGTCTTGATTGCGGTAATTAACTAAGCACGCAAAAATTCTACCAATCACTTCCGAAGGGGTAAAACCCATTGGAAGAAAATGGATCTTTAAGAAGAAACTTGGTGTAGATGGAAAAGTTGAGACTTTCAAAGCTAGACTTGTTGAAAAAGGTTTTCGTCAAAGACCAGGTGTGGATTATGATGAAACCTTTTCTCCAGTAGTTATGCTTAAGTCCATCTAGATTGTCACGACCCGAAATTGGCACGTGACGGCCCTTAAACTACGCAACGTCTACAGGCGTAACGCAATTTAAGTAAGCCAAAACCCAGCAATCTAAACCATCAAAAGTAGTAAGAAAATGATAATAGCATTTTCAAAACCTTTGAAATCTCAACCCAAATTCTTTTAAGTCCAACTTTTCTCCCTTTAAAATTTTGGCAGCACCTCCTTTGTAAAATCCAACCCCAAAAATGGGTACAACATAAATATAAGTAAAGCATCCCCAACGGGAGAAAATCCATGCCCAACGGCGGAAAACAACCACCGCAACAGATATACGACGCCGTAGCGAAGAAATAAAAGACAATAGAAGTAAAACTGCAGAAAAGACCTCCAAGTAACAAAATATACAATATCGTCCTCACATCAAGTCTCTAAGTCATACAAGATAAAAGTAGATGGAGAGTACAGAATACAACGAATATACAATAGGCAACATCGGATAACCGGAAAACCTACCTAAGCAAAACTGCACACTGTCAGGCGAAGCGGTATCCGCAGCAAAAGATGATACGACGGATGAAAATAACCCTGCCTCTGACTATCCTGAAGAACACCTGCAAAACACTGCAGCACAACGGGGGTGAGTTGCCAACTCGTGAATAGTAAATAACATATGCAGGTAATCGCGAGTATGCACGTACAGCGCGAATCTAACATAAGCATCTAATAGCAATGAATGGTCATATGTAATGCATCAGTCATGAAAGATACTCTAGCAGGTACAACTAATACATGAAGCAATAATATGACAATCTGTATACAACAATCTTATAAGATACTCTATCAGGTACAACTAATACATGAAGCAATGATATGACAATGTATATATGCAATAGTCATGAAAGGTACTCTAGTAGGTACAACTAATACATGAAGCAATGCATATAAAATAAATGCGAAGTATGGATGAAACATCTCATTTCCATGGAATCCTGACATCGTGGTAGGACCAAGGTCCATCAAGACAATCCAAACCCCAATTTCCTCAAATCAGCCCCCAAATTGGCTCTCATATCATGTAAGTCTCATAAATCATGAATGTACAAAATCAAGTAAATCTCATATATCCTGAATGTACAATATCTAGTCAATCTCATATATATCATGTATCCAATTATCAAGTAAATCTCGTATATCCTAAGTGTCCAATATCAAGTAAATTTCATATATCCTGTAAGTCTCAGTGAATCCTGAATGATCCAAAACAGCGAATCCTAAGTGCCAAACAACGACAGTTATGATCCAAAACATATTTATACGTCCTTCGAATCTTAAGTGCCAAACACCGACACTCTCGATCCCATATCGGTATTATACGTCCTTCGAATCTTAAGTGCCAAACACCGACACTCTCGATCCCGTATCGGTATTATATGTCCTTTGAATCTTAAGTGCCAAACACCGACACTCTCGATCCCGTATCGGTATTATAACAAATCTCATAGTGGGTGCATCTAAATGTCAAGTAAAGAATAAGAATACTTGCATAACTTCATGAAACCACCACGGTCCTCATATCCAGAAAACATCAAGTAATGTATAAGTATAAATGCATGAATCAATACACATATATTAGAGTCCCATTCCACTAATATTTGTATATAGGCATATATAACAGCGTCCCATTCCACAGTTATATATACTTAGGAGTAAAAATATCAGAGAACATCATATGAAGTCCAAGAATGTAACATATGCAGCATGAAACAGTAATATGAGCATATAAAGGAAATCCTCTATTTAACTGCAACAAGTTATTAAATATATATCATGCGGTTCCTGATTTCTCCGAAATCAGATGCAACATGATATACAGGTGAACATATAGCTATAACAAGGTATGCGTAACCATGTCGGTATAGCAAGATATGTATGTCCATATGTAAGTATGTATGATGTAAAAGTATTTGTAGCAAGGTATGTCTCTATGCTTATCCATAATACCCTCCAGGTATATGTATGTATGTATGCCAGATGTACATGTAGCAATGTCTCATATGTGTATATACCTATCACTAATGGTACACTACCCTATAGGTATATAGGTAACTAGCATGTAAGCATGTCAGGGCATATGTGTAAGCATGTAGGTATAAAAGTATGCTATAAGTCATATGCACAAAGAAATATGAATCAATGTCTCAATGTCCCTAACCAAACAATATCATATCTATAAGGGTGTTGTACGTGTCATGGCAATTATTGATGGTGTGTGTGGCATACAATCAGTGCTCGTGCAACATAAGCCGTCAATAATAGTGCAGTGTCCAAAGGATACTAGTCCAAGCACAACAATAAACAAGCAGTAATGTGTATGCGCAACTCTATATATGCAATAGAATATGCGACAAAACATCACATCTCTAGCCCAGACGCATAACGTCATGCGGGCGATTCCTCTGTAAATGTTAAATCTACTCACCAACCATCCTGGCTAAGTAAACCCAACTACTCGCTTCCCCTGTTCGCAACGTCCGAAGTCCTCGCCTGCGAACCTAAAACAACAAAACGATAACACAAGTATATATTAGTAAACGACCAAAAACATGCACAAACTACGTTTTACCGACACACCAACTCCAAACCTACTCCCAAGTGTTCGTATTGTGGCTAACGTACGTAGCGACACGACGAAACCAACCCAAGAGAAAAACCAGCACAAAGTGCACGGACCGTGTCGGATAACGTATCGCGCGTAGTCGTATCACTAGAACCACCTATGTGATCCCAGATTTTGCATTCAGAGAAAACTCAACAATCAAACAAGACCAAATACACCTAAACCAAAGCAGACAGGTAGCCACAAAAAAACCAACACCCAACTCCCCTCCAAAACCGGCGTCGCTGGAATTCTCCAAATAGTCGCCGGCCAAAATCGGTGGGGTAGGTCTCGTTCTTGAGGTGAAATCCAGGGGTCACTAGTACAACACAACTATCTTGTTTGATCACTCAGTTAAAATCTCAGATCGCAGCTGATCACAGAGACTCTAAAAAGACGCTAAAAATATGATATTGCACTAATCAATACATAAAGTGTTCTACGCAACAACCAACGAGCTATACTTCATAAAAACTCATATTTAACAGTCTAGGGATTAAACCTATCAACCTTTGCTCACAAGATCCAAGCTTTCCTAGCTCCAAGTGATCCAAGAAGCTAAAGCTAGACTTAAAGTGTTTTGTGAAATTATTTAGGAAATTTTGGAGATTTAATGAGCTTTGATTGTTGCAAATGGTGAAAGAAACACAAAAGGGCAGAAGGTGGAAGAAAAGGCTCGGCCAAGGGAGGAGTATGAGGAATTTTGTGGAGTGTTCTTGCTAAAACATCAATAAATGGACATAAATGCCACATAAATGCTATATTGCCACCTCTCCCATTCTTTTCTTTTCTTTAAAATTTAAATCCTTTGCATAAACAAATATCTAGATATTATAAGGAAGGTTTTGTTTTACTCAAACTTGATTAATTTGAAATGATACAAATTTTGGAGTAATTATCCAAACCCAAAATGTAAATACCACATTAAAATAATATTAAAATAGGGAAAAATTCTATCTGAACCAAAACTTCTCATATACCCCCAAAGCTCGCGCACTAGCTTTATTTTAGCTAAACTAGGTGCTGGCAAGTCTATATGGACGTTTGATCACAGTCGGGTTAAAACGGAAAAATTTCGCATAACGATTTCTAAAACGTTACAATCCCCCCTTATAGAAACTCGGTCCCCGAGTTAAAATTATCACTAAGCATACCTTCAAATAGATGAGTACAAAACTCCCAAATCTCGCTGGCAGCCTCCCAAGTGATCACCTCACCATACGCTATGCCAAAGAACCCTCATAGATGGTAAGACCCTTCACCGAAATTCCTCCACCTGCCGATCCACTATAACCATCGGCTGCTGGTGAACGAAAGATCACATCTAAGCTAAATGGTCTGATGCTGAATCATGTGAAAGAGGTCATGAAGGTAATTGTGAAGTATCGACACAAGGAATACGGGGTGAAAAACTTGATAATCTGGGAGGAAGTGCCAAATTAAAGGCAACGGAACTAACTCGCTTCAGGATCTCAAAAGGACCTACGATCCTGGGATAAGCTCCCCAAAACTCAATACGTCATCCATCGGAAAATCCTTAGGAATACATGATCTCCCATTGCGAACTCAAGTCTGCGATCACCATGATCGACATAAGACCTCTGTCTGCACTGGCCTGTCCTCATCCTGACCTGAACCAACTGGATCATCTCCGAAGTCTCTAGACTAGCTAGGGTCCAAAAATCCTACTCGTGCAGAGTCAGAAAAACAGAATGGCGATCGACATAACCTAACAACAAAACCTAAAGGTTGCCAATTGGAGTGTCTCCTGATAACAGCTATAGAAGGAGAACCCTAACAATGGCAAGTGACGATCCCAACTGCTAAAAGCAACAAGTACGTATGCACCGGCATATCCTCCAGAGTCTCTATAGTCCGCTCAACTGACCATCGCCAACGGATGGAAAGCGGAGCTAATGCTCATCCAGTACCCAAGGCTTCCTGAAGCTTCTGCCAACTATGGCTAGCGAACAAGGTGGCTCTATTGGATACAACGCATGAAGGAACTCCGTGCAAACGCATCAACTTAACAAGAACAACTGAGTAAATTGAGCATAACCGGACAACAAACACCCGAATGGAGTCACACCCTGTCTAGACCTGGGTAGACACCACAATGAAAATCATGGAGATCTGCTCCCATTCCCTCTCCGGAACGGTTAAAGATCGCATCTCGCCATCCGGTCTCAAATGCTCAACCTAAGCTCACAACAAGACAGACACCTTGAACGAAATCCGAAACTTCACTCTTCAATCATTGCCCACCCGTAATTATCTCACAAGTCCCATAAATCATGAATGTACAAAATCAAGTAAATCTCATATATCCTGAATGTACAATATCAAGTCAATCTCATATATATCATGTATCCAATTATCATGTAAATCTCGTATATCCTAAGTGTCCAATATCAAGTAAATTTCCATATATCCTGTAAGTCTCAGTGAATCCTGAAAGATCCAAAACAACGAATCCTAAGTGCCAAACAACGACACTTATGATCCAAAACATATTTATACATCCTTCAAATCTTAAGTGCCAAACACCGACACTCTCGATCCCGTATCGGTATTATACGTCCTTCGAATCTTAAGTGCCAAACACCGACACTCTTGATCCCGTATCGGTATTATACGTCCTTCGAATCTTAAGTGCCAAACACCGACACTCTCGATCCCGTATCGGTATTATAAAAAATCTCAGAGTGGATGCATCCAAATATAAAGTAAAGAATAAGAATACTTGCATGACTTCATGAAACCACCACGGTCCTCAAATCCAGAAAACATCAAGTAATGAATAAGTATAAATGCATGAATCAATACACATATATTAGCGTCCCATTCCACTAATATATGTATATAGGCATATATAACAGCGTCCCATTCCACAGTTATATATACTTAGGAGTAAAAATATAAGAGACATCATATGAAGTCCAAGAATGTAACATATGCAGCATGAAACGGTAATATGAGCATATAAAAGAAAACCGCTATTTAACTGCAACAAGTTATTAAATATATATCATGCGGTTCCTGATTTCTCCGAAATCAGATGCAACATCATATACAGGTGAACATGTAGCTATAACAAGGTATGCGTAACCATGTCGGTATAACAAGATATGTATGTCCATATGTAATTATGTATGATGTAAAAGTAACTGTAGCAAGGTATGTCTCTATTCTTATCCATAATACCCTCCAGGTATATGTATGTATGTATGCCAGATGTACATGTAGCTATGTCTCATATGTGTATATACTTATCACTAATGGTACACTACCCTATAGGTATATGGGTAACTAGCATGTAAGCATGTCAGGGCATATGTGTAAGCATGTAGGTATACCGGTATGCTATAAGTCATATGCACAAAGAAATATGAATCAATGTCTCAATGTCCCTAACCAAACAATATCTTATCTATAAGGGTGTTGTGCGTGTCATGGCAATTATTGACGATGTGTGTGGCATACAATCAGTGCTCGTGCAACATAAGCCGTCAATAATAGTGCAGTGTCCTAAGGATACTAGTTCAAGCACAATAATAACCAAGCAGTAATGTGTATGCGCAACTCTATATATGCAATAGAATATGCAACAAAACATAACATCTCTAGCCCAGACGCATAACATCATGCAGGCGATTCCCCTGTAGATGTTAAATCTACTCACCAACCATCCTGGATAAGTAAAGCCAACTACTCGCTTCCCCTGATCGCAGCATCCGAAGTCCTCGCCTGCGAACCTAAAACAACAAAACGATAACACAAGTATATATTTGTAAACGACCAAAAACATGCACAAACTACGTTTTACCGACACACCAACTCCAAACCTACTCCCAAGTGTTCGTATTATGGCTAACGTACGTAGTGACACGACGAAACCAACCCAAGAGCAAAACCAGCACAAAGTGCACGGACCGTATCAGATAACGTATCGCGCGTAGTCGTATCACTAGAAACCACCTATATGATCCCAGATTTTGCATACAGAGAAAACTCAACAATCAAAAAAGACCAAATACACCTATACCAAAGCAGACTGCTACCCACAAAAAACCAACACCCAACTCCCCTCCAAAACCGGTGTCGCCGGAATTCTCCAAATAGTCGCCGGCCAAAACCGGTGAGGTGGGTCTCGTGCTTGAAGTGAAATCCTAGGGTTACTAGTACAACACTACTATCTTGTTTGATCACTCAGTAAAAATCTCAGATCGCAGCAGATCACAGAGACTCTAAAAAGACACTAAAAATACGATATTGCACTAATCGATACATAAAGTGTTCTACGCAACAACCAACGAGCTATACATTATAAAAACTCCTATTTAACAGTTTAGGGATTAAACCTATCAACCTTTGCTCACAAGATCCAAGCTTTCCTAGCTCCAAGTGATCCATGAAGCTAAAGCAAGACTTAAAGTGTTTTGTGAAATTATTTGGGAAATTTTGGAGATTTAATGAGCTTGGATTGTTGCAAATGGTTAAAAAAACATAAAAGGGCAGAAGGAGGAAGAAGTGGCTCGGCCAAGGGAGGAGTATGAGGAATTTTGTGGAGTGTTCTAGCTAAAACATCAATAAATGCACATAAATGCCACATAAATGCTATATTGCCACCTCTCCCATTCTTTTCTCTTCTTTAAAATTTAAATCCTTTGCACAAACAAATATCTAGATATTATAAGGAAGGTTTTGTTTTACTCAAACTTAATTAATTTGAAATTATACAAATTTTGGAGTAATTATCCAAACCCAAAATGTAAATACCACATTAAAATAATATTAAAATAGGGAAAAATTATATCTGAACCAAAACTTCCCATATACCTCCAAAGCTCGCGCACTAGCTTTATTTTAGCTAAACTAGGTTCTGGCAAGTCTATATGGACGTTTGATCACAGTCGGATTAAAACGGAAAAATTTCGCATAACGATTTCTAAAACGTTACACGGATCCTACTTGCCATCGATGCATACCATGACTACAAAATCTGGCAAATGGATGTTAAGATCGCCTTTTTAAATGCTGATTTAGAAGAGAGCGTATACATGACTCAGCCGGAAGGCTTCATAGACAATGGGAGCAGCGGAAAGGTGTGCAAGCTTCTTAAATCCATCTACTTATTGAAGCATGCATCGCGGAGTTGGAACATCTATTTTGATGAGATAGTCAAAGAGTTTGACTTCATCAAAAACATAGATGAACCTTGTATATACAAGAATGTTGCAGAGAGTATGGTCGTCATCCTCGTATTGTACGTGGATGGCATACTCTTGATAGGAAATGATGTTCCTATGCTGCACTCGGTCAAGCTCTTCTTATCACAAAGATTCTCAATAAAAGATCTAGGTGATGCCTCCTACATCTTAGGGATTAAGATCTATAGAGATAGATCTAAAAGGATACTGGGATTGTACCAGTCCAGGTACATAGACACCGTACTAAAGAGGTTTAGTATGGAAGATTCCAACCGTGGGAATGTGATTGATTCGAAAGAGTGTGTTTGTAGAATAACCGCAATCAGAACGGTGTCGCGCGTAGCTAGACCGAGGTGAGTACGGGTCGTCCTCAGGGAAACGTTGAATATTTTAATCTTACTTTAGATGTGTTTAAAGAGAGAGGAGGGATAAAGAATATTGAAGAATGGTTGTAGGATCTAGATCTACGTTTAAACACTAATGCAAAATATAGATCTAGATTAACTACAGATGTAAATTTATATAATAAGAGGGCTTGTAGGGTTCGTTAGGATTTAGTAGTTATGGACGATTAATTAAAAGTTACCATTTTTATCCTTTAATAGATTTAAAACTAGAACGACGGTGATGCGTGTAGATTAAGGTTTCTGGAGGGAAAAGGAATCCCACTCTTAACCCTTATCTCGACATGGAACTCCGTTCATATCTAGCCTTTACCAAAATAATCATTAATCTAATCTCTAATCGCGGTCGGAACTAACAAAGAATTGTTAGCGCACCCGATTAGGATGTTAATGATTCTTTTGATAAAGTTCATAAACTTTATAGGACTTAAAAAGGGTTTAGAGATGTTCATCATCCATTAGCCTACCCTAATCCTACAAACCCTAACAAGCGGAGAATTACTCGCGTATGTTGGGAGAAAAAGATATGGAGAGAAAATGCATAATTAAACTACGAAGAAATAGAATAAGAAAAAGAAAGCTACCTTTATTAATCAACAATATTCATTACACTTTGATTCCTTAGAAAATGATTACAATGACTAGTTTGCTTCTCGATCTCTTCCAAGGAGGTAGACGAACAGTTGATGATCAGCCTGGATGCGTGAGCCGTCTTGGACTTCGTGATGTCGTCGGCTTAATGATTTTTCCAAGAGGCTCTCGATCCTTATTTATACTCCAAAACCCAGAACCCTAGCTTCCAAATTTGGAATCCATCTGTTATGATTCAACCAACCAAATCCCAGCTCCTAACATCTCTCAACCGCGGCGGATCCGCGGTCAACGGGTAGGTTTGACCGCGGATCCGCGGTCTTCTATATGGATCTTTGGATTTTGTCTTCTGGGATTTTCTTCTTGTGACACGTGGAGATCTCTGGAACTTTTGGAAATTGGAAATCTTTTCTTTACTTCTGCCAGACTTGATTTCTTAGTTTGCTTCTTAATTAGGCAGGTTTACTCTTAACAACTTTGATTCCCTTGATTTTTAGCCCTGAAAAATTCTGCACAATCTCAACAAATAATATTAGTGGAGTTTTGTTTTATTGAGATATTAATTTTACCATTAAGATTTGGTCAATGGTATCTTTGCATACATTTTCCTACCAAATATTAATTATAATATATCAACACATGAAAAATAGTATTTTTACAGATAAACCCTAATATGTATGATATATTATAATAAAGACCTTTTTTAGTATAGAAATAGTAGGAAGAATGTAATAACAAATGTGCAGTTTTATCAACTAAACAAATACCCCCAAACTTATCATTGATCGTCCTGAGCAAACTAGTTTATTCAAGAGAAGGAGAAACAGAAAGGACAAAACTAAACACAATTTCGTAGGCAAACACGATTGCACTGAGCACGTGCAACAAGCCGTTAAACCTCTAGGTGTCCCTAGTAGGAGGAGTGTTGTCTCCTGAGGGTTTTCAGCGGATTACACCCACAAAATCCTATAATAAAAGAGAGATGGTGAAATTTACATATAAAGATAAGAACCATAAAAGAAAAACTTTGAAAATAAGAGTTTTCAACTAATACTAGCTTTTCAGTTGTCATGAGCCCTATCTTAATAGTCATGAAAAGATGTTAGAAATCACATCATCCCTCAATAAAACATCGTCTTTATTCTTCATTCCTACCTTTCATCCAAACATCGATCATATACCCCTACGTGTGTGAAATGGACATCTCTACACTCGGAGAATTCAATTCAAGCTATCATACTCTTGTCCATCTACCTCAGTACTTTTTAACTTGATGAATATTTAGATTTGCTCACACATTTTTATGCGACCGTTAATACTTCTTGAGGTACTAACAGACCGATTACTCATGTGCTTGCTGATTAGGTGATAGTATTTTCCTCGTCTTGCACCACCTAAGGCTTAGCAGTGACTCCCAGACCAGTTGGCCTTAGGGCACTAGGTGATGAAGCACCCTTGCTATATTTTTTTTATTGCTGCCTTGGCGATACAAAACCAGTGTTCATTTTTTTCTTTTCACCATATTTATATTTTCTTCATTCATTTTTTTTTCATTTCCTTCATACTTTGGCTTTTAGACAAGAGCATTTCAAGGTATCCTCTACTATCCCGAGTTTCAAGATATGTGTAAATGCATATAGTAGGGTATCAACATTCAAATGTTTGGCTTCCAGAATAGAAACTATTTTTCAGACTTATTTTTATCCTCAGATTAGTGACTTCCTTCATCTTACTAACCCTTTGGACAACGGCTCATAACTACTTATTACTAGTTCGTTTAAGAAAGCTTCTAATTTTCTTAGTTTTCTTAAACTATTCCTATCTTTCATATATAATTTTCACTTTCTATTCTTTTGTAATAAAAGATTTTTTTTTATTTTATTTTTTTTTGAAAATGTTGTGCTTATGCAAAATATGATGCAAATTGATGTGTAAAAAAGCACAAACCTCCCCCAAACCTGTTTATAACAGTGTCCTCACTGATGTCATTCGCTAATCTCAAAAACCTGTAGACTTGAGAGGAGAAGGGGGACAAGAAATAATGCAAGTGAAATCCTCCCCCAAACTTATTTTTGGATTACAATTTTGTTAAAATCATTTTCTTTCAAGAGCCAAAATTCCCTCCCCGCCCAACTTGAGTAAAAAATCATTGGGGGGTCTAAAGTTATTGGTCAAAGTAAAGCCTTATAAAGACCAATAGTCAACACCAACCATTCAAAAATTTTATCGATGAAGCACCAAGGTTGTTGGAAGAACATGTCACCTTTCGACGTGAAGAAGTGGGGAGGTGATAAGAGGTGTAATGGAAAAGGATTGCGTCTCAATTTGGAGAGACGACACAGTGATAGTGATGATGGATTACTCGCATTATCATGATTGTCCAGAAGAAGGGGTGGAGGTTCATTCTCTTTGTCTTGGAGTTGATTCATCTCAACACCTGTGTCATGTAAAAATGTGAGTTCATCAGCGAAAATTTCCTCAAAGCTTTCGTCGATACCCCGAAGAATAATGTCATCATAAAAAATGGGGTGATCGTCAGACTCTATAAAAAGTTCCTCATCAGCGTTAGATGTTGACCCGGACAACTCGGTGGAAGAGTCCGTGTCAAGCAACAACATATGAAAAGAGTCAGTATCATGAGGTTGATCAAATTCGCTGCTGTCGACATCCATTAATTCGACAGAACACACATGAGAATAGGGTTCGGAGGGTTCACTTCCTAACTTGTAAATGTTAAGCTCAATTGACTTCTTTCCAAAGGATAGGGTCATAGAGTCGTTTCTACAATTGATTACTGCGTTGGAAGTGGCCAAAAAGGGTCGACCAAGGATCACCGGAATTTGATTGCGTGGGTTTGCCACAGGCTGTGTATCTATAACAATAAATTCCACAGGGAATATAAATTCCCCGACTTTGATTAACACATCCTCTAGCTCACCCCTAGGTTGGATGATAGATCGATCGACCATCTGAAGAGTGCAATGCGCAGGTTTTAACTCTCCGATCCCTAATTGCTCATAAACAGAATACGGAAGCAAGTTAACACTAGCACCTAAATCGAGTAGAGCACGATTGATATTTTTACCCCCAATGGAAATAGAAATTGTAGGACAGCCAGGGTCCTTACGTTTCATTGGTATTTGTTGGGTAAAAGCTGTGCTAACATTACTCGTCATCAAAACCTTCTTAGGCACTTGAGTTTTTCTCTTCCTAGTGCACAAGTCTTTAAGGATTCTTGCATAAGATGGGACTTGTTGAATAGCATCTAGGAGAGGAATATTCACGCTAACTTGCTTAAACATTTCCACAATCTTCTCCATTTGCGGGTTAGGTCTGTTGGCCCTTACTCTGTTTGGAAATGGAGCTTGATCAATAAGTTTTGGGTCCAACGTTTGTGGTGAAGATTGTGGGGACGGATTCGATCCCAAAATTGGGGTGGGAATCGACTTAGATAGATTTAGCGAAATGTTCGAGCCTTAGGGAAAACGGAGAATAGGCTCGGATGAAGGTGGGAGACTAGACGAATTAGGGGAAGAAGAAGAAGAAGCTTGCGTATCATTGGTGTCACTAACATCAAATTCCTCACCCACTCGGTTATTCAGCACTTTTCCCGATCTCAACGTAGTAACGGCATTCACATTATGATTTTGTGAATGGCCAGGATTCGGTAGGGGTTGAGACGGGAGTTTCCCTTTCTCTCTCGCACTCATTGCGGCGTTTAACTGTGCAAGTTGGTTTTCTATTGATTTAATACTTTCGCCGTGGGAGGCGGAATCTTGCTTTATGGTATCAATAGAAGACTTCATCTCAGCCGACATTTGAATGGTATGTTTCATAAACATATCCAAAGTTTGTGCGAGTGAAGAGTTGTCAGTACCGGCCACTTGTGGTGTAGAAGTGCTGGCCGGATTTTGAAAATTCTGTGACTGAAAGGGGAGCTGACTTTGTGGTTGTGGTTGCTGTGGAGGAGGTCTTTGATAATTGCTTTGTTTGTTTTGGTTCCAAGCAAAGTTAGGATGATTCCTCCATCCTTGATTGTACGTGAAGAATAAAGATCGTTTCTAGGTCGCTGCTGAAAGGCAGCATTAGTTTGCTCGTGACCTTGAAATGATGCATTCATAGGACATTCATCCGTCAAGTGTGAAGGATCTGAACAACAACCACAAACGGTCTTGGGAAGCATGACCTGATTTAGGGAGACTGATGAAAATTTGTTCTCAATAGCGTCGAGTTTCTTCTGTATCGCTGCCATTTCGGCTTTCACTGCGATGGAAATATCGAGCTGGTGAATACCTCCCCTAGATGAAGGCGGTCTTACGCTTTCCCACTGCAAAGTGTTTTCAGCGAGATCTTCGAGATATTTCTGTTAGTTATATGTATGCCCTAGAGGCCATTACTGTACATAGGATGTATATTGTAGTGGATGCTGGGACATATATAGGGAGGACTTTCTTGCTCGACATGATAGTATGCTATCTGGTTGCTCTTTATCTTAACGTGTATACTGATTGTCTCTCTGTTACATGTTGGTAAAGCCCTTAGGATGTGTACTTGACTACCTGGACTACGATGCGGATCATACTAGTGGGGACATGGTAGTCCATAAGTACATCCTTCAAAGTCCCTAGTCGTGGGTGTATCGAGATGGGGCATCGATATACCAGAGTAGACTAGCATGTACCTTCTCGACCCATACAGATGGGCGATGGATGATCCCATATCCATCGGTGTTTGACATCAGAGATGATATACGGGTGCTCAGTGGAGACTGGGTACACTGGACGGACTCGCCGAGAACTCCCAGATGGTATTATACCTCACGTCAGATGGCAGTTCTCATGTGACACTGGTACAGAGTAGTCTGTTGACCCGAGATCGTCATAGAGTCTTGTGTGGTTCCCACTGTGCTTTGATTTCCATCTTACCACGTCCAAGAGGGTATGCAAAACGGTGGTTTTTGGGTACAGTCCCGAGTCACATGGAGGCAATGAGCGATAGGAGGGGATTCGCCTCTCCCGATATAGGGGGTTGATGTTGCGCTGTGTTCGATTGGCTATAACAGGAAATCCCTGGCCAGGGTTGCTGAGATTTACTGGTAAGTGTTACCAGTAGTTTCTCGAATTGTTATAGACCTCATATCGACACGACTTATCGAGCTATTGGGGTCTGACGTTTACCACCCCTAGGCGAGATATGCGACATATCAGACGGCGAGACCGGACTGTACGGTAGTGTTACTGGTTGGATTCACTGGAGTGTGAACGGGCTTGCTCGTCGATCTTCTGATCGCTCAATACCCGGGTGGCCGTTACGTTTAGCAGACATCTTGCGGCTTGTGGGTGTTTGATATGATCATCACCTGCTGCCGGCGTATTGACGAGTCTTTAGAGTCCTACACAGAGGTTTCCTGGCTCAAGCGAAACGAAATAGGAGCGCATATGAGATATGTGCGGGACCGAGAATAATGCGTGTATGTGATACCGTATTTCATTCTCGCGATGAATGTATCGAATGGTTGTATGCGATATAACCTAGTTATCGATTCAAGCGTTGATTCGATAAGCCGATACATTGTATACTAGTCGGTTGTGTGCGACATGACCGGATCATTGAATCAAGTGTTGATTTAATGATTTAATGCATATTTATATATTTGATATATTACTTTGCATTAACTAGTATTGGTTTACTTTAAATGGATTTTCTCACTTGGATGCACAAGTTGTATATGTGATATACTTTTTGTGCAAATGATTGTATCATGTTTGATGATACATGTTAACTTGGTTAAGTGTAAAGAATTAAACCATGGTTAAAAATATAATAAGGGTTTTATTTTCCATTACTTATTTATTCCTTTATTTATTTGTTTATACATTTTGGAAAATAAATGGAAAAGAGAAAAGAATGGTGGCTTTATTTGTTGCATAGTTGAAGCTTCATGAAGCTTTGACCTAGTCCACCATTCTTATCTCATCCTTAACCCTAACCATTCCTTTAACCTTGGTCAATTCTCTACACATAACCATAGTTAGAATTATGATAAGTATTCTTTTTACTTTTCATTTTAATTAACTTATCATAAGACTTTCTTCTTCTTCTTCATCTTCTTCCATGAAGAAAGCAAGCTCCATCAATGGTGATTGATGGAAATGAGTGAGAAATCCAATTCTAAAGTCTACCCACTTCCTATTTCTTCATCCTCTACCTCTTGCCAAGTATTAGAGTGTGTTTTCTTCACAAGTTTCTTGACTTGGTGAAGTCGGAGCTTGATTTAGCGATGCCTCGACGTAGATCATCTTCGGCATGGATATCGATGACCTAGCCCCTCCATTCTCCGATGAAGCCGACGCTAGTGCCCGGGACTTGTTTTGGACAGCGAGGGGTCTTCGTTGCGGAGCTATGGAGGTGGAGCACCGGATCTACAAAGGTTGTATATCCGTATTCTCATAGTTAAGTGTTAACTAGTTAGCTTTTTCGCCTAAACATCTAGCCGACGATCCGTAGTCGGGTTTCTCGGCACCTATAATTTTTTAAATTGGCATGGTTGATGCCTTGTGAGACCACACTAGAGTGCCTAGGAACCCTACAGTGGTATCAGAGCCTAGCTAGAGCCTTAGGCGAAGTCCAGACGGAATTTGAAGTCCGAACGACCCGAAAACCCAACCCTATATATGCTCTCTGTACATTTTTTAATTTCTGGGATTTTTCTAGATTAAAAATTGCCAAAAAAATTCAGCAGGGAATTTCATGAGTTACTGTGAAGCACGTGATGGTAACTCGACTACAGAGGCGCGGAACCGCGGCCCCACCATGGGATTCGCGGCGGTTCCGCGGCCACTGTGTTGAGTTACACCACGTGGCTTGCACAGTAATTCATGTCTTGTAGTGCTGAGTCTTCTGGAAATTTTTTAGTATTTACTCAACAGTTGAGTTTTTCTGGGGTAGTGTTGGGACTTCGTATATTCGATCGGATTATCAAACTGTGTCTATGTGTTTTCCGGATAAATTTTAGAATATGTTAAAAAGTTCGACCGGATATAAATACCCAATTTTTCCCCTGTCGGGAAATTTCCAAGTGTTGGATTTTTCCGTAGTTTAACGACGTTCTAAGTAGTGCAAGTAACGCGATGGACCCTCTAGAAGACAACAAACCTTAACTCGATTATGTGACCGTCTTGAACTGCCCTTTGAACCTTCGGGTTTGGGGCAGTACGGCGTGCCACATGTGAGGCGTTGGCTTGACCCTTCTACGGCTGGACCGTTGGTACTGAGGCACGAACTGAATGTTGTTAGACTTATTTCATGTGTTGATCTGTTTCGGGAAAACTTCGGTGTTCGATTGTTCGATCGGAAAGTTTGACATTTTCTATTTATCCGGAATGGGATACAATAATTGGAATTCACAAGAAGTTATGAGATAACTAGATGAATGTTATAAACACAGCAATTTAGT
Organism: Agapanthus africanus; assembly: GCA_030015575.1. Taxonomy (NCBI): domain Eukaryota; kingdom Viridiplantae; phylum Streptophyta; class Magnoliopsida; order Asparagales; family Amaryllidaceae; genus Agapanthus; species Agapanthus africanus. Next base: position 147,325,594 of record JASDDO010000004.1, on the reverse strand, counting down.
CTCACTTGATCGGTTGCCACGGAATTTTGATGTGATCAAAAGTCCGTCGCAATCACGTAGCGTACGCGGATACTCGCCGGGTAAACTTAATAGACAGCTACACCCCATAGCCCCGACCAAGTGACTGTAGGAGAACCCCGTCGCCGAAAGCATCCGTTCGGGTGCTCGCGGCAGCGGTGTTCCGCCTTGGTGCACTTCGTCGACGGTATCAGGGGTGCGGCCGCCTACTAAAGTTTGCGACGAGCATTCGATCAGGATGTCGGGAATCTTGTTGAATTGCCCGACTTAATATTGAAAAGAGTTTTCGATTATGAGACTAAAATGCGGGGTTTATAATTGTTAGGCATGCGATGTCTAAGTAATTCATTTGGTCAGGCATGCGATGTCTGAGGTGGTTGCGGATTCCAACTGTTGTAGTTTTACACTTTCTTTTCTGTGACCGTAAGTCTAATATGTGATATCGCCGGTTTCGTTGCTATATGTCAACGACAATTGGGATGCGCATATTTACTTACGTTGATGACATGTGATGTTATGTGTTGCTGGATATGTTATATTGGATTGTCGTGTTTGAATAGCCTGGGGTTTTTATGTGAGATGAGTGTTTTTCATTTTCATTCATGTAAAAACTTGTATGTAATATTCTTTTATTAGGGCACTTCCAGGTAGCGGAAGATGTCACCTTTTGTATATTATTTACTTTTCCGCACTAGGATAGACCCAAGGAGGAGGGCACAAGTAACCGGGTTCTGGAGTCCAGTGGGAGACCAACTCGAGGAGTCGAGGCCGGGTCTCCTAAGTCTAGAATTGGTAGGGTTGCTTGCCGCTCTCGTAGGGGTCTAGGGGTGTGGGTTTGGCTATTCATCACGACCGTGGAATCCGTGTTTTATACTAGCTCGTATTGAAAACACGGACGTCCTAGTATATCTAATATTTCATATGATTCTTCTGCTGCGATATCTGTGATGTGATCATGTGATGTTCTGTGATAGATACAGTATATAGTATATATGATATATTATATAGACGTTACTTATGTTTTACACCCGCGCTAGCCCTGCCCCGCTCTGCCGTTAGTTACCTAACCTAACGGTGCACGAGGGGACATCGAGGCGAATGCGGATGGCATAAGCGTACGTCGTATTTATCTGTGATGTTTAGGTACTTAAATGATGGGACTTCATTAATGAGATTAATGAAATAAAAGAAACCTAAGATGTTGTAGAATCGAATTTCAAAATAAAACAGGTAGCTACAGTTCTTGCTTTGCACAGCGGTATATGTGATATATCCTGCACCTTATTCGACAAGGAAAGGACCGAGATCCCTTCACCGGGAGTGACTCCTTTAGCAATAACTGGCAGATGCTACACACTCGGTTTGTCTTTGATTGCTTTTAAGTGTTTTTGCTTTGCACAGTGATATATATGATATATCCCGCACCTTATTCGACGAGGAAAGGACCGACGATCCCTTCACCGGGAGTGACTCCTTTAGCAAAACTAGAAAAGCCTCAAAAACACTCCATTTCAAAATTCATTTGATTCTACAACGATATCAAGTTCATTACGCAATAGGTTTTCAGAAAAACCTGTCGTAGCCCTCCGTCATTTCAGATAAGTACTGGTTAGTATTCGTGCTGCGTTTGTTGACCTCTGTCAAGGCGTAGTGTGCGGTAGCTGATTAGCGCTTATCTGCATAAGCATATGATGTGATTGATTTAGGGTAGTCGTGCGACCTTGTTGACCTCTGTCAAGGGTCGTGCGGGTGGGTTTACTTCAATCAAGAAATGACGGGTTGAACTTGACTAGCAGCCTATGGTTTGTTGACCTCTGTCAAGGTCATAGGACCCTAGGGGCAAAATATTATCGGGAATTTCAAGTGTTGAGATTTGCAATGAGATTGCATACCTTCTATGAGATAGTTGGATCCCGATACCCGCTGCGAGTAAGTGTTACTCCTGGGAGAGTTTTATATATTACAATTAGCCGATCAAGTAGGTGTCTAGAAAGGTGTCAACGGGGTTACGCCTCTGGGAAAACGAGGTTTACATTAATTAGGTTCGTGCGAAAGCACGAGGGACCTCCCTCAAAGTACCGACACTGGCCTGGCTGAAAGATTGGCGAACTTGTAGTGTGTAATTAATCCCGGCTAGTCTTTCCTTTTAGTGTTTGAAGGAAGATTTGATAAAAAGCAGTGGGAGCCATCCTGATTAGATAAAATAAAAACCAATCTATTCTTGCAAGAGCACACGCCGAGTGTTTTCTTCTCTCTCTCTCCTGGTAGCGACCATGTCACGCTTTAATCAAGATAATAATACGGATTATTGATCGAACCCGCTTGTTATACTGAGCTGGGGAACGTTGGTCCCGCTCCAACTTATAATTGTTATAAGACAGAGCAGGAAATTGGGGAATACCAGATTTCCCGTGCCGCCCAAACGAAGAGAGTGCATGCTGATGCATCATCTTCGGGTGTGTTCATTATACAGAACTGTTTCTCAGTATCCTCCGCATCCTGGGTATTTGAAACCGGATCAGGATCCCAGATATGTAAGATGTTACATAGGGCTACAAAAGGGTAGAAAAACTGAGAACGGGTGATAAGTTTCATGAGGCAGAAAACGGGGCAAGTGTTGCAGCCAAGTCTCTTGGTCACTGTCACCCTGTATTAGAATACATTGATTCTGAACGAATGTTATTAGATACCGAACCTGATATACAAAATCATATCAGTCACTTTATTAGTAAAGAAATGGTAAAATTCTGTATTGTTGGATAATGTTTTGAACATTTCCTATATCAAAAGTTGATCGGTTCAGGCACGTTATCTAAAAGCATTGCCGTTCTAAATAAAATTACAGTTCTTAGTATACTGAACACACACAAGAGGAAGAGTTCAGAAATGAACGAATTCTTCTTGAGGTATTGTAGACTAGGTCAGGTCAAGGTGACCCGACTAGCTAGAGTTACATATAGATGCATATTTAAATCAGTTTGAATTTACATCTTGTGATAACTTGCCAGTCATGTCACAAAGATAAGATGACCATAGCTCCGTTTACTGGAAACAGAGAAAGAGTTAATGAACTCTTGGGACTGATACATGATGATGTATGTAAGGTCTCCTGTCTACACATGCCAGGACTGGTTCTTTATACTTCATTACATTCTCTGATGATCTTTCGAGATTCAGACCTATGTTCCTGTTGAAACACAAGTCCGAATCTTTTGAGATATTCACAGAATATAAGTTAGAAGTAGAGAACCAAAATACAGGTAAAAGTATTATGTCCTTTGATGAGATCAAGGAGGAGAATACTTGTGCATGGAATTCCTGGACTATTCTAAGGAGGATGAGATTCTCTCTCAGCATTACTCCTCCGTATACACCATAGCATGATGGTATATCGGGGCGGAGCAAACACACCCTATATGATAAGGTGTGCTCTAAGATGAGTACTACTGAGTTACCTATTTCCTTTTGGAAGTTATGCACTTATGTAGTTGCATAACTATTGAATAGGGTCCCGATCAAATCAGTAGCCTACCACTTCATATGTGATATGGAAAGGGAAGAGCCCATGTCTTAAGCTAGTTAAGATTTGGGGTTGTCCGGCTTTGTCTAAAAGCAAAATCCGGACAAGCTCGAGGCAAGGTCTGTTATGTAGAACTGGAAATATTCCAGCTATGCAAATTGCAGCTGATGATTTGACAGAACCAAAGGATTCAGTAGATTCCAACGAACCTCAGTCTCTCCGCCGATCTAGTAGGGTTCCTCACCCACCTGAGAGATACTTCGGTTTCTCTATGACAGTGGGAGCGAGGATTACATCATGAGATGATGACCCAACTAGTTTCGAGCTGGCCATCAGGAGTGAGACTCTATGAGAATGGCTGGATGTTTATCGATCTGAGATGGAATCCTTATACACCAACAAAGTATGGACTTTAGTTGCTATTTCTGAAGGGTTAAATCCCTATCAGGAGCAAGTATATCTTGAGAAGATTACTTGGTGTACATGGAAAAGTTGAGACTTTCAAAGCTAGACTTGTTATAAGTTTGCATCATTGACCAGCTGTGGATAATGATGAAACCTTTTCAAGTAGCTATGCTTAAGTCCATCCGGATCCTACTTGCCACGGCTACATACCATGACTACGATATCTGGCGGTTGGGTGCCATGACTGCTTTTCTAAATATTGATTTAGAAAAGAACGTCTGTAAGTACACAGCGAGAGGGCTTCGTAAACAGTGGGAGCAGCGGAAACGTGTGCAAGATGTTTTATATGATAAAGCAGGCATCGCGGAGTTGGAACGTCTGTTTTGATGTAGTAGTCAAAGAGTTTGACATCATCAAAATGGTAGATGAACCTTGTATAAACAAAAGGGTAGTAGGGAGTATGGTGGTGATCCTCGTAGAGTACGTGGATGACATACTCTTGATAAGAAAGGAGTTTCTTATGCTACGCTCGATCAATCTCCGTTTATCACAATGATTCTGCATATAGGATCAAAATGATACCTCCTAAATCCTGAGTTTTGGATCTATGAGATAGATTTAATTGGATGTTAGGATTCTCACTAGTTGTAGTGAGATGATATCAATCGATCCTGGGGAGAATCACTGGAAGGGTTCCAGGGTGATAAAGACGACTGAATGTCAGTCGCAGGCATTGTCTTTACCCTAAGTAAAGGGACGGTATGTTGGAAGACTTCCAAGCTAGATACCGTGGCATACTAGACGATAAAGGCAGGATACATCGCTACTTAAGATGCTACCAAAGAGGCTGTTTGGGTGTATAATGGTTCATGAGATGAACTACGTTCCTACCAATGTGAGACAATGGAGTTGTGGCTTATGCCAAGGAACGCCGGTCCCATCAGTGATCCAGACTTATTCTAAGGCAGTATCGCCTGATCATGGAGATGGTTGATCTCCAGAGTGATTGAGGTAAGGAGAGAAGACTCAGAGGATAACGCAGCGGATCCACTCACGAAGGCCTGTTCCCAGAGAGAGACTTTTATGGGATGGTTGAGTATGAGATACTACAACCACTGCTACAGATGGCCCTAGTGCAAGTGGGAGATTGTTAGTTATATGTATGCCCTAGAGGCCATTACTGTACATAGGATGTATATTGTAGTGGATGCTGGGACATATATAGAGAGGACTTTCTTGCTCGACATTATAGTATGCTATCTGGTTGCTCTTTACCTTAACGTGTATACTGATTGTCTCTCTGTTACATGTTAGTAAAGCCCTTAGGATGTGTACTTGACTACCTGGAATATGATGCGGATCATACTAGTGGGGACATGGTAGTCCATAAGTACATCCTTCAAAGTCCCTAGCCATGGGTGTATCGAGATGGGGCATCGATATACCAGAGTAGACTAGCGTGTACCTTCTCGACCCATACAGATGGGCGATGGATGATCCCATATCCATCGGTGTTTGACATCAGAGATGATATATGGGTGCTCAGTGGAGACTGGGTACACTGGACGGACTCGCCGAGAACTCCCAGATGGTATTATACCCCACGTCAGATGGCAGTTCTTAGGTGACACTGGTACAGAGTAGTCTGTTGACCCGAGATCGTCATAGAGTCTTGTGTGGTTCCCACTGTGCTTTGATTTCCATCTTACCACGTCCAAGAGGGCGTGCAAAACGGTGGTTTTTGGGTACAGTCCCGAGTCACATGGAGGCAATGAGCGATAGGAGGGGATTCGTCTCTCCCGGTATAGGGGGTTGATGTTGCGCTGTGTTCGATTGGCTATAACAGGAAATCCCTGGCCAGGGTTGCTGAGATTTACTGGTAAGTGTTACCAGTAGTTCTCGAATTGTTATAGACCTCATATCGACACGACTTATCGAGTTATTGGGGTCTGACGTTTACCACCCCTAGGCGAGATATGCGACATATCAGACGGCGAGACCGGACTGTACGGTAGTGTTACTGGTTGGATTCACTGGAGTGTGAACGGGCTTGCTCGTCGATTTTCTGATCGCTCAATACCCGGGTGGCCGTTACGTTTAGCAGACCGCTTGCGGCTTGTGGGTGTTTGATATTATCATCACCTGCTGCCGGCGTATTGACGAGTCTTTAAAGTTCTACACAGAGGTTTCCTGGCTCAAGCGAAACGAAATAGGAGCGCATATGAGATATGTGCGGGACCGAGAATAATGCATGTATGTGATACCGTATTTCATTCTCGTGATGAATGTATCGAATGGTTTTATGAGATATAACCTAGTTATCGATTCAAGCGTTGATTCGATAAGCCGATACATTGTATACTAGTCGGTTGTGTGCGACATGACCGGATCATTGAATCAATTGTTGATTTATGATTTAATGCATATTTATATATTTGATATATTACTTTGCATTAACTAGTATTGGTTTACTTTAAATGGATTTTCTCACTTGGATGCACAAGTTGTATATGTGATATACTTTTTGTGCAAATGATTGTATCATGTTTGATGATACATGTTAACTTGGTTAAGTGTAAAGAATTAAACCATGGTTAAAAATATAATTAGGGTTTATTTTCCATTACTTATTTATTCCTTTATTTATTTGTTTATACATTTTGGAAAATAAATGGAAAAGAGAAAAGAATGGTGGCTTTATTTGTTGCATAGTTGAAGCTTCATGAAGCTTTGACCTAGTCCACCATTCTTATCTCATCCTTAACCCTAACCATTCCTTTAACCTTGGTCAATTCTCTACACATAACCATAGTTAGAATTATGATAAGTATTCTTTTTACTTTTCATTTTAATTAACTTATCATAAGACTTTCTTCTTCTTCTTCATCTTCTTCCATGAAGAAAGCAAGCTCCATCAATGGTGATTGATGGAAATGAGTGAGAAATCCAATTCTAAAGTCTACCCACTTCCTATTTCTTCATCCTCTACCTCTTGCCAAGTAGTAGAGTGTGTTTTCTTCACAAGTTTCTTGACTTGGTGAAGTCGGAGCTTGATTTAGCGATGCCTCGACGTAGATCATCTTCGACATGGATATCGATGACCTAGCCCCTCCATTCTCCGATGAAGCCGACGCTAGAGCCCGGGACTTGTTTTGGACAGCGAGGGGTCTTCGTTGCGGAGCTATGGAGGTGGAGCACCGGATCTACAAAGGTTGTATATCCGTATTGTCATAGTTAAGTGTTAACTAGTTAGCTTTTTCGCCTAAACATCTAGCCGACGATCCGTAGTCGGGTTTCTCGGCACCTATAATTTTTGAAATTGGCATGGTTGATGCCTTGTGAGACCTCACTAGAGTGCCTAGGAACCCTACAATTTCCACGCTTCTCCGTCATCTTTAGACATGAAATTGCATTGACACATTGTTTCAAGCATCTGCTTTGTCGCTGGATTAATGCCCTCATATATAATTCGACATAAATCTCATCTTTGTATTCCATGATGAGGACATTGGACAAGCAGATCCTTGAAACGTTCAAAGTACTTCCAAAATGGTTCATTGGGAAGCTGGGTGAACTGGTTGATCTCGCTCCTAATATGGGCAGTCTTATGGTTTGGGTTAAACTTCTTAAGAAATGCTATTACGAATTCATTCCAATTAGTGATAGAGTGTGCGACAGTATTATAAAGCCATTTTTCTGCCAAGTCGCACAGAGTGAATGGGAGAAGACGCAAGCGCATAGCATCCACAGTCAATTGTGAAGTACCCATCATTGCGCATACGTTGTCGAATTTAGTGATGAAAACGTATGCGTCTTCCGACTCAAGCCCGTGAAATTTGGGCAACAGATTGATGTAGTGGGGTTTAATTTCAAAATTATCCCTGTTAGCTGGTGAAATAGATAGACAAGTGGGAAGAGGACCACAGATAGGATAGCATCTCTCTTGGAGAGAGATGCGCAGTAGATTCTGCGCACTTATGGGCGGTGGCAGCGTGGTGTTATAATCTGATGGAGTACCGTCCATCTCTGTCGTGGTGTGTGGTGGGGGAAAAGAAGATGAAGAAGTACCGACTTCGGCATTGATAGCAGGAACGCGGACAAGACGGGCACTAGAATCCCGTGTCCAGCCGAGCATGCACTAAGCGGGTTTAGTGCAAGTGGCAGCGTGTGTGTGATTTAAAATTGGTTTGTTTTGTAAAAAGTGGGACTCAAGACAAATCACTCAACAATGCACAAGAAACCCTAGAACTAAGGTTACCTAGGTCAGTCTCTAGACCGCTCCTAGACTTCCAAAGGACAAACCGTAGGATCAATCCTCTACCACCTCTTTACTACTCTTGTGGCCAGGTAAGTGCCAGGTAAGTGGGAGGTATCCGTTATACGAATCACCAAAAATAGCGGGCCTAATTAAGTAAACCACTTGCCTTAGACACACTTGCCTAGGCACCACAAAAGTAATGCGGATAAGCAATAGATTACCCACGACCTTCCTCTGTCCTTAATGAGCGCGACAGTCCTTAGAGTCTGGTCTAGATATTTTTTAAATTAATGTAGGGTTGATGCAGATGCTCTGTTTGTGATTTGTGGGGCTTAGGAAGGGTGATGAAATCCCCACCTAATTTGGATTTGGTCTTTGCCCCTTAAAGTCCGTATTAAAATATGCAAAACAAAACCAATCACAAAACTTTTGCAAAAAGATTTTTGAGCGGCGCTATTTTGCAAAGAATCCTGCAGAAAATAGATTTTATTGGATTTGAGAGGAGAGAGAAGGAGTTGATAAAGATACCAGAGATGTGGGAACCCTAGATCCCCCAATTGCACCGTACTTCCGCCGTAGATGCTCTCCTTTGCCGCGGTTCCGCCATAAGAGAGAAGGATCTATTGCTGAAATTTTTTCCTGTGCCCTTCTGTGCTCCTCTGGATCTCTAAGAATGTCTCTGTCTTCTGTTTTTCTTAATTCTGTGACTCCAGATCTCCTTGCAAAAATTCACGCACAAATCGTTAAATAAGCAATTTGCAGTTTTGTTTCAATTATGATATGGATCAAATAAGAATTCAACACAAATATTAAGAATAAAAAATTACGCACGTATCCCCGGCAACGGCGCCATTTGATTGAGTCGAAAGAGTGTGTTTGTAGAATAACCGCAATCAGAACGGTGTCGCGCGTAGCTAGACCGAGGTGAGTACGGGTCGTCCTCAGGGAAACGTTGAATATTTTAATCTTACTTTAGATGTGTTGAAAGAGAGAAGAGGAAAAAAGAATATTGAAGAATGGTTATAGGATCTAGATCTACGTTTAAACACTAATGCAAAATATAGATCTAGATTAACTACGGATGTAAATTTATATAATAAGAGGGCTTGTAGGGTTCGTTAGGATTTAGTAGTTATGGACGATTAATTAAAAGTTACCCTTTTATCCTTTAATAGATTTAAAACCAGAACGACGGTGATGCGTGCAGATTAGGGTTTCTGGAGGGAAAAGGAATCCCACTCTTAACCCTTATCACGACACGGAACTCCGTTCATATCTAGCCTTTACCAAAACAATCATTAATATAATCTCTAATCGCGGTCGGAACTAACAAAGAATTGTTAGCACGCCCGATTAGGATGTTAATGATTCTTTTGATAAAGTTCATAAACTTTATAAGACTTAAAAAGGGTTTAGAGATGTTCATCATCCATTAGCCTACCGTAATCCTACGAACCCTAACCAGCGGAGAATTACTCGCGCATGTTGGGAGAAAAAGAGATGGAGAGAAAATGCATAATTAAACTACGAAGAAATAGAATAAGAAAAAGAAAACTACCTTTATTAATCAACAATATTCATTACACTTTGATTCCTTAGAAAATGATTACAAAGACTAGTTTGCTTCTCGATCTCTTTCAAGGAGGTAGACGAACAGTTGATGATCAGCCTGGATGCGTGAGCCGTCTTGGACTTCATGATCTCGTCGGCTTGATGATTTTTCCAAGAGGCCCTCGGTCCTTATTTATACTCCAAAAGCCAGAACCCTAGCTTCCAAATTTGGAAGCCATCTGTTAAGATTCAACCAACCAAATCCCAGCTCCTAACATCTCTCAACCGCGGCGGATCCGCGGTCAACGGGTAGGTTTGACCGCGGATCCGCGGTCTTCTATATGGATCTTTGGATTTTGTCTTCTGGGATTTTCTTCTTGTGACACGTGGAGATCTCTGGAACTTTTGGAAATTGGAAATCTTTTCTTTACTTCTGCCAGACTTGATTTCTTAGTTTGCTTCTTAATTAGGCAGGTTTACTCTTAACAACTTTGATTCCCTTGATTTTTAGCCCTGAAAAATTCTGCACAATCTCAACAAATGATATTAGTGGAGTTTTGTTTTATTGAGATATTAATTTTACCATTAAGATTTGGTCAATGGTATCTTTGCATACATTTTCCAACCAAATTTTAATTATAATATATCAACACATGAAAAATAGTATTTTTACAGATAAACCCTAATATGTATGATATATTATAATAAAGACCTTTTTTAGTATAGAAATAGTAGGAAGAATGTAATAACAAATATGCAGTTTTAGTGGAGTTTTGTTTTATTAAGATATTAATTTTACCATTAAGATTTGGTCAATGGTATCTTTGCATACATTTTCCTACCAAATATTAATTATAATATATCAACACATGAAAAATAGTATTTTTACAGATGAACCCTAATATGTATGATATATTATAATAAAGACCTTTTTTAGTATAGAAATAGTAGGAAGAATGTAATAACAAATGTGCAGTTTTATCAACTGAACAGAATGTACCCACGATCTCTGGACTCACTCTCTCCAAAGAGATGTCTCCCAAGACTGATTTGGAGAGAACTCGCATGCAAGGGATACCCTATGCTTCGGCAGTAGGCTCTATCATGTACGCGATGTTATGTACCAGACCCGATGTAGCGTACTCACCAAGTATAGTGATTAGGTATCAAGCAGATCTAGGAGAGAATCACTGAACAACCGTTAAGAACATTCTCAAGTACTTGAGAAAGACTAAAGAGATGTTCTTAGTGTACGGTAACGGTGAACTTCAAGTGGAGTCCTTTACCGACTCGAGCTTCCAAAGTGATAAGGACGACAGTAAGTTGGTCTCGGCTTTTGTCTTTACCCTCAACGGAGGGCCGGTGTGTTGGAAGAGTTCCAAGAAAAACACCATTCCAGACTCTGTTAGTTGTATGTATGCTCTAGAGGCCAGTATTGTACATATGATGTATATTATATTGGATGCTTGGACATATATTGAGAGGACTTTCTTGCTCGACATGATAGTATGCTATCTGGTTGCTCTTTATCTTAACATGTATACTTGTCTCTTAATATTGTCTTATGGTTACATGTTGGTAAAGCCCTTAGGATGTGTAATTGACAACCAGGACTATGATGCAGATCATACTAGTAGGGCCATGATAGTCCATAAGTTCATCCTTTAATGTTCCTAGTCGTGGGTGTATCGAGACAGGGCATCGATATACCAGAGTAGACTAGCGTATACACTTCTCGACCCATAAGATGGGCGATGGATGATCCCATATCCATTGGTGTTTGACATCAGAGATGGTATACGGGTGCTCAGTGGAGACTGGGTACACTGGACGGACTCGCCGAGAACTCCCAGATGGTATTATACCTCACGTCAGTTGGCAGTTCTCTGGTGACACTTGTACAAGTTAGTCTGTAGACCCGAGATCATCATAGAGTCTTTTGTGATTCCTACTGTGCTTTGATTTCCACCTTACCACGTCCAAGAGGGAATGAAAAATGGTGGTTTTTGGGTACAGTTCCAAATACATGGATGCAATGAGCGATAGGAGGGGTTTTGTCTCTCCCGGTAGTGGAGGTTGATGTTGCGCTGTGCACGATTGGCCATAACTGGGAAGTCCCTGGCCAGAGCTGATTTAGAGATTTACTGGTAAGTGTTATCAGTAGTTTCTCGACCCGTTATGAGCCTCATATCGGCATGACTTATCGGTTGTTGGGGTCTGACGTTTACCACCCCTAGACTTGATATGTGACATATCAGACGAGGAGACCGGACTGTATGTCAAGTGTTACTGTCAGGCTTTTGCAGGAGTTGGAGCGGACTTGCTTGTTGATCTTCTGATCGTTCAATACCCGGGTAGCCGTTACGTCCATCTAGTACCGGTGACGGCTTGTGGGTGCTTGATGTGATCATCATCTACTGCCGGCGTATTGACGAATCTTTAGAGTCCTACATAGAGATTTTACTGGCTCAGGAAAAACGAAATAGGAGCACATATGTGATATGTGCGGGACCGAGAATAATGCGTGTATGTAATACCGCATTCTATTCTCGTGACTTTTGTATCGGTCGGTTATATATGATATAGCCGGGTTATCGAATCAAGTATTGATTCAATAAGATGGTACGTTTAATATTAGTCGGTTATATGTGATATAGCCGGACAATTAAATCAAGAGTTGATTTGATAATTTATTGTATAATTGTATATTTGATATACTAGTTTGCATTAACTAATATTAGCTCACTTAAGCATTCTGTTCTCACTTGTGTGTACATGTAATATATATATGATATATATTGATGTGCATTGTTTTTGTGTGTGTCATGGTTGTTGATACACACTACATGGGTGTATGAGACATACACCATGCCAATTATAATGGTGAGTTTTTAATATTTAAAGTAATTCCAAAATTATTGGATTATTTGTTAAATGCATGAAGCTTGTAGAAACTTGTGAGTGCTTTGACAAAGTCCACTCACTTTGTTTTACTTAAGATATTTATTAGCCTAATCATTATAATTAGCCATGGTTATGTCTCTACATGAGTTAGTATATGATACACACTCACCCATGGTTCACTCTCTCACTTGGATAAGTTCATTCTCTTCTCTCTTCTTCATCTTCTTTCTCAAACTAAAAGAGCTCTCTAGGGTTTGATAAAAGTAAGAAAGTATTGTGAGAAAAATAATTCTAAAGTGAGCCCACTTCCTATTTCATCATCCTCTACTAGATTAGCACTTTAGTATAGGGTGTTAGCTTCACTAATCCTTCATTAGTGAAGTAGTAGCTTGAGTTAGTATCCCCTCGACGTAGATCATCTTCGGCCTCGAAGACTTCAAGCAAGTTCGCTCCTTTCACCTCGAGAAGCCATGCACGAGTCCGGGAGTACCATGATCGCAGTGAAGGGACTACTATAAGGAGCTATTGAAGCGAAGGACTGATCTACAAAGGTTGTATTTCTAGTTCACATAGATGTAAAAGAGTTTACATTAGTTTCCGTAAGATTTTATAGTTAACGATTCTAGTTTAGAGTTCCTTGAAACGGCAAATTTTTGAAAATGGCATGGACGATGCCTCCCAAAACCTTGCTGCCGACAATAGGAACCCTACAGACTCGACGATGGAGGCTGAATACATCACTGCCAACGATGCTGCCAAAGAAGCTGGCTGGATGAAGAAGTTCATTACTGAGCTTGGTGTGGTTCCATCCATTGAGCATCTAATACCCGTGTATTGTGATAACAATGGAGCGGTGTCTTTGGCCAAGGAACCCAGGTCCCATCAAAGATCCAGACATATTCTGAGACGGTATCACCAGAGCCGGGAGATAGTAGATCGCCGGGAGATCAAGGTCAGGAGAGTTGACACGAAGGACAACGTAGCGGATCCACTCACGAAGGCCCTTCCCCAGACACAATTTAATAGACACTTAGGGATGTTGGGTATGAGATACTACAACACATGGACTTAGCGCAAGTGGGAGATTGTTAGTTATATGTATGCCCTAGAGTCCATTATTGTACATATGATGTATATTATAATGGATGCTTGGACATATATAGAGATGACTTTCTTGCTCGACATGATAGTATGCTATCTGGTTACCTTTATTGTCACGACCCGGTTCCCCGAGTACGCAAGATTTGGGCACGTGACATAGCCAACCATGCTACCTGTGGGTAGGAAGTATCCATCCACAGTCACATTACGGTTTTAAAGATATCAAGAACAGTAAAAATAAACTAAACTAATACATGTCCAAATCCATAATAACAAGAATCAATAAACAATAAGTGCGGAAGCTAATGATCCAATACAATGAAATAACAGTATGTCCCATAATGCGGGCTCACATCTGGAAATGAAATGACATAAATGAACTACACTCTAAAGCACTCACAGTTCAGCCTGCTGGCTGAAGTACTCCTGCTCGGTCGACGACAAAGGTACGGAATCTGGGCCATGCAAAACCCAGACGTCAGCGCGTCATGATATCAAGTATGTAGCATAAACACGGTAATAAACAGTGCAAGCATGAACATGAATAAGCAGTAATAAGAAGTAATAAACAGGGTAACGTGCAGTAGTGACTAAACTGTCCTATCAGGTTTTCTACTCTATAGTCTTTGAAACCAATTGATGAATCGTCGATGTAACTCAATAGTATCCCGTGCGTGCCCGGGACCACGGTCATAATTCTCGGGGCTGAATCCGAGACGTGCCGCTAAGCAGTAAAAGGTAGTAGGATAGATGAGTGATGTCAGCATCAACACTCCGGAGCTGGCCAAGCCCGTAAGACTGATCAGAACAATGTATCGAACTGTTGAGTTACAAGTCGGTTTCACCTTTGATTTCCCCATACCCCCAAACTATGTATGTCAGTCAGGTATTCAGTAGTCAAGGATTAATGCCAACACAAGTCAAGTAAAGGTAGGTCTGTCTGGATCGACAGCAGGAATGGTTAGGTCTGTCGGCATTAGGCACGAGATCAGGAACAAGTAATGTCATGGTACAACGGGATGCGTCGGTAAGCATGTATATGTCAGGTGTAGCAGGGTCAGGCCAATATGTCGTGCAATCGGTAAGTGCTCACAACAGGTACACAATCAATAATGAACAGTAGCAGGAAACAGTAAATAACAATATAAATCTAGGTAAACACAGTGATGTTTCGTATTCTCTTTTTAATCCGGTTCACGCACCTTTGAGGTGCAAAAGCCACAAGACGAACAATATCGATAATATACGTAATGGAGTTACATGAATCTGAACTAAGCACAATAATTGTCTCATGAGTGATTTTAACAAATGAATTGGGGATGATCTACTTGGTTTGACTAGTTAAGTATGAATTAATAGCAGACCGGTTAAAGCGAGCAATGATTTCATTGATTTAAAGTTACTGATAATCGTGGCTAGTAATTCTAAGTTGTAACAGGTATCGATATTATATTAGTTGTGTGGTTATAATATGATCATTAAGTTGTAGCATGTTAAGCAAGTATTCAGATACTTGCCTCGGCGGTTCCGCAAACCGAAACACGGATGCGATGTCGGTAGAAACCACGATACGGAAGCACGGGCCACGGATCGAGTCCCAACAGAGGTCAATGGGATCACACGGACCAGGGGGCTTCGCTGGAGCGTCGGGTTCGTCAAACGGCACGGTCGGGTTCCGGCAACAACCAAATAGCAAAGTTAGCAACAAAGATACGATATACGCCAAAACGACCAGCGGGGGGGTTGTACCAAAAGGAAAGAGAAGGAAACTTACAGGGAGACACCATGGGGGTGACCACGGCGGGTTCGACGGCACTGGAACGCCGGCGAGGCCGCGACGGTGGCAGCGAAGGCTGGAACAGCCGCTGGGCTTGCTGGAGAAGGGTGCGACGAGTGGAGGAGAGAGGGGGTCGGCTCTGGTGGTCGAGGGAACAGGGAGGTGGTCGGAGGTGGCGTCTACGAGGTCGTCGGCGCGATTTCCGGCGACCTGGAGATGGTGCAGGTGTTGGGCTCGGGTCTGAAGGTGGTCCGGCGAGGAGAGGAGGGGGTGACGACGAGGTCTCGACGAGGAGGGTGAGAGGGAGTCGTGGGAGGCGTCGGCGGTGAGAGGAGACGTCGACGGCGAGGTCTACGAGGGGATGGAGGCGTCGGGGAGATGGGTTGCAGGCGCGGGAAGGAGCGGGAGAACGGGAGAAGGAAGGTAGGTGGGTGCGGTGGAGGTCGTGGTGGTGAGGGCGGCGACGGCGAGGTCGCGAGGAGGCCGGCGGTGAGACTGCGTGAGCTGGGGTTAGGGTTTCGCGTGGGTTCGCTCGCGAGGAAGAGGACGTGGGGGCGGCTGCATGCGATTAATATATATATGGGAAGAGAGAGAGAGAGCTGTTGAGAGAAGGAGAGAGATTGAGAGATTATGATAGATAGAGAGAGAGAGAGAATGAGTAGAGAGAGACAGAGATGAGGAAAGGGAGGCGGGGCCCACGAGCTCGATTGCGAGCTCGTGATTGGCCACGAGAAGATAGAGGAAGTTTGAGAAAGATTTGAAGGGAAAAATAAACTGTTAGGAAAATATATTCGTGGATATATTTAGTTATATAAATTAAATTGAAACGGGCCCTTTTTGGCGCGAAATGAAACATTTCCAAATCGCGCCCGGGTTGCGCCCAAAAGTTCCAAATTCAAATTATAAGATTTTAAGCGGGTTCCAAATTTTGAAAAGAGGTGTTTAGTGATTAAAATGCATGCCCCCAAGTCGGACACTTGTACGCGCGCGTAGTCGCCCAAACCTGCCCGTTTAGCCAAACGGAACGGAATCTCGACACGCGGACGCTACCACGCGACTAGTGGCGACGAGTAGGCTAACATGGACATCTTAAATTTCATTTTCGGAGTTAAAATTTGTTATGTGCCAAAATGACTTAACCGGGTAAAATTTAGCAATAAACACCAGAAAATCAGGAAAATTGGGAATGAGCAAACCACAACCCTCAACTAGTAATATACATAGTATTATTGGGCTCGGGTGTTACATCATACCCAACTACAAAAGAATTTCGTCCTCGAAATTCCAAGAATACAAGATAACTAACTACTGGAAAAGATGAGGGAAATTCTGTCGGATCTCGTCTTCTCGCTCCCAAGTGGATTCTCCATGCAATCGGTTACCCCAAGAAACTAGCAAAAGAGGGATAACCCTGTTCTTAAGAACCTTTTCTCTTCGATCCTTGATTTCAACTGGTCGCTCCTCAAAGTCAGGTCCGCCCGAACGGTCAACTCCGAGTGATCCAAAACATGGGTCTCATCACGAACATACCTCCGTAGTTGAGACACATGAAATACATCATGAACTCCTGCTAATGACGATGGTAACGCCAACCGGTACGATACCTCTCCAACACGCTCCAATATCTCGAAGGGTCCAACGAATCGGGGACTAAGCTTTCCCCGACCTCCAAAGCGAATCACCCCTCTAGTCGGTGATATCTTCAGGAATACCAAATCGCCCACGGCGAACTCTAGAGGTCTTCTTGACGTGTCGGCCCAACTCTTCTGTCTGTCTTGAGCTGCCTTCATATGCTTTCTGATTGTATTCACCTTCTCGACTGTCTGCACCACCAAATCTGGTCCTAGTAACCTTCGTTCACCAACATCATCCCAACAAACCGGTGAACGGCACTTACGACCATACAGTGCTTCAAACGGGGCCATCTGAATAGTTGCTTCGAAGCTGTTGTTGTACAAAAACTCCACCAGGTGTAGATGATCTTCCCAAGAACCTTTGAAGTCCAACATGCAAGCCCTCAACATATCTTCAAGGGTCTGGATCGTTCTCTCCGATTGTCCATCAGTCTGGGGATGATAAGCTGTGCTAAACTTCAATCGAGTCCCCAAACTTTCTTGTAAACTCCTCCAAAAGTGTGACAAGAACCGAGTGTCCCGGTCGGACACGATGCTTACCGGTACTCCATGCAATCTGGCAATCTCCTGCATGTACCGCTCTGCCAAAGTCTCTGTCGATTGACCAACCCGAAAAGGAATAAAGTGAGCTGCCTTGGTCAACCGATCGACAGTCACCCATACTGCATTGTTACCCTTTGGACTCCGCGGTAAAGCCGTCACGAAATCCATGGTTATATGTTCCCACTTCCATTGAGGAATCGGAAGTGGTTGCAACAAACCAGCAACCCTTTGATGTTCAGCCTTGACTTGCTGACACACTAAGCACTTAGCCACAAAGCGAGCAATTTCCCGTTTCATACCTTCCCACCAGAAATGCTGTCGAATATCTCGGTACATCTTTGTCCCTCCTGGATGTACAGAGTAAGTTGAACTGTGTGCCTCCTTCATAAGCTCTTCACGCACATCTCCTTTTGGCACACACACACGGCTACCATATCTCAACGAACCATCTTCATGGGTCAGTAGATCGGTTCGTAGTCCGGCTCCAACCTGCTCTCGAAACTTTTACAGTCTAGGATCCGGCGATTTCGCCGCTTTAATCTTTTCAACTAAGGACGATTGTACTTGTAACTGCATCAACTGTCCTGTAGCACGCGGTAGCACAACCTCCAAGTCAAATCTCCGAAACTCCTCAATGATCTCTCTGTGTGCAGTGAATAACTGAATTGCTGGTAACCGACTTAGCGCATCTGGCACGACGTTAACCTTTCCCGGATGGTACTTAAGATCAAGGTCGTAGTCGGCCATCAGCTCCAACCATCTGCGTTGCCTCATGTTCAACTCCTTCTGAGTGAACACATATTTCAAACTCTTGTCATCCGTAAAGACTTCAACTCTCTCGCCCAGAAGGTAGTGTCTCCAAATCTTTGTTGGAGATAGTGCCCTCATAGTCAATTATTGGATCGCAGGTACGTGATTGCAATGATTGCGGAGGACCTATCCCGGTAGGACAGTCTTACTCGAGATGATAGTATGCTATCTGGTTTGCCTTTATCAGTCGTGTACATGTTCAGGTGACTGATTGCATGTTACACTTTGATAGAGCCCTTAGGATCTTGCTTTACTACCAACAGTATGATGGCGATCATATACTTGAGAGTTGGGTAGTTTATATGCATATCCTTAATTGTAGTCCCTAGTCGTGGGAGTTTCGAGACAGGGCATCGATACTCCGGAGTAGACTAGTGTGTACAGTCGAGACCCCGACGAGGGGCGGTGGCCGGTCTCACAAGCCACTGGTGTCAGTTGGATCACCTAAGATGTATACAGGTGCTCATTGGGTTATGAGTACACCGGACAGGACTCGCCGGGAATCTGCTAGTTAGTACTATACCTATCGTCGGATAGCAGTTCCCTGGTGACATGTGTACAGGTTAGTTCATCGACCTGAGGTCGTCATTTGTCTCGTGTGAGTTCCCACTGTGCTTTGATTTCTACCCTACCACGGCTCAAAGGAGTCGTGCAAACAGGTAGCTTTTGGGTACAGTCCCGAGCCATATGGAGGCACGTGAGCGGATCGGCAGGGGATTCGTCTCTCCCGGTATTGGGGGCGAGGTCGTGCTGTGTCTAGGAGAGCCATTACACAAATCCATGGCCATGGTAGGAGATTTACTGGTAGGTACTCCAGTAGTATCTCAGGCTGTATTGGGCTTCACTCCGACATGACTTATACTGCTATTGGTGGCCTGACGTTACTAGCCCCCTAGGCGGATATGCGATACTCATTGACGAACGGACCGGACTGTATATACATTGTCACTGTTAGGCTCAGTAGGGTTTTCCGGATGAGTGCGCTCATCGGCATCCCTTGAGGTCAGTCCGTGGGCAGCCGTTACGCATTGCTAGCGCCGCTGACGGTTTGTGGTTAAACCCACTGCCAGGGTGCTGACGAGTCATTAGAGTCCCCCACAGACAGTTTCCCAAGTTCGGGCGAAACGTTGTAGAGGCCGTATGGTTTTATGGCAGGGTTCGGAAAATGCACGTGCGTTTACGCACGTGTCGATTTTCGGACAGTTGATACTGGTCGGCTTTGGTTTAAGCCGGATCCGAGTATTATATTGAGTAGGTATAATATCTTTGTCTCGGTTGCATTTGTATTCGGTCGTAATACAAATGCGGGTATATTTATACAGTTTCGGGGTTGTCCTGAAATTCGTTTCAGGATCACTTTTGGAAGTTGCCAGTTTCCAGTTTTCTATCAGCCGTCTTTTAACATTCGGTTAAAGACGGATTTGTCTTTTCTTGAGATGAGTGTGGATTCTTCTAGAAGGTTCTAGATGAGGTGACTAGGATTAATTGGTGTTAAGTTTTCATTGGTTGCATTTAATGGTTCATTAATGCTTGATGAGGTGTTTAAGTGATTCATCCTTTATCATTAAAGCTTCTTGTTTTCTTAAAGATATTTAGAAGTGAGAAGCTTTTGCTTAAGGTCACCCCCTTCTCCTACGGTCACCTCCCTCTTGCTATATATGGCTTGCCCTCTCTCTCTCCTCATTCTAACTCTCACTTGATTCATTCTTGAAAAGATTATGATAGAATTTTTGGGGTGTATGGAATTCACAGCTCATTTCATTCCATCACTCGATTCCCACGGCAACTTCATTAACCGATCGTCCACGGATTTGGACGAAGTGAGACAAAGTCATCTACTCATTCTCTACATCATTCTTGGTCGTCTCTTTTGGCAAACTTGACGATCGAGTTGCCTCGAGTCAGAGGCGGGAGCCCGTTTAAAGAACCGATCATGTGGTGCCACCTCGACGAGGAGATCGGAGATCGACGAGATCGGAGCAGCCGAAACGGAGCGTGGGATGATGGTTGAAGAACGAAGGACTCGGATCGTTCGGTATAACCATTCTACACTCTTTACAGTTAGTTAGTTTAGCAATAATGGCAGATCCGGGTTAAAGTATACGATAGCGCCAGTTTAAAAGTTTTGTTCCGCATTTTGGCGTCTGTAGACTGCCGGGGCGCTAGCTTAGTTTTACAGTGGTATCAGAGCCTCACCATTTTGCTATACTAACTTGTGCTAACGCGTTTAAAACATCGATCGAACCGAAAAACAAAAATCGCATTTTTCTTGCTTGACAGTTTCTGTTAATTTTAAACGGTCTGATAAAAATATTTCACACATCTCAGAATACTGTGCAGGGATTTCTAAGAACGTCGTACAAATTTGAGCATGTCAGTCGACAAGACAGCCGCGGAAACACGGCCAAACCCATGGTTTGGCCGCGCATCCGCGGCCGTTCTGGGCGATCATGCCCCCAAATTTGCACAGTGTGTTCCCCTCTGGAAATTGTGATTTTTGGTATATATCTTTTTGGCCCAGGTTTTGTTACTGTTCACCAGTAAGCAGTGGGGCCCACTTTTTGATATTTGGTCTTTGGTCGATCGAAATTTAAACACGTTAGTTTACAGTGCTTACATTATATCTCCGACCGGGAATGTCATTTGATCGGTAAACCGCGTTTAATTGCTATAGTTCTTTTAGACGGGTTTGCGAACGTGACATTCGCGTTGATGTTCTGTGTTGTGCTGTGATGTTGCGGATTTGTCGTGGTGGATAGCAGTGTGCAATGGTAGTACAGTTTGTGTTTATTTGTACATTTGATATTGCGGGGCGAGCGTCCAACTTGTGGACTGCCGTCACTGCCTGTTGTATAATATTCTTTTGGGGCACGACCAGGTTGCGGTCGATGTACCTATTGTACTATTTTTCATTACTGTACTAGGTTTTGCCCCGAGACGGAGTGCACGGATAGCCGGGTTCGGGAAAGCAACGGGTCCGCATCTCATTGCTTTGAGAGGCAGAGGGGTCCCACTCTAGAATTGGCAGACTATTCGCCGCACTCGTAGGGGGTACAGGTTGACCCAAGGAGGGGTGCCCAAGATTACCGGATTCCGTGAAGTGCCGGGTGTTCCATTCACTATGTTGTGGGGGACTGCCTCGCTTCAGGTTTTGGCGGGTAACTTGCCGCATCCGTAGGGGTCTAGGTTTCATTGCACAGGCTATCCACACGACAGGGGAACGTCGAGTTTCAGCAGCGGCTCTGTGAAATTCGGGGATCCCAGATTATCTGTATTGTTCTGTGATGCTTATTACTTTTCTGTAATGTTGCATACTATCACGCCTGGAGCGATTATTGTATATTGGTTTATATACTATTAGATGTTGTATATGTTTTACACCCGCGCTAGTCCAGTCCCCGCTCTGTCGTTAGTTAAGTAACCTAACGAGTGATGACGGGACCCAGTGACGAATGCGGATGGCATATACGTACATTTTATTTTCGTTCTTTTCTGGTGTGATTAATGATGGGACTGCGTTGATTCTGATCAATGCAAAGTAAAACAAACCTGTTTACAGTTGTTGGAACAAATTTAAAAAGTGTTATTGCAAAGACGTTTCCTTTTGTTATGCATAGCGGTATTCAGTGGAATATCCTGCACCTCATTCGACGGGGCAAGGGCTGATATCCCTTCACCGGGACTGACCCCTTGGGCAGAAGTTTACGTCAGCGTAATAACTTCACTATAGTCGATTACATGTTGCTTTGCATAGCGGTATTCAGTGGAATATCCTGCACCTCATTCCACGAGGAAAGAGCCGAGATCCCTTTACCGGGAGTGACCTCTTTAGCAAAAGGTTTTCGCCACTATATTTTAAAAAGCTATCAGGTTCCTTCAGCGATATCAAGTTCACTACGCTAAAGGTTTTTCGCCAAAAACCAGCCGTAGCCCTCCGTCACTTCTTTTGGGTATTCAGTAGTATTCAAGCTATGTATTTTGACCTAACGCCAAGGCATAGTGTTTGGTAGCTGCTGGGTATTCAATTGTTGCATAGATAGATGAGTTGGTTTGGGACAGCCGTTCTGCCATTTTGACCTAACGCCAAGGGCATGTGCGGATGGGTTCAAATTAACAAGATAGTGATGGGTAGAACTTGGCATGTGACTTATGACATTTTGACCTAACGCCAAGGTTATAAGAGCATGGGGCAAAAACTATATCGGGAGTTTCTAAAGAAACTGAAACTTGCCAAGTATGCGCATACCTTCTGGAGTATGAGTAACGTGGATGCATTCCATCACGTTATCATGCGATGAGAGTTGGATCCTGATTCCCACTGATGAGTTGGTTTACTCTTCGGGTGATCCCGATTGATTCTTCTTTAGGTTTGGAGGAGAATTTGACAGGACAGTGGGAGGTTTCCGGATTAGATAAAGTGATAACCATTCTGATCTAGGATAGAGTGCACGCAGAGTGTTTCTTTTCTCTCTCTCTCTTTGGCAGCGACCTTTGAGCGACCCTAGACTATGACTCAGTGACCAGGTTGACCGAACCTTCTTAAATATTGGCTTTTGGATTGTCTGAGTTGCATAAGTCATTGCCACTCCTTCTTTTACCCTTTGAATTTCTCAGAACACCCGTATTACTACGGATACCCACTTCCATTGGATAGATCTATCGTATGGTTATATACGAACTCGAAGGGACTTCTTCGGGGATGGATCTAGGTTCAGGAGAAATAGAATTGGTTTATTCAATTGTCTTTTATTATCACCTTCTCTCAGGTTGCGAGAGCTCCTTGGTTTAGGAGAGTACACCTATTACGCCTATTGGATAGTCTTATTCTAAACCATAGGCTGGTGCCGAAAGGTAGGGAATGAAGAAAACCAATTAGCCTAAGTAGGGTGTGCAGAAGGTAATATGTAAAGACAAAATAAAGGGATTAGAAAGAGGGCAAAGTAAATTGCGACTGATATCATTCACGACCAAAACCGCGTACTTCATCGCCACTCCTATTTCACCTTTAAAAGAAAAAGGTATTATTCAGTTGTCTTTTATCATCACCTTCTCTCAGTTGCGAGTACTCCTTGGTTTAGGAGGGTACACCTATTATGCTTACTGGATAGTCTTCTTCCAAACCATAGGCTGGTGCCGAACGGTAGGGAAGGAAGAAAACCATTTAGCCTAACGATGGTGTACAGAAGGTAACGACTAAAGACAAATAAAAGGATTTGGTGAGATGGCAATAAAATATACGGTTGAAGTCATGAATTGGATTATGGAAGAGGCATTGCTATGAATACCAGGATACCCCTACGAAACATTTTCATGTTTCAGTGCATTGTTAAAAGAAAAACTGTTTTCCTGATTAGACACTTACTCCAAGGGTATGTATTTACCAGGTTTCATTCTCATATCTGTATGGTTTTACAGATGATGAGTGGGAGTAAGATATTGGGAATTAGGTGATCATCCTCATTATATCAGAATTCGTTGTAATTGGTGATATTTGAGGAAATCACCAGGGTACAGTTTTCCACCTACGACCCACAGGTTTTGAGTTGTCAAACTCAGCGGACTTATACAGAGTATTGTATGTTGTCCAGTGTCCATCAGGACAAAGGGGTAGGTCCTCGTACTATGTTCTGTTTACTTATAACTTCTCTAGTATTTAGACAAGTGTTTCGTAGAAATACAAGGTCTAAGTTTTGAGAAGTTGTGGGTATAAGAATAAAGTAGAGAACCAGGTATCACAAGTATCGGGATTCTTCAAAGAGATCGAAGATGTAGATTCTTGTGATTGGTATTCAGATGATAGTGATGGTTTTGAGAAACGTGTTTCTCTTTCAGGTTACTCATAATTGGATGGATTCCTAAGTTGAGTAATGCTGATTAGCCTCTTTCCATTAAGTTGATATGCACTAGAGACAGCTGCATGGATTGAATATGGTTCCAATTAAATAAGTGCCAAAGTTTCTATATTGGATATAGAATAGTTCGTACCTTAAAAGATATTAAGGTACGGGGAGTTGTCCAGCTTATGATTAAAACCAGACACTGGATAACTCAGGACACGTTTCTGTAATGGCTGTTTGTGGGTTGACCCTGGCTATGACGAGGGTTGATATTCTACCATTTAGAAGATCAATAGTGATATTGTTCTTGACTAGCCACAGTTTTAGTAAAAATGGATCTTTTTCAGAAAACAGTAGTGGGAGTATGGTAGAACTGGAAGTGATTCCAGAACCGCGAACGATTACGGAAAATTTAATAGGACCTATACATTCAATCAGGTTTGACATTCCAATAGCCACTCCGCAGGTATGGTAGGTAACCTCAGGCGCCCGAGAGGTACTTCGGTAGCCTCAGAGACGGTGACAGGGAGGTTCTTATCTACCAAGACTTGACACTACTGTTGTTCCAGGATATGAGACCCGGTAGGAGGGTTGTCGTAGTCAGTGGGAGCAGCGGAAGCATAGTGGGCAAGATGCTTATATCTATTTATAGACTTGAGCAGTTATAGCAGAGATAGATCATCTAATTTTGATGTGACAGTCATGGGTTTGACTTCAATCAGAATAGGGGATGGATCAGTTAAGAAGGTAGTAGGGTGTGATGTCATGGTATCAAGATGACATACACAGATTAGGAAGTAAAATTCCTATACTACGATCGGTTGTACTGTGGTCGTCACACAGTTGTTTCTCCAGACAGGATATGGATATAATATTTGACATTCTGGTTTCTAGATCTATGGTTTTAGATCTAGATTTGGGTAGTTTCCCAATGTGGGTACTTTGACAGATATTCTAATGGTTTTTGGAATAGTTGACTCCTAGCATAGTGGTGTACCTGCAGGTGATGGAGTCACCCTCTCTAAAGGTGTCTTACAGACTAAAGGGGAGAGGGATGTGCATGATTGGCAGATCACTTGCTTAGGCAATTGAGTCAATCATGAGATGTCAAGTACCACACCAAATGTTGGTTTTGCACAAGATGCAATAATTTTGTATTAATCCAATCCTGGAGAAACATAAGGAAGCAGTTTTAGAACATAAGTACATGTTCTACCGATTTGATGACGGCAGCCTCCTTCGGGAGACGATTATCATTCCAGGCTTCAAAGGTGACGTAGATGACAGAGTGACTGTCAGAGTTTTAGTTTTCCCTCTGACGAAGAGGGACAGTATTATGGACAGGTGGTCCAAGAGGATACTGTGGGAAGCAAGGTGCCCGATACTGATTAGGTTCAGTGATCGATTCAGTATAAGAAGTTTGGATATGGAGTTCATTTATGAACTAAGGTCCCATCAGATATCCAGAAATGTTCTAAGACAGGTATTACTCAATTCAGGAGATGGATTTCTCCGCGAACTTGAGATTAAGAGAGAAACAGAAAGAAACTTCTAGGCGGATCCACTCACCGAGGCTATTTCTCGAACACAATAGTTTTACAAACGGGCTTTGTGAAACTGATTAGTAGAGGAGTTGGATGTTCGATTTCACACGGGCTGTGAGTAGTCGACATCGCAATATTAGCCTTGAGTGCAAGTGGGAGATTGTTGGAGATAGTGCCCTCATAGTCAATTATTGGATCGCAGGTACGTGATTGCAATGATTGCGGAGGACCTATCCCGGTAGGACAGTCTTACTCGAGATGATAGTATGCTATCTGGTTTGCCTTTATCAGTCGTGTACATGTTCAGGTGACTGATTGCATGTTACACTTTGATAGAGCCCTTAGGATCTTGCTTTACTACCAACAGTATGATGGCGATCATATACTTGAGAGTTGGGTAGTTTATATGCATATTCTTAATTGTAGTCCCTAGTCGTGGGAGTTTCGAGACAGGGCATCGATACTCCGGAGTAGACTAGTGTGTACAGTCGAGACCCCGACGAGGGGCGGTGGCCGGTCTCACAAGCCACTGGTGTCAGTTGGATCTCCTAAGATGTATACAGGTGCTCATTGGGTTATGAGTACACCGGACAGGACTCGCCGGGAATCTGCTAGTTAGTACTATACCTATCGTCGGATAACAGTTCCCTGGTGAAATGTGTACAGGTTAGTTCATCGACCTGAGGTCGTCATTTGTCTCGTGTGAGTTCCCACTGTGCTTTGATTTCTACCCTACCACGGCTCAAAGGAGTCGTGCAAACAGGTAGCTTTTGGGTACAGTCCCGAGCCATATGGAGGCACGTGAGCGGATCGGCAGGGGATTCGTCTCTCCCGGTATTGGGGGCGAGGTCGTGCTGTGTCTAGGAGAGCCATTACACAAATCCATGGCCATGGTAGGAGATTTACTGGTAGGTACTCCAGTAGTATCTCAGGGTGTATTGGGCTTCACTCCGACATGACTTATACTGCTATTGGGGGTCTGACGTTACTAGCCCCCTAGGCGGATATACGATACTCATTGTCGAACGGACCGGACTGTATATACATTGTCACTGTTAGGCTCAGTAGGGTTTTCCGGATGAGTGCGCTCATCGGCATCCCTTGAGGTCAGTCCGTGGGCAGCCGTTACGCATTGCTAGCGCCGCTGACGGTTTGTGGTTAAACCCACTGCTAGGGTGCTGACGAGTCATTAGAGTCCCCCACAGACAGTTTCCCAAGTTCGGGCGAAACGTTGTAGAGGCCGTATGGTTTTATGGCAGGGTTCGGAAAATGCACGTGCGTTTACGCACGTGTCGATTTTCGGACAGTTGATACTGGTCGGCTTTGGTTTAAGCCGGATCCGAGTATTATATTGAGTAGGTATAATATCTTTGTCTCGGTTTCATTTGTATTCGGTCGTAATACAAATGCGGGTATATTTATACAGTTTCGGGGTTGTCCTGAAATTCGTTTCAGGATCACTTTTGGAAGTTGCCAGTTTCCAGTTTTCTATCAGCCGTCTTTTAACATTCGGTTAAAGACGGATTTGTCTTTTCTTGAGATGAGTGTGGATTCTTCTAGAAGGTTCTAGATGAGGTGACTAGGATTAATTGGTGTTAAGTTTTCATTGGTTGCATTTAATGGTTCATTAATGCTTGATGAGGTGTTTAAGTGATTCATCCTTTATCATTAAAGCTTCTTGTTTTCTTAAAGATATTTAGAAGTGAGAAGCTTTTGCTTAAGGTCACCCCCTTCTCCTACGGTCACCTCCCTCTTGCTATATATGGCTTGCCCTCTCTCTCTCCTCATTCTAACTCTCACTTGATTCATTCTTGAAAAGATTATGATAGAATTTTTGGGGTGTATGGAATTCACAGCTCATTTCATTCCATCACTCGATTCCCACGGCAACTTCATTAACCGATCGTCCACGGATTTGGACGAAGTGAGACAAAGTCATCTACTCATTCTCTACATCATTCTTGGTCGTCTCTTTTGGCAAACTTGACGATCGAGTTGCCTCGAGTCAGAGGCGGGAGCCCGTTTAAAGAACCGATCATGTGGTGCCACCTCGACGAGGAGATCGGAGATCGACGAGATCGGAGCAGCCGCAACGGAGCGTGGGATGATGGTTGAAGAACGAAGGACTCGGATCGTTCGGTATAACCATTCTACACTCTTTACAGTTAGTTAGTTTAGCAATAATGGCAGATCCGGGTTAAAGTATACGATAGCGCCAGTTTAAAAGTTTTGTTCCGCATTTTGGCGTCTGTAGACTGCCGGGGCGCTAGCGTAGTTTTACAATCTTCAGGGCGAAGATCACGGCTGCAAGCTCCAAGTCGTGTGTCGGATAGTTCTGCTCATGAGTCTTCAGCTGTCTCGATGCGTAAGCGACGACTTTCCCATTCTGCATCAAAACACATCCCAATCCCTTTCCAGATGCGTCGCTGTGAATCACCAGTCCTCCTGAATCATCCGGTACGGTTAGGATAGGGGCGGTTATCACTTCTGCTTCAACGTCTCGAAGGCCAATGCACATCCATCCGTCCAAACAAACGGTACCTCCTTACGCGTAAGCTTGGTTAACGGCTCAGCTAAACGAGCGAAGTTCTCCACAAATCTTCTGTAGTATCCGGCGAATCCAAGAAAACTCCTTATCTCTGCAACACTCTTTGGAACCGGCCAATCCCGAACTGCTGCTATCTTCTCGGGATCAACGGCGATTCCATCGCCTGACACGACATGCCCCAGAAACCTCACTTCTTCCAACCAGAATTCGCACTTACTCACTTTCGCAAATAACTTCTCTTGTCTCAGCGTCGGCAGTGCGATCCTTCTTCTTCACTAAGAGAACTGGAGTTCCCCACGGTGAGTTGCTGCTTCGAATCCATCCCTTCTCGAGTAATTCACTCACTTGTTTCTTAACTCCCTCCAACATTACTGGTGCCATTGGATAGTCAGTTTTTGATACTGGCGTTGCACCAGGAGTAAGGTCAAACGCAAACTCCACATCTCGCTTCGGTGGTAAGCCCGAAATGTCTTCAAACACATCCATAATGTCGCGGACGACTGCCGGCTCTTCATCACTCTCCACTACCATAGCCGCAAGAACACTGTTCGTCGGCCTAGCCCTAAACTCGACTGGCCCGACAGAATCTCTTTCTCCAATGAAAGTAAACTTAGGATGTCCGGGAATCTGGAATTACCTTCCTTTCCCTACAGCCAATGTGGGCGTGGAAAGTGCCAGGAAAATCCATCCCCAAGACAACCTCGTAACTGCCCGTATCTATCACCAAGAAGTCTGCAAAAAGCTCCCGTCCACAAACAACAACTGTACGATCTCTACCATCCTTACTAGCTATAATTTTCCCATTCCCAGTGTGTATGTCCCATAAACTAGACAGGGTCGTGCAGTTGATCGAGTGTGTAGTTATAAATTTGGATGACATAAACAATGGGATGCTCCGAAATTAAGTAATGCCCAAGCGGGAAAACCATGAACGAGTAAATTACCTGAAACCACTTCTCCCGATGCCTTAGCTTCTTCAGCTGTCAACGTGAACGCTCGAGCCTGCTGTGGTCCTTGAGTAAGCGGTTCCTGTCCTTGGAACGGTCCTTGCGGAGGCTTCTGTGTATCATCCTTCGTGCGAGGCTTCGACGGACAAGCATCAACGGTGTGATCTGCCGCTCCACATCTAAAACAAAGTCCCAGCCTCAAACGACACTCCCTTCGCACGTGTCCGAGTTTATGGCAGTAACTACAGATCACGCTCCCCTTCCGATCACCCATACTGGTTTTCTTCATTGGTGCTACGTTGCGCCTGTTCACTGGAATACGTCTACGTACGGACGTGGGGTCCATTGTAAATGCCGGTTCCAGCTCGAGTTGTTCCTTTAGTTTCTCCATCAATCCCCTTATCACTCTTTGCCTGGCGGCTAAGACCGCATGCCCTGGGTCCATCTCCAAATTCTGATCGGCCATATCCCTGAAATCAAAGTACCCACATTAGTATGATGATAGTTTTCGAGTATAGATCAAGGCTAGAACTCCAAGATACTTAAATAGAGTGCTGCATTGTAGCTATGCCGCGGTATCATAGCCGCAATTACTTAACTCCACCCAAGTCGCCTAAGTCCTAGAGATAACAAGAAGTTAGGTTTTCAAGTTTGACAATGCAAAGTAAGTTTGCATGTCGACATGATCTGGAAGAATGATTCAAGGACGGTAAAACGGTCAAGGTGGCAGGACATGTTCCCTAATCACGGGTATTCTGATTCGTGTATCGGGTGCAATACCCAACTACGAGAATCAACCCAATTAACCTATGGCTCTGATACCATAAAACCATGTCACGACCCGCTTCCCAGAGTACGCAAGATTTGGGCACGTGACATAGCCAACCATGCTACCTGTGGGTAGGAAGTATCCATTCACAGTCACATTACGGTTGTAAAGATATCAAGAACAGTAAAAATAAACTAAACTAATACATGTCCAAATCCATAATAACAAGAATCAATAAACAATAAGTGCGGAAGCTAATGATCCAATACAATGAAATAACAGTATGTCCCATAATGCGGGCTCACATCTGGAAATGAAATGACATAAATGAACTACACTCTAAAGCACTCACAGTTCAGCCTGCTGGCTGAAGTACTCCTGCTCGGTCGACGATAAAGGTACGGAATCTGGGCCATGCAAAACCCAGACGTCAGCGCGTCATGATATCAAGTATGTAGCATAAACACGGTAATAAACAGTGCAAGCATGAACATGAATAAGCAGTAATAAGAAGTAATAAACAGGGTAACGTGCAGTAGTGACTAAACTGTCCTATCAGGTTTTCTACTCTATAGTCTTTGAAACCAATTGATGAATCGTCGATGTAACTCAATAGTATCCCGTGCGTGCCCGGGACCACGGTCATAATTCTCGGGGCTGAATCCGAGACGTGCCGCTAAGCAGTAAAAGGTAGTAGGATAGATGAGTGATGTCAGCATCAACACTCCGGAGCTGGCCAAGCCCGTAAGACTGATCAGAACAATGTATCGAACTGTTGAGTTACAAGTCGGTTTCACCTTTGATTTCCCCATACCCCCAAACTATGTATGTCAGTCAGGTTTTCAGTAGTCAAGGATTAATGCCAACACAAGTCAAGTAAAGGTAGGTCTGTCTGGATCGACAGCAGGAATGGTTAGGTCTGTCGGCATTAGGCACGAGATCAGGAACAAGTAATGTCATGGTACAACGGGATGAGTCGGTAAGCATGTATATGTCAGGTGTAGCAGGGTCAGGCCAATATGTCGTGCAATCGGTAAGTGCTCACAACAGGTACACAATCAATAATGAACAGTAGCAGGAAACAGTAAATAACAATATAAATCTAGGTAAACACAGTGATGTTTCGTATTCTCTTATTAATCCGGTTCACGCACCTTTGAGGTGCAAAAGCCACAAGACGAACAATATCGATAATATACGTAATGGAGTTACATGAATCTGAACTAAGCACAATAATTGTCTCATGAGTGATTTTAACAAATGAATTGGGGATGATCTACTTGGTTTGACTAGTTAAGTATGAATTAATAGCAGACCGGTTAAAGCGAGCAATGATTTCATTGATTTAAAGTTACGGATAATCGTGGCTAGTAATTCTAAGTTGTAACAGGTATCGATATTATATTAGTTGTGTGGTTATAATATGATCATTAAGTTGTAGCATGTTAAGCAAGTATTCAGATACTTGCCTCGGCGGTTCCGCAAACCGAAATACGGATGCGATGTCGGTAGAAACCACGATACGGAAGCACGGGCCACGGATCGAGTCCCAACAGAGGTCAATGGGATCACACGGACCAGGGGGCTTCGCTGGAGCGTCGGGTTCGTCAAACGGCACGGTCGGGTTCCGGCAACAACCAAATAGCAAAGTTAGCAACAAAGATACGATATACGCCAAAACGACCAGCGGGGGGGTTGTACCAAAAGGAAAGAGAAGGAAACTTACAGGGAGACACCAGGGGGGTGACCACGGCGGGTTCGACGGCACTGGAACGCCGGCGAGGCCGCGACGGTGGCAGCGAAGGCTGGAACAGCCGCTGGGCTTGCTGGAGAGGGGTGCGACGAGTGGAGGAGAGAGGGGGTCGGCTCTGGTGGTCGAGGGAACAGGGAGGTGGTCGGAGGTGGCGTCGACGAGGTCGTCGGCGCGATTTCCGGCGACCTGGAGATGGTGCAGGTGTTGGGCTCGGGTCTGAAGGTGGTCCGGCGAGGAGAGGAGGGGGTGACGACGAGGTCTCGACGAGGAGGGTGAGAGGGAGTCGTGGGAGGCGTCGGCGGTGAGAGGAGACGTCGACGGCGAGGTCTACGAGGGGATGGAGGCGTCGGGGAGATGGGTTGCAGGCGCGGGAAGGAGCGGGAGAACGGGAGGAGGAAGGTAGGTGGGTGCGGTGGAGGTCGTGGTGGTGAGGGCGGCGACGGCGAGGTCGCGAGGAGGCCGGCGGTGAGACTGCGTGAGCTGGGGTTAGGGTTTCGCGTGGGTTCGCTCGCGAGGAAGAGGACGTGGGGGCGGCTGCATGCGATTAATATATATATGGGAAGAGAGAGAGAGAGCTGTTGAGAGAAGGAGAGAGATTGAGAGATTATGATAGATAGAGAGAGAGAGAATGAGTAGAGAGAGACAGAGATGAGGAAAGGGAGGCGGGGCCCACGAGCTCGATTGCGAGCTCGTGATTGGCCATGAGAAGATAGAGGAAGTTTGAGAAAGATTTGAAGGGAAAAATAAACTGTTAGGAAAATATATTCGTGGATATATTTAGTTATATAAATTAAATTGAAACGGGCCCTTTTTGGCGCGAAATGAAACATTTCCAAATCGCGCCCGGGTTGCGCCCAAAAGTTCCAAATTCAAATTATAAGATTTTAAGCGGATTCCAAATTTTGAAAAGAGGTGTTTAGTGATTAAAATGCATGCCCCCAAGTCGGACACTTGTACGCGCGCGTAGTCGCCCAAACCTGCCCGTTTAGCCAAACGGAACGAAATCTCGACACGCGGACGCTACCACGCGACTAGTGGCGACGAGTAGGCTAACATGGACATCTTAAATTTCATTTTCGGAGTTAAAATTTGTTATGTGCCAAAATGACTTAACCGGGTAAAATTTAGCAATAAACACCAGAAAATCAGGAAAATTGGGAATGAGCAAACCACAACCCTCAACTAGTAATATACATAGTATTATTGGGCTCGGGTGTTACATTTATCTTAACATGTAGACTTATATTGTGATACTGTCTTGCTCTCACATGTTGATAAAACCCTTAGGATATGTACTTGACTACAAGGACTATGATGGAGATCATACTAGTGGGGCCAGGGTAGTTCACAAGTACATCCTTTAATTGTTCTTAGTCGAGGGAATATCGAGACAGGGCATCGATATTCCAGAGTAGACTAGCGTATACGCTTCTTGACCCATATGATGGGCGATGGATGATCCCACATCCATTGGTGTTTGACATCAGAGATGGTATACGGGTGCTCAGTGGAGACAGGGTACACTGAACAGGACAAGCCGAGGACTCCTATATGGTAGTATACCTATCGTCAGATAGCAGTCCTCTGGTGATACTGGTACAAGTTAGTCTGTAGACCCGAGATCGTCATAGAGTCTTGTGCGGCTCCTACTGTGCTTTGATTTCCTTCCTACCACTCTCAAGAGGAGTCATGCAAACAGGTGGATTTTGGGTACAGTACCGAGTCTCATTGAGGAAATGAGCGATAGAAGGGGTTTCATCTCTCCCGGTATTGGGGATTGATGTTGCGCTATGCTCGATTGGCAATAACTGGAAGTCCTTAGCCAGGGCTGATATGGAGATCTACTGATAAGTGTTATCAGTAGTTTCCTGACCCGTTATGAGCCTCACATCGGCATGACTTATCACGTTATTGGGGTCTGACGATTTCCACCCCTAGACATGATATGCGACATATCAGACGAAGAAACCAGACTGTACGGTAGTGTTACTGATAGGCTTCATGGAGACTGTGGACAGGCTTGCTTGTTGATCTTTATATAGCTCAATACCCGGATAGCCGTTACGTTTAGCTAGTACCGCTGACGGCTTGTAAGTGACTGATTTGATCATCACCTACTGCTGACGTATTGACGAGTCTTTAGAGTCCCACACAGAAGTTCCTTGGTTCAAGTGAAACGAAGTAGGACACATATATGATATGTGTGTGAGCCTGATTAAATACGAGTATATGATACCGTATTGTAATCTGGCAGTCATCCGTCATCAGTGCGGTTATATGTGATATAACCAGATTGTCGAATCAAGTGTTGATTCGATAATCTAATATACAGATAAATGATATTAGTCGGTCATATATGATATAACCGGATTATTAGGTCAAGTGTTGATTTAATAATGTGATATAAATTATATGTGATATAATTATATATTAACTAATATCATTAGCTCACTAATTAATCTTCATTAAATATATAGTAATATATATATATATATATATTATAATGAAGCATGGCATTTTCTTTTCTATTTTGTGAAAATAGAAATGAGGTGTAAAGTGGAAGCATGGTTGCAAGCATGGGATTTTATATTGTTTATTCATTCTTGACTCACTATTCAAGCATGGTTGCAATTTAATATTGCATAATTCCATGCTTGAATGATTGAGGGGTCTTGATTTTATTTTCATTTATTGTTCATTCCAAAAGACTTAGCCATTTTTCTCAAGTTGCTCTCTTGCTTCTTCTTCCTCCTCTTTCTTTGCCTTAAGCTTCAACCTTCACATGTGATGTGAGTCATGAAGCTTGAGCACAAACTAGTGAGCTCTTAACATCCCCTACTTCATCTTCCTACACCAATCTAGCAATTTAGTGTGGTTTGTTTCATACACTAAAGGAGTTTAGTGTAGTGATAGCTTGAACTAGTAGGAGCTTCGTGGTGGATCATCTTTGGCGCGAAGGCTACGAAGGAAGCTTGTTCAAATTCTCAAGAGAAGTCTTGTGGAGTCGCGGGACTACTATACGGAGCAAATTAAAGAGAAGGACCGTCTACAAAGGTTTTATTCTTTTTCTATTTAGATGTAAAGTTGTTTGCATTCCGTTTCGTCCAAATCTCTAGTTAACGATTCTAGTTTAGGGTTCTTTGTAACGACAAATTTTTGAAAACGGCATGCACGATGCCCCCCGAAACCTTACTGTCATTCATAAGAACCCTACATAAAGTTGTTTGCATGCTGGTTTCATCTAAATCTCCAGTTAAGATTCTAAGTTAGGGTTCCTTAGCACGGCTAAAAAATTTGAAAACGGCATGGATGATGCCTCCCGAAACCTCGTTGTCGTGCTAGGTAACCCTGCAATAGCATCTGGAGGATGGCCTCGGTGAGTGGATCCGCTGTTTTATCCTCTGTGTCAACTCTCCTAACCTCGATCTCCCGGAGATCAACTATCTCCTTGATTAGGTGATACTGTCTAAGAATATCTCTAGATCGCTGACGGGACCGGGGTTCCTAGGCCAAAGCCACAGCTCCATTGTCATCTCAATACACAGGTATTGGATGACCAATGGTAGGAACCAAGTTCATCATATGAACTTTTTCATCCAGACAACCTCTTTGTAGCATCGTTGGTAGCGATGTAATTAGCCTCTATCAATGAGTCTGCTACGGTATATAGCTTGGAATCCTTCCAACATACCGTCCCTCCTCTGAGGGTGAAGACAAAACCCAAGACTGACTTTCAGTCGTCCTTATCACTCTGGAAGCTCGAATCGGTAAAGGACTCCATCTGGAGTTCACCGTTACCATACACCAAGAACATCTCTTTAGTCCTTCTCAAGCACTTAAGAATGTTCTTCAGCTGTCCAGTGGTTTTCCTAAAGATCTTTTCGATACATATTCATTACACCTAGTGAGTAAGCTACATCTGGTTAGGTACATAACATCGCACACATGATTGACCCATTTGCCAAAGCATAGGGCATCCTTGTATTCGAGCCCTCTCCAAATCAGTCTCGAGAGACATCTCTTTGGAAA
The DNA here is from genome assembly GCA_030015575.1 of Agapanthus africanus. Lineage (NCBI taxonomy): Eukaryota > Viridiplantae > Streptophyta > Magnoliopsida > Asparagales > Amaryllidaceae > Agapanthus > Agapanthus africanus. The sequence goes on along the minus strand of JASDDO010000004.1, from coordinate 147,289,646 downwards.
GAGTGATTCCTCAACAAGCGGGTATATTACCACGCTTAGAATCATCCATACTAAATACCTTTATCATGGTGTATATGTACCTAGATTGGGACAATCCTAAATCTATTTAGATCTATCTCTATAGATCTATATCCCTAGGATGTAGATGACATCTGTTAGATCTTTCATGGAGAACCGGTGTGATAAGAGGTGCTTGACCGAGTGTAGCATAGGAACACTCTTTCCTATCAATAGTATGTCATCCGCATACAATACAAGGAAGACAACCATACTATCTACAACCTTCTTATTTATACATGGTTCATCTACCTTTTTTATTAAGTCAAACTCTTTAACAGCTTCATTAAAACAGATGTTCCATCTCCGCGATGCCTGCTTTAACCCGTAGATGGATTTAAGCAGCTTGCACATGCTTCCGCTGCTCCCACTATCTACGAAGCTCTCTGGAAGTGTCATATACGCTCTCTTCTAAATCACCATTTAGAAAAGCTGTTTTGACGTGCAGTCTGCCATATTTTGTAGTCATGGTATGCAGCAATGGCAAGTAGAATCCTGAAGGACTTAAGCATAGCTTTGAAAGTCTCAAATTTTCTATCTACACCAAATTATCTTTCTCAAAGATCCTCTTTCTCCCAATGGATTTTACCCCTTCAGGAGCAACATCCAAAATCAATAGTTTGTTGGTGTACATGGATTCCATCTCAGATCACATAGCATCCAGCCATTTCATAGAGTCCTCACTCGTGATGGCCTGCTCGAAACTAGTTGGGTCATCATCTACATGATGCAATCCTCGCTCCCACCGTCTACAAGAAAACCGTAGTATCACTCAGGTGGATAAGGAACCCAACTAGATCAGCGGAGTGGCTTCGGTTCGTTAGGGACTATTGAATCCTCTGGTTCCAACAAATCGTCAGTTATTGTTTGTGTTTTCTAGAACTACTTCCAGTTCTACCTCATCGCCACTAATTTCTTCCACAAGAAATTCCTTTTCTAAAAAGGTGGCATGTAGAGAAACAAAACATCTTTTGTTTCTCGGTGTGGTAGATGATATAACCTCACGAATGGTTGGGATATCCTACAAACTTGCACAGAACTGACCTTGCCTCGAGCTTGTCCGGATTTTTCTTTTTAACATAAGCTGGACAACCCCATATCTTAACTCGTTTAAAAGATGGTCTCTTCCCATTCCATATCTCATATGGAGTGGTAGGCAACGGATTTGATTGGAACTCTATTCAATAGGTATGCATTTTCTCAAGTGCATGTCCTTGAAAGGAAATAGGCAACTCAGCAGTAATCATCATAGAGCGCGCCATATCTCATACGGTGCGATTCCTCCACCCGATATACCGTTGTATTGTAGTATATACGGAGGAGTAAGATGAGAGAGAATCTCATTCTCTTTTAAATAGTCTTGGAATTCCGCGCTCCAGTATTCTTTTCCTCGATCATATCGAAGGAGTTGAATACCTTTACCCATCTGGTTCTCAACATCGTACCTATATTCCTTGAAATTCTCAAAAGATTCAGTTTTGTGTTTCAACAAGAACACATGTCCATATCTTGAGAGAACATTGGTGAATATAAAGTACGCGGAACCATCCCTGGCATATGTAGACATAGGACCGCATACATCAACATGTATCTGTCCAAGAGTTCAGTAGCACTTTCTCCGTTTCTAGTAAACGGATATTTGGTCACCCAGCCTTTAAGACATGACTGGAAAGTTTCATAAGATGTAAATTCGAACGGATTCAAATATGCATTCTTTTGGAACATCAGCTAGTCTTGTTTCATCGACATGACCTAGTCTATAATGCCTCAAGAAGACTTTGTTCATTTCTGAACTGTTACTCTTGTGTGTGTTCTGTAAGTTATAACCGTGTTTTGATTCAGAACGTGTACACTGTTATACAACATACCTTACCCAATCAACACTTGATTTAGGAAAATATTCACAATATTTATTGGTACGAAATAACAGTCGCTAAGAATCAATGTATTACCAGTTGGTAACACAAGGTGATATTTGCCAACTGCTTTGGCTGCAACAATTGCACCATCTTTACAACTAGAGAATTATCACTCTTTCCCAGTTCTCCACCTTTCTGTAGCCCATGTAATAAATTACATGTGTGGGATCCTGATCCGGTAGACAATACCCAGGACATAGAGGTAACTGAGAAATAGTTCTTGGTTATGAACACACCCGAAGACAATGCATTAACATGCTTATTCTTCATTTGGGTAGCGTGGGAATCCGTATATTCCCCTATTCTTTGCTCAAACTTATGACAATCATAAGGTAGAGCAGAACCTAGCCCAGTATAATGTAGGGTTCCAAGGCACTCTCAAGAGGTCTCAGAAGGCATCAACCATGCCAATTTCAAAAATTACGGTGCCGAGAAACCCTAGACTACGGATCGTTGGCTAGAATTCTAGGCGAAAGAATGAAACTAGTTTACAACTAAACTAAAAGAACGAAAATACAACCTTTGTAGATCCGGTCCTCCACCTCCATAGCTCCGCAATGAACTCTCCTCGCTGTCCAAATCGAAATCCGGGCTCTTGCGTCGGCTTCATCGAAGAAATGGGCGGGCAAAGTCGTCGGCTTCGTGCCGAAGATGATCTACGTCGAGGCATCACTAGATCAAGCTCCGACTTCACCAAGTCAAGAAACTTGTGAAGAAAACACACTATACTACTTGGCAAGAGGTAGAGGATGAAGAAATAGAAAGTGGGTAGACTTTAGAATTGGATTTCTCACTTGTTTTCATCACTTGCCATTGATGTAGCAAGCTTTCTTCATGGAAGAAGAAGATGAAGAAGAAGAAGAAGAAGATATGATAAGTTATTTAAAAAAGATAATAAAATGAATACTTATCATAATCTTAACCTTAGTTAAGTGTAGAGAATTGACTAAGGTTAGGTTGAATGGTTAGGGTTAAGGATGAGAACAAAAAGGTCAATTAGTCAAAGCTTCATGAAGCTTTAACTAAAAACAAATGAAGCCACCATTCATTTATCTTTCAATTTATTCAAAATGAATAAATAAATAAGATAAATGAATAAGTAAAAACCCTAATCAACAACTTAACCATGGTTTAATTCTTTACACTTAACCCAAAAAGCATGTATCATCAAACATGATACAATCTTGTGTACAAAAGTATATCACATATACAATGTGCACAATCCAAGTGAGAAAATCCATTTAAAGTGAACCAATACTAGTTAATGCAAAGTAATATATCAAATATATAATTATGCATTAAATCATTAAATCAACACTTGATTTAACGATCCGGTCATATCGCATACAACCGACTAATATCCAATGTATCGGTTTATCGAATCAATCCTTGATTCGATAACTAGGTTATATCGTATACAACCATTCGACACATTCATCGCGAGAATGGAATACGGTATCACATACACGTATTATTCTCGGTCCCGCACATATCTCATATGCGCTCCTATTTCGTTTCGCTTGAGCCAGGAAACCTCTGTGTAGGACTCTAAAGACTCGTCAATACGCCGGCAGCAGGTGATGATCATATCAAACACCCACAAGCCGCAAGCGGTCTGCGAAACGTAACGGCCACTCGGGTATTGAGCGATCAGAAGATCGACGAGCAAGCCCGCTCACACTCCAGTGAATCCAACCAGTAACACTACCGTACAGTCCGGTCTCGTCGTCTGATATGTCGCATATCTTGCCTAGGGGTGGTAAACGTCAGACCACAATAGCTCGATAAGTCGTGTCGATATGAGGTCTATAACAATTCGAGAAACTAATGGTAACACTTACCAGTAAATCTCAGCAACCCTGGCCAGGGATTTCCTGTTATAGCCAATCGAACACAGCGCAACATCAACTCCCTATACCGGGAGAGACGAATCCCCTCCTATCGCTCATTGCCTCCATGTGACTCGGGACTGTACCCAAAAACCACCGTTTTGCACGCCCTCTTGGACGTGGTAAGATGGAAATCAAAGCACAGTGGGAACCACACAAGACTCTATGACGATCTCGGGTCAACAGACTACTCTGTACCAGTGTCACCAGAGAACTGCCATCTGACGTAAGGTATAATACCATCTGGGAGTTCTCGGCGAGTCCGTCCAGTGTACGCAGTCTCCACTGAGCACCCGTATATCATCTCCGATGTCAAACACTAATGGATATGGGATCATCCATCGCCCATCTGTATGCGTCGAGAAGGTATACGCTAGTCTACTCTGGTATATCGATGCCCCGTCTCGATATACCCACGACTAGGGACTTTGAAGGATGTACTTATGGACTACCATGTCCCCACTAGTATGATCCGCATCATAGTCCAGGTAGTCAAGTACTCATCCTAAGGGCTTTACCAACATGTAACAGAGAGACAATCAGTATACACGTTAAGGTCAAGAGTAACCAGATAGCATACTATCATGTCGAGCAAGAAAGTCCTCCCTATATATGTCCCAGCATCCACTACAATATACATCCAATGTACAGTAATGGCCTCTAGGGCATACACATAACTAACAATCTCCCACTTGCACTAGGGCCATCTGATAACAGTGGTTGTAGTATCTAATACTCAACCATCCCATAAAAGTCTCTTTCTGGGAATAGGCCTTCCTGAGTGGATTCGCCGTGTTATCCTCTGAGTCTGCTCTCCTAACCTCGATCACCCTGGAGATCAACCATCTCCATGATCAGGTGATACTGCCTTAGAATATGTCTGGATCACTGATGGAACCTGCGTTCCTTGGCATAAGCCATAACTCCATTGTCTCACAATGGTAGGAACGTAGTTCATCTCATGAACCAATATACACCCAAACAGCCTCTTTGGAAGCATCTTGAGTAGCGATGTATCCAGCCTTTATCGTCTAGTATGCCACGGTATCTAGCTTGGAACCCTTCCAACATACCGTCCCTTTACTGAGGGTAAAGACAATGCCTGCGACTGACATTCAGTCGTCTTTATCACCCTGGAACACTTCCAGTGATTTTCCCCAGGATCAACTGATACCATCTCACTACAACTAGTGAGTATCCTAACTTCCATTTAGATCTATCTCATAGATCCAAAATCCAGGATTTAGTAGGTATCATTGTGATAAGCGGAGATTGATCGAGCGTAGCATAGGAAACTACTTCCCTATCAAGAGTATGTCATCCACGTACTCTACGTGAATCGCCACCATACTCCCTACTACCTTTTTGTTTATACAAGGTTCATCTACCATTTTGATGATGTCAAACTCTTTGACTAATCCATCAAAACAGATGTTCCAACTCCGTGATGCCTACTTTAATCCTATAAAGCATCTTGCTCACGTTTCCGCTGCTCCCACTATCTACGAAGCCCTCTGGTTGTGTTCTTATAGACGTTCTCTTCTAAATCATCATTTAGAAAAGCAGTCAAGACACCCAACCACCAGATATCGTAGTCATGGTATGTAGCCGTGGCAAGTAGGATCTGGATGGACTTAAGCATAGCTACTTGAAAAAGGTTTCATCATAATCCACGCCTGGTAAATGATGCAAACTTTTAACAAGTCTAGCTTTGAAAGTCTCAACTTTTCCATGTGCACCAAGTAATCTTCTCAAGATATACTTGCTCCTGATGGGGATTTAACCCTTCAGATATAGCAACTAAAGTCCATACTTTGTTGGTGTATAAGGATTCCATCTCAGATCACTAAGCATCCAGCCATACTTACAGAGTCTTACTCCTAGTGGCCAGCCCGAAACTAGTTGGGTCATCATCTCATGATGCAATCCTCGCTCCTACTGTCATAGAGAAACCGAAGTATCTCTCAGGTGGGTGAGAAACCCTACTAGATCGGCGGAGAGGCTGAGGTTCGTTGGCATCTACTGAATCCTTTGGTTGTACCAAATCATCTGCTGTATTTTGTATAGCTGGAACCTTTCCAGTTCTACATAACAGACTTTGCCTCGAGCGTGTCCGGATTTTACTTTTAGACATAGGTCGGACAACCCCAAATCTTAACTAACTTAAGACATGGGCTCTTCCCATTCCATATCACATATGAAGCGGTAGGCAACTGATTTGATTGGAACCCTATTCAATAGGTATGCAACTTCTCAAGTTCATAACTCCCAAAGGAAAAAGGTAACTCAGTAGTACTCATCATAGAGCACACCATATCAGATAGGGTGTATCTGCTCCGCCCCGATGTACCATCGTGCAATGGTGTATACGGAGGAGTAATGCTGAGAGAGAATCTCATTCTCCTTCAGAATCATCCAGGAATTCCGTGCTCAAGTATTCTCCTCGTTGATCTCATCAAAGGACATAATACTTATACCCGTATTTTGGTTCTCTACTTCTAACTTATATTCTATGAATATCTCAAAAGGTTCGGACTTGTGTTTCAACAAGAACATAGATCTGAATATTGAGAGATTATCAGAGAATATAATGAAGTATAAAGAACCATTCTTGGTATGTGTAGACTGGGGACCTTCATACATCAACATGTATCATCCCAAGAGTTCAACTAACTCTTTCTCTGTTTCCAGTAAACGGAGCTATGGTCATCTTATCTTTGTGACATGACGGGCAAGTTTCAGAAGATGAAAATTCAAACTGATTTAAATATACATCTAAATGTAACTTCAGCTAGTCGGGTCGCATTGATATGATCTAGTCTACAATACCTCAAGAAGGATCCGTTCATTTCTGAACTCTTCCTCTTGTGTGTGTTCCGAATACTTAGAACTGTAGTTTGATTTAGAACGTCAATGCTTTTAGATAACGTGCCTGAACCGATCAACTTTTGATATAGGAAATGTTCAAAACATTATCCAACAATACAAAATTTTATCATTTCTTTACTGATAAAGAAACTGATATGATTTTGTATATCAGGTTCGGTATCTAATAACATTCGTTCAGAATCAATGTATCGGTAATACAGGGTGACAGTGACCGACAGACTTGGCTGCAACTCTTGCCCCGTTTTCTGCCTCATGAAACTTATCACCCGTTCTCAGTTCTTTACCTTTCTGTAGCCCATGTAACATATTACATATGCGGGATCCTGATCCGGTATCATATACCCAGGACGTAAAGGACATTGAGAAACAGTTCTGTATAATGAACACACCTGAAGATGATGCATCAGCATGCACTCTCTTCGTTTGGGCGGCACGGGAAATCTGGTATTCCCCAATTTCCTGCTCTGTCTTATAACAATTATAAGTTGGAGCGGGACCAACGTTCCCCAGCTCAGTATAACAAGCGGGTTCGGTCAATTATCCGTATTATTATCTTGATTAAGGCGTGATATGGTCGCTACCAGGAGAGAGAGAGAAGAAAACACTCAGCGTGCGCTCTTGCAAGAATAGATTGGTTATTATTTTATCTAATCAGGATGGCTCCCACTGCTTTTTTATCAAATCTTTTTTCAAACCCTAAAAGGAAAGACTAGCCGGGATTAATTACACACAACAAGTTCGCCAATCTTTCAGCCAGGACAGTGTCGGTACTTTGATGGAGGTGCCCCGTGCTTTCGCACGGACCTAATTAATGTAAACCTCGTTTTTCCAGAGGCGTAACCTCGTTAACACCTTTTTAGACACCTACTTGATCGGCTAATTGTAATGTGTAAAACTCTCCCAGGAGTAACTCTTACTCGCAGCGAGTATCGGGATCCAACTATCTCATAGATGGTATGCAATCTCATTGCAAACTTCAACACTTGAAATTCCCGATAATATTTTGCCCCAAGCGTCCTATGACCTTGACAGAGGTCAACAAACCATAGGCTGCTAGTCAAGTTCAACCCGTCATTTCTTGATTGAAGTAAACCCACCCGCACGACCCATGACAGAGGTCAACAAGGTCGCACGACTACCCTAAATCAATCACATCATATGCTTATGCAGATAAGCGCTAATCAGCTACCGCACACTACGCCTTGATAGAGGTCAACAAACGCAGCACGAATACTAACCAGTACATATCTGAAATGACGGAGGGCTACGACAGGTTTTTCTGAAAACCTATTGCGTATTGAACTTGATATCGTTGTAGAATTGAATAATTTTGAAATGGAGTGTTTTTGAGGCTTTTCTAGTTTTGCTAAAGGAGTCACTCCCGGTGAAGGGATCGTCGGTCCTTTCCTCGTCGAATGAGGTGCGGGATATATCATATATATCACTGTGCAAAGCAGAAACTCTTAAAAGCAATCAAAAGACAAACCGAGTGTGTAGCATCTGCCAGTTATTGCTAAAGGAGTCACTCCCGGTGAAGGGATCTCGGTCCTTTCCTCATCGAATAAGGTGCAGGATATATCGTATATACCGCTGTGCAAAGCAAGAACTGTAGCTACCTGTTTTATTTTGAAATTCGATTCTACAACATCTTTAGGTTTCTTTTCATTCATTAATCATATTAATGAAGTCCCATCATTTAAGTACCTAAACATCACAGATAAATACGACGTACACTTATGCCATCCGCATTCACCTCGATGTCCCCTCGTGCACCGTTAGGTTAGGTAACTAACGGCAGAGCGGGGCAGGGCTAGCGCGGGTGTAAAACATAAGTAACGTCTATATAATATATCATATATACTATATACTGTATCTATCACAAAACATCACATGATCACATCACAGATATCGCAGCAGAAGAAACATATGAAATATTGGATATACTAGGACGTCCGTGTTTTCAATACGAGCCAGTATAAAACATGGATTCCACGGTCGTGATGAATAGCCAAACCCACACCCCTAGACCCCTACGAGAGCGGAAACCAACCCTACCAATTCTAGAGTTAGGAGACCCGGCCTCGACTCCTCGAGTTGGTCTCCCACTGGACTCCAGAACCCGGTTACTTGTGCCCTCCTCCTTGGGTCTATCCTAGTGCGGAAAAGTAAATAATATACAAAAGGTGACAACTTCCGCAACCTGGAAGCGCCCCAAAAAAAAATATTACATACAAGCTTTTACATGAATGAAAATGAAAAACACTCATCTCACATAAAAACCCCCAGCTATTCAAACACGACGATCCAATATAACAAATCCAGCAACACATAACATCACATGTCATCAACGTAAGTAAATATGGGCATCCCAATTGTCATTGACATATAGCAACGAAACCGGCGATATTACATATTACACTTACGGCCACAGAAAAGAAAGTGTAAAACTACAACAGTTGGAATCCGCAACCACCTCAGACATCGCATGCCTGACCAAATGAATTACTTAGACATCGCATGCCTAACAATTATAAACCCCGCATTTTAGTCTCAAAATCGAAAACTCTTTTCAATATCAAGTCGGGAAATTCAACAAGATTCCCGACATCCTGATCGAATGCTCGTCGCAAACTTCAGTAGGCGGCCGCACCCCCGACGCCGTCGACGAAGTGCACCAAGGCGGAACACCGCTACCGGGAGTACCCGAACGGATGCTTTCTGCGACGGGGTTCTCCTACAGTCACTTGGTCGGGGCTATGGAGTGAGGCTGTCTATTAAGTTTATCGGCGAATATCCGCGTACGCTACGTGATTGCGACGGACTTTTGATCACATCAAAATTCCGTGGCAACCGATCAAGTGAGACTAAACTGCTATGTTTATAACATTCATTCAGTTATCTCATAACTATTTGTGAATTCCAATTATTGTATCCCATTCTGGATAAATAGAAAATGTCAAATTTTCCGATCGAACAATCGAACACCCAAGTTTTCCCGATACAGATCAACACATGAAACAAGTCTAAAAACATTCAGTTCGTGCCTCAGTACCAACGGTCCAGCCGTAGAAGGGTCAAGCCAACGCCTCACATGTGGCACGCCGTACTGCCCCAAACCCGCAGGTTCAAAGGGCAGTTCAAGGCGGTCACATAATCGAGTTAAAGTCTGTTGTCTTCTAAAGGGTCCATCGAGTTACTTGCACTACTTAGAACGCCTTTAAACCACGGAAAAATCCAACACTTGGAAATTTCCCGACAGGGGAAAAAGTGGGTATTTATATCCGGTCGAACTTTTTAACATATTCTAAAAATACGCGGAAAGCCACATAGACAAAGTTTGAAATTTCCGATCGAATCAACGAAGCTTCAAATCACCCCAGAATATTCAACTCTTGAATAAATATTAAAAATACCCAGAAAACACAGGAGTGAAATATAACAATTACTGTGCAAAGAATAGTCAACGAGTCAACAACATGGCCGCGGAACCGCCGCGACACGTGGGGTAAGGCCGCGGTTCCGCGGCTGTTTGACGGAGTTAGGGCACCGTTTTGTACAGTAATTCATAGAAAACCCTGCTAATTTTTCTGCATATTTTTAATCTGGAAAAAAATACAGTTTACAAAAATGTACAGAAAGGGGTGAAAAGCGGGGATTTCGGGTTCGATCGGACTTCAAACTCCGTCTAGACTTCGCCTAAGGCTCTAGCTAGGCTCTGATACCACTGTAGGGTTCCTAGGCACTCTCAAGAGGTCTCAGAAGACATCAACCATGCCAATTTCAAAAATTACGGTGCCGAGAAACCCTAGACTACGGATCGTTGGCTAGAATTCTAGGCGAAAGAATGAAACTAGTTTACAACTAAACTAAAAGAACGGAAATACAACCTTTGTAGATCCGGTCCTCCACCTCCATAGCTCCGTAATGAACTCTCCTCGCTGTCCAAATCGAAATCCGGGCTCTTGCATCGGCTTCATCAGAGAAATGGGCGGGCAAGGTCGTCGGCTTCGTGCCGAAGATGATCTACGTCGAGGCATCACTAGATCAAGCTCCGACTTCACCAAGTCAAGAAACTTGTGAAGAAAACATACTCTACTACTTGGCAAGAGGTAGAGGATGAAGAAATAGGAAGTGGGTAGACTTTAGAATTGGATTTCTCACTTGTTTTCATCACTTGCCATTGATGTAGCAAGCTTTCTTCATGGAAGAAGAAGATGATGAAGAAGAAGAAGATATGATAAGTTATTTAAAAAAGATAATAAAATGAATACTTATCATAATCTTAACCTTAGTTAATTGTAGAGAATTGACTAAGGTTAGGTTGAATGGTTAGGGTTAAGGATGAGAACAAAAAGGTCAATTAGTCAAAGCTTCATGAAGCTTCAACTAAAAACAAATGAAGCCACCATTCATTTATCTTTCAATTTATTCAAAATGAATAAATAAATAAGATAAATGAATAAGTAAAAACCCTAATCAACAACTTAACCATGGTTTAATTCTTTACATTTAACCGAAAAAACATGTATCATCAAACATGATACAATCTTGTGTACAAAAGTATATCACATATACAATGTGCACAATCCAAGTGAGAAAATCCATTTAAAGTGAACCAATACTAGTTAATGCAAAGTAATATATCAAATATATAATTATGCATTAAATCATTAAATCAACACTTGATTTAACGATCCGGTCATATCGCATACAACCGACTAATATCCAATGTATCGGTTTATCGAATCAATCCTTGATTCGATAACTAGGTTATATCGCATACAACCATTCGACACATTCATCGCTAGAATGGAATACGGTATCACATACACGTATTATTCTCGGTCCCGCACATATCTCATATGCGCTCCTATTTTGTTTCGCTTGAGCCAGGAAACCACTGTGTAGGACTCTAAAGACTCGTCAATACGCCGGCAGCAGGTGATGATCATATCAAACACCCACAAGCCGCAAGCGGTCTGCGAAACGTAACGGCCACCCGGGTATTGAGCGATCAGAAGATCGACGAGCAAGCCCGCTCACACTCCAGTGAATCCAACCAGTAACACTACCGTACAGTCCGGTCTCGTCGTCTGATATGTCGCATATCTTGCATAGGGGTGGTAAACGTCAGACCCCAATAGCTCGATAAGTCGTGTCGATATGAGGTCTATAACAATTCGAGAAACTACTGGTAACACTTACCAGTAAATCTCAGCAACCCTGTCCAGGGATTTCCTGTTATAGCCAATCGAATACAGCGCAACATCAACTCCCTATACCGGGAGAGATGAATCCCCTCCTATCGCTCATTGCCTCCATGTGACTCGGGACTGTACCCAAAAACCACCGTTTTGCATGCCCTCTTGGACGTGGTAAAATGGAAATCAAAGCACAGTGGGAACCACACAAGACTCTATGACGATCTCGGTTCAACAGACTACTCTGTACCAGTGTCACCAGAGAACTGCCATCTGACGTAAGGTATAATACCATCTGGGAGTTCTCGGCGAGTCCGTCCAGTGTACCCAGTCTCCACTGAGCACCCGTATATCATCTCCGATGTCAAACACCAATGGATATGGGATCATCCATCGCCATCTGTATGGGTCGAGAAGGTATACGCTAGTCTACTCTGGTATATCGATGCCCCGTCTCGATATACCCACGACTAGGGACTTTGAAGGATGTACTTATGGACTACCATGTCCCCACCAGTATGATCCGCATCATAGTCCAGGTAGTCAAGTACTCATCCTAAGGGCTTTACCAACATGTAACAGAGAGACAATCAGTATACACGTTAAGGTCAAGAGTAACCAGATAGCATACTATCATGTCGAGCAAGAAAGTCCTCCCTATATATGTCCCAGCATCCACTACAATATACATCAAATGTACAGTAATGGCCTCTAGGGCATACATATAACAAACATATAATAAGTAGGTTCGTTCAATACATCCATATTATTATCTTGATTAAGGCATTTCATTGGTCGCTACCAGGAGAGAGAGAAGGATAATCACTTTGCGTGCGCTCTTTGCAAGATTAGGTTGGTTATTTTATCTAATCAGGATGGCTCCCACTGTTTTTATCAAATCTTCCTTCAAACCCTAAAAGGTAAGATTAACCGAGATTAATTACACTCTACAGGTTCGCCAATCGTTCGGCCAGGCAGGTATCGGTACTCCGAGGGGGGTTACCCGTGCTTTCGCACGGACCTAATTAAAATAAACCTTGTTTCCCTAAAGGCATAACCCCGTTGACACCTTTCTAGACACCTACTTGATTGGCTAATTGTAAAGTGCAAAACTCTCCCAGGAGTAACTCTTACTCGCAGTGGGTATCGGGATCTAACTATCATATAGAAGGTATGCAATCTCATTGCAAATTTCAACACTTGAAATTCTCGATAATGTTTTTACCCCTAGCGTACTATGACTCTGATGGAGGCCAAACTACCCATAGGCTGCTAGTCAAGTTCAACCCGTTCATTTCTTGATTGAATTAGACCTACCCACACGACCCTTGACGAAGGCCAAACAATGTCGTACGACTACCCTAATCCAATCGCATCACATGCTAGCAGATAAGCACTAATCAGCTACTGCACACTACGCCTTGACGAAGGCCAACAAACGCAGCACGAATACTAAATAGTACTTATCTGAAATGAAGGAGGGCTATGCAGGTTTTTAAGAAAACCATGAGCGTAATGAACTTGATATCATTGTACAATCTAGTGATTTAGAAAAGGGGTGTTTTTGAGGCTTTTGCTAGCTTCCCTAAAGAGGTCACTCCCGGTGAAGGGATCTCGGCTCTTTCCTCATCGAATGAGGTGCTGGATATTCATGAATAACACTATGCAAAGAAAGAACTAGAGAAGCAGTCAAAAGGCAAAACCGAGTGGGTTGTAGTATTTTCTACTTTCGCTAAAGAGGTCACTCCCGGTAAAGGGATCTTGGCTCTTTCCTCATCGAATGAGGTGCTGGATATTCATCAAGGAATACCACTATGCAAAGCAAGAACTAGAGCTACCTTTTTTGAAAATTTTATTTTACAATATCTTTTGGTTTCTTTCTTTTCATTAATATCATTAATGAAGTCCCATCAATTAATGTTTCCTAAACATTACAGAAAAATGAAACGAAAATAGAACGTACGCTTATGCCATCCGCATTCGCCACGGGGCCCCGTCATGCACCGTTAGGTTACATAACTACCGGCAGAGTAGGGGGTGGACTAGCGCGGGTGCAAAACATAAGCAACGTTTATTATATATCATATATATAATATTACATTCGTCTCACGCAGTTATATGATCAACATCACAGAATCAAGCAGCATAAGAAACATATGAAATATTAGATATACTAGGATGTCCGTGTTTTAAATTTAGCCAATAATGTAAAACACGGATTCCACGATAGTGATGAATAGCCAAACCCACATCCCTAGACCCCTACGAGAGCGGCAAGTAACCCTGCCAATTCTGGAGTTAGGAGACCCGGTCTCAACTCCTTGAGATGGTCTCCCACTGGACTCTAGAACCCGGTTACTTGTGCTACCCGCCTTGGGTCAATCATAATGCGGAAAAGTAAATAATATACAACAGTGGTGACATTATCCTCAACCTGGAAGTGCCCTAATAAAAGAATATTACATGCAAATTTTATATGAATGAAAATAAAAACCCTCATCTCACATAAAAACCCCCGGCTATTCTTTCAAGACGATCCAATAAATCATATCAACAACAACACATAACATCTCATTACATCAATGTAAGTAAATATGCGTATCCCTAAAACTTGTTGATATATAGCAACGAGATTGGGATACCCCACATATTACACTTACGTTCGCAGAAAAGAAAACAGAAAACTACAATAATTAGAATCCGCAATATCCTTAGAGATCATAAAACCGGAATATCTCATATTCCAGATTTCATGCCTAACTTATAAAACTTGCATTTTAGTCTCAAATTGAAAACTCTTTTCAATTGGCTGTCGGATAATTCAACAAGATTCCCGACTTAGTGATCGCGTACATTACGCAATTGCGACGGAGTTTTGATCCGAATCAAAACTTCGTGGCAATCGATTGAGACTAAACGGCTAGCTTTATAATATATTAACTAGTTTTCATAAAACTAATTAATCCGGATTCTAATAATTGTATCACACACATCACAAAGCTTGTAAAGTAACCGCGACATTAGAATTCCGCACGCAATTAGCAAACTTAACCAATTTTTCCAAGACTTGAAAAATCCAGTGAGCTAAAGTTCCAAAACCGATCGTTTTAAGCCAATCCGGGAGTCGAAACGAACTCGAAACCCGCCTGAATCTTCACGGAGGAAAAGATCCCAAAATTAAGTATCAAATGGGGGGCCTAGAAGAGGTACCATAGCCCCGATGACACTACGAGGTGGCCAGGGGGTGAGGCAGACCCGAAACTGCCTAAGGTGGGGCAGTTTCGGGTTCCCACCGCCAAGACCGCATTATGGTGGCTTTAGGTGGGCCCATCCGTTCGGTCCCCCCCCCCGGGTGTCCCTGAGGTGCGCACGCTCTACCAAGCGACTTCTCGGTTCAAACTGTGAGCCCGCGAGGTGTGCAAACAACTCAAAACATCATTTTGGAAAACTGTTTTTATCGACAGTTTTTGCGGGACAAAAACGGCGGATTTCTAATGTTTCTACAAGTTATCCTAATGTTTTAGCTTGGCTTTGATACCATGAAAGTCGACCATAGCACCACCATGAGATTCTAGTGTCATCAAACATGCCAAATTTTAATTTTTATTAGGTGCTAAGTTAGACTAACAAGATCTTTATTAGATTATTCTGGTTTGCCTTTGTGATGTGATGAACTAAAGAAAAGAAAAAAGCATACAACCTTTGTAGTTCGAGTCCTTCACTTCACATGCTCTATGTAGTAGTCCCGTGACTCCACTAGGCTCTACTTGAGACTTTGGACGAGCTTCCTCCGATGACCTTCATGCAGAAGATGATCCACGCGAAGTCCCTCCACCTCAAGCTACCTCTACACTAAACTCTTTAGCGTAGGAAACACGCTACACTCGATCGCTAGTCAAGTTTAGGATGGTGAAGTAGGGGATGTTAAAGCTCGCTTGTTTGTGTTCAAGCTTCATGATTCACATCTCATGTGAGGGTTGAAGCTTGAATAATGGCAATGAGGAAGATGAAGAAGCTAGAGAGAAAACATGGGAGCAACTAAGGAAAAATGGCTAAGTGTTGAGAATGAGAAAAAATTGAATGGCAACTCTTGACCCCCACTCATTCAAGCATGAAATTTTTCAATATAAAATTGTAACCATACTTGAATAGCGAGTCAAGATGAATAAACAAATATAACTCCCATACTTGCAACCATGCTCTCAATTTACACCTCATTTATATTTTTCTCAAAAATAGAAAATCAAGACATGCTTTATGATTATATATATATATATATATATATATATATATATATATATAAATATATATATATGTATGTATGTATGTATGTATGTATGTATGTATATGTATGTATGTATGTATGTATATTAATATATACATTATGAAAAATAATTAGTGAGCTAATGATATTAGTTAAGATATAATCATATCACATATAATGTATATCACATAATTAAATCAACACTTGATTTAATAATCCGGTTATATCACATATGACCAACAAATATCATATATCTGTATATCACATTATCAAATAAATACTTGGTTCAATAATCTGGTTATATCACATATAACCGAACCGATAACAGATAACTGCCACTATGGTATCACATACACGTATTTAATCGGGCCCACACATATATCACATATGTGTCCTACTTCGTTTCGCTTGAACCAGGGAACTTCTGTGTGGGACTCTAAAGTCTCGTCAATACGCCTGCGGTAGGTGATGATCACATCAATCACCTACAAGCTGTCAGCGGTTCTAGCCGGACGTAACGACTACAAGGGTATTGAGCGATACGAACATCAACAAGCAAGCTCGTCCATACTCTCCAGGAAGCCTATCAGTAACACTATCGTACAGTCCGGTCTCTTTGTTTTATATGGCGCATATCATGTCTAGGGGTGGTAAAAGTCAGTCCCTAGTAACGTGATAAGTCATGCCGATGTCTGGCCTATAACAGTTCGAGAAACTACTGATAACTCTTATTAGTAAATCTCAGCAGCAGCCCTGGAAAGGAACTTCTAGTTATAGCGACTCGAGCATAGCGCAACATCAACCCCCAATACCGGGAGAGACGAAACCCCTCCTATCGCTCATTGCCTCCATGTGACTCGGGACTATACCCAAAATCCACCTGTTTGCAAGACTCCTTTGAGCCGTAGTAAGGAGGAAATCAAGGCACAATGGGAGCCACACAAGACTCTATGACGATCTCGGGTCTACAAACTAACCCGTACCAGTGTCACCAGACGATAGGTATATTGTTGGATATAGTGCCCTCAAGGCAATTATCGTAATCGCAGGCAGATGATTATGATGATTGAGGGAGGACCTAAACCGATAAAACAGTCTTACTCATGATGATAGTATGCTATCCGGTTTGTCTTTATCATCATATACATATTGATAGAGCCCATAGGATTTTTTCTTGACCACCAGCATTATGATGGCGATCATATACGTGGGAGCTGGGGGTCTATAAGCACATCCTTAAATGTCCCTAGTCGTGGGAATATCGAGACTGGGCATCGATACTCCAGTGTATACTAGTGTATACTAATCGAGACCCCGACGAAGGGCAGTGGCCAGGTCTCACAAGCCATTGGTGTTAGTTTGTTCACTGAAGATAGTATACAGGTGCTCATTGGGTTATGAGTACACTTGACGGACTCGCTGGGAACCTGCTAGTTGGTATTATAAATATTGTCAGATAGCAGTTCCCAGGTGACATATATACAGGTTAGTCTGTCGAATGGAGATCGTCATTTGTCTCGTGTGAGTTCCCACTGTGCTTTGATTACTGCCATACCACGGCTCAAAGGAGTCGTGCAAACAGGTTTTAGTTGGGTACAGTCCCGATCCATATGGAGGCAGTTATCGGATCGTCGGGGATTCGTCTCTCCCGGTATTGGGGGTTGATGTCACGTTGTGTACAGATGGCCATCACCAAAATTCCGTGGCGAGGGTGGACGAGAACTATCGATCCAGGATCGATAGTTTCTCAGGTGGTGATGGGTTTCATGCCGACACTAAATGTCGCGTTGTTAGGGGTTTGACTTTATCCACCCCATAGACTCGATATGCGATACTCTTAGACGAACAGATCGGACTGTACGGATATTGTCACTGTCAGGCTCAGTAGGGGTTCTGCATGAGTTTGCTCGTCGGCCTCCCTTTCGCTCAATACCTGGGTAGTCGTTACGTACAGCTAGTACCGCTGACGTGCTCGTGGTTAAACTCACTGCCAGCGTATTGACGAGTCTTTAGAGTCCCACACAGAGGGTTTCCCTGGTTCTAGCGAAATGATATAGTAGCCGTATTGGATACGTGCAGGGTTCCGATCGATTGATGTACATTGTACTCGGACTTTCGATTGGACAGTTGATAATACTAGCCGGCTCGGGTTTGATCCGGATTATTAAATCAGGTATTGATTTAATAATTTGCGTATATGTATTTCGGTACGTATATTCTAGTATTATATTCTTTGTGTTATTCTATCTCTTTGAGTATTCGTATTTCGATACGAATGCAGGTATGTATATACAGTAGAATGTAATCCGTATTTTTTACCGGAAAACATTCAAGAAGGTGGCCACCTCATTTTTTGGATTTGAACATTTTTAGAAAATGGTAAATGAGGTGGAAAAGAAAATGAGGAGAGTATGGTGATGACCATGCTTGCATAGTGAACACAAATGAATTGTTAATTCATTTGTGCTCACTATTCAAGTATGTGAGCTATTTTAAAATGCAAAGAATTGTTTTACAAAACCTAGCTTGCTCATTTTCTCTATCTAAGAGAGATCAATTTTTTTTTGCATGCTTCATTTTTTTTCACTTGAGCAAGCTTTGAGCTCCTTCACCTTTTGTGCTTCACTATCTTCTATTTTTCCATGGTTGTTTCCACCTTCAAGTTTTGAGATAGAAAACACTTAGAGATCATACACACTACATCCTAGGCTCTCTAGGGTAGCATCCTAGAGACCCTAGTTGCTCCACTTGCCTCTTGATATGGAGCTAGAGCTGGAATCACATCCCTCGGGTGGATCATCGGAGATGAAGGAAGACCGGCAACCAAACCACATCACGGAACCACTAGGATCTTGGAATGAAGACTGAGGACACGGATCAACTCGGTATAACGATTCTAACTTCCTTTTTAGCTTGCTAGATTAGGGTTTAAGATCAATCCGTAAATCGGGTAATGGTAGCGCCAATTTAGAAAAATTTTGTTCCGCATTTGGCCACATTTTAATGGCCGGGGCGCTGCCGTAACCCTTCATGGTATCAGAGCCACCCTTTAAACCCTTAGCTAGCTAGTTTAGACAATGTTAATGTATCGAAATCGAAACAAACACGAAACATTGCACTGCAGATTCTGGTCTCTGTGGATTTTCTAAGTCTTCAAAAAAAAATTAAATAAGTGCAGAAGACTTCTTGAGTGACCAATAGAACATACCCAAAAAACGAGACCAATCCATCGGATTTTGGCCGAGCACTTTCATCAAAAATCCGAGGAGGCCGGCCATTTAGAGGCATTTGGGTTCGGTTTTTGGGGTGTGGTCTTGTCTCTGGAATCTCAGTTTAGTGGTATTTTTTATTTAGCCTAGTTTTCATGTTATGTTATCTGATGTTCGGGGGCTATTCGGGGTGTTTCGAAGTCGATGTTTTAACACTGTTTAAATGTTTTTATCAGTACATACATTATTATCTGCGACCGTGAATGTCATTTGATCGGTACAACTCGTCTAATAGCTATATGTCTTTTAGACGGGTGTATGAACGTGACATTCACGTTGATGTTCTATGTTGTGCTGTGATGTTGGTTGGATCGTCCTGGTGGATAGCTGTGGTGCAATGTTAGTACAGTTTAATTTCATTTGTACATTTGATATTGCGGGGAGAGCGTTCGATATGTAGACTGCCGTCACTGCCAGTTTGTATATTATTCTTTTGGGGCACGACCGGGCTGAGGTCAATGTCACCCTTGTATATTATTTTCTTTTCTGTACTAGGATTACCCCGCGGTGGAGTGCATGAATAGCCGGGTTCTAGAGGGCAACGGGTCCGCATCACATGGAGTTGAGATGGTGGGGACCTTACTCTAGAATTGGCGGGCAATTCGCCGCACTCGTAGGGGGTATAGGATGACCCAAGAGGGATGTTCAAGTTACCGGATTCCGTGAAGTGCTGGGTGGCCCATTCACGTTGCTGAAGGGGGCTGCCTTGCTTCTGGTTTTGCGGGTAACTTGCCGCGCTCGTAGGAGTCTAGGTTTTCATTGCACAGGCTATCCACAAGACAGGGAACTTCAGGTCTCATTTGCGGCTCAAATGAAACCCGGGGCTCCAGATTATCCACCTTTCTGTTTTGTTTCTGTGATGCTTCACTGATGTTACTTTATATCATGCCTGGGATGATTGTTATATATTTATATATATACTAGTAGATGTTGTATATGTTTTGAACCCACTCTAGCCCAGTCCCTAATCTGTCGTTAGTTAAGTAACTTAACGGGTGATGACGGGAACCAGTGGCGAATGCAGGTGTCATATACGTATATTTTATTTTCGTTCTTTTCTGGTGTGATTATTTGATGGGACTGTATTGATTCTTATCAATGAAAGGATAAAACAAACCTATATGATGTTGTTGGAACCAAGTTTTTAAAAAACTGACTTTACAGACGTTCTCTTTTTCTTTGCACAGTGGTATTCAGTTTGGAATATCCAGCACCTCATTCGACGAGGCAAGGGTCGAGATCCCTTCATCGGGAGTGACCCCTTGAGTAAAATTTTGCGTCAACGTAATAACTTCACTATAGTCATTTCCTTTTGTTTTGCATCGTGGTATTCAGTTTGGAATATCCTGCACCTCATTCTACGAGGAAAGAGCCGAGATCCCTTCACCGGGAGTAACCTCTTTAGCAAAAGTTTTCGCCACTATATATTTCTAAAACCACTCGGTTCCTTCAACGATATCAAGTTCACTAAGTTAAAGGTTTTTTGCCAAAAAACCAGCCGTAGCCCTCCATCATTTCTTACAAGTATTGCTTAGTATTCGTGATGCGTTTGTTGACTGTGTCAAGGCATAGTGTGCGGTAGCTAAGTTGTGCTTGTTTGTGGCATATTAATGAGATTGGTTAGGATAGTCGTGCGGCCTTGTTGACTTTTTCAAGGGCTCGTACGGGTGGGTTTAATACAATCCTGGATAATGACAGGTTGAACTTGACTAGGACTCTTTGATTTTTTGACTGTGTCAAGGTCACTTGGGTCCTAGGGGTAAAAACACATATCGGGAGTTTCAAACATACAGGAAACTTGCCAGGATTGCGTATACCTTCTAGAGTGTGGTGACTTGAGTGGCTTCCATCAAGTTATCATGCAATGATAGTTGGATCCCGATTCCCACTGATGAGTAGCATTACTCCTCGGGTGATTCCGACTAATTCTCCTTTTAGGTTTGGAGGCGAATTCGAGGAAACAGTGGGAGCCATCCTGATTAGATAAAGTGATTAACCATTATGATCTAGATTAGAGTGCACACTGAGGGTTTCTTTTCTCTCTCTCTTTGGCTATGACTATGAACCACCTATGACTAAAACTTATGAACCAAGTTAACCGAACCTTCTTAAAACACTTTGGCTTATGGAATGTCATGGTGTCGCATACATCATTACCAATTCTATATCACCTTTACATTTCTCCAGAACACCCCGTATCACTACGAACATCCACTTCCATTGGATAAATCCATCGTATAGTTACATACGAACTCGAAGGAACTTATTCGAGGATGGATTCTGGTTCTAGAGATATTGAATAGGATTATTCGGTTGTCTTTTCTCTTTACCTTCTCTCAGGTTGTGAGGGCTCCTAGGATTAGGAGAGGGTACACCTATTATGCTTATTGGATAGTCTTCTTCTAAACCTTAGGCTGGTGCCTAATGGTAGGGAAGGAAGAAAACCAATTAAGCTTAAGTATGTTGTACAGAAGATAATAAGTAAAGACATATAAAGGGATTAGAATAATGGAAAAGGAAATTGCGACCACCATCTTTCATGAAAAAGACCGTGTATACCCCTGCCACTCCTACATCAACTTTGCGTTTCTCTAGAACACTTCATTTCAATACGGATATCCACTTCCATTAGATATGCCATCGTATAGTTACATACGAACTCGAAGGAATTCGTTCCAGATTCGAGGATGGTTTCCGGTTCAAGAGAAATTGGATAGGATTATTCAGATGTATTTTCCCTTTACCTTCTCTCAGGTTGCAAGGGCTCCTAGGATTAGGAGAGTACACCTATTATGATTATTGGATAGTCTTCTTCCAAACCTTAGGCTGGTGCCGAAGGGTAGGGAAGGTAGAAAGCCAATTAGCCTAAAGAAGGTGTACAGAAGGCGTTCTCGTGGTCATTATGCCGAGTTAGGGTTTCATTCTTCTAGAGGGTCCATAGAAACACCTGCATGTTCTTCCGAATACCTTAAACTTGGGAAAATGGGTTTCTGACAATCGTTCGAACCTTTTAACTTCGTCTGGACGGCATGTGAATACCCTTCGTCCGCACGCTAAACAATGCTTCAATCCTCAAGAATAAATGATACCCTAATGGTCATCACATTCGAGCCGCAGCTCCTTCTGCCCGTGCGACCGTGGTAACAGAAACCCCCATCCGATATCGACGAAGATAAATCAAAGGAAAGAATAGAATACGGTGCAATGAAATGTACATCCTAAGGCTTCTTAAGCAGAGTAGCGTATCGTAAGTATGCCGCGGATCATACCCACGGTACGTCACTCTACCTAAGTCACATACTCCATCAACCAAGGTCAACCTAGACTTAGACAAGGGTTAAACCTAGCGCTCTGATACTAACTTTGTCACGACCCGAAGGTACGGAACGTGACCGGCACTTAAATTACGAAACGTCTAGAGGCGTAACGTAATCCATGCAAGCCGAAGCCCAGAAATCTAAACCATTTAAAAGAAGAAGTAAAGAAAAACATGTAGGAATACAAGTTTAAAAGCAACATCAAATTTTCTCAAAAATTTCGGCAGAGTCTCCTTTGTAAAAACTGGCCCCAAACGGGTACAAACAAGAATAATATAAATACAAACAATAAAAAGGCATCCCCAAGTGGGAGCTAGCTCTATGCCAACAGGCGGAAACAACCACACAATGCATAATAATATACAACGCCAAAGGGCGAGGCTCAAAACTCAAAAGAAAACCAAATCCACCAGAAACCATAATAATACAAGCGCGACTCTAAGGTCGAAATAAAAACAACAGGTCTTCTAAACTATCAAGAATACAAGTCTGGTTGATGGAGCTTACTAGATACAAATGAAATAATAAAAGTACAACGGCGGTCCTGATACAAGTGAACCAACCTACCAAGCAAATCACCCTGAATGAAATGATGTGCCAGCAAGCTGCCAAGAAAAACCTGTACATCAAAACCTGTAAGAAAAATTTGGCACAATGGGGGTGAGTTGCTAACTCATGAGTAGAAGACATCTGCGAGAAGAAATCGAATGCACGACGCCGTCCTAGGTCATAATAATATACTTAATATATCACTAGACATTTAGTAGTTGCAGGGTAATAAACTATGCGTAAGTGCAAATGCTCAGTGCTCGTGTCAGTGCCTCAAATAGTAACATGTCATGTGTATGAGTATGCATGCACCATGAATGTAAAACAATCAACCATGAAATCTGGATATATCTGTACAAGAAATCTTTAACTTTTATCATAGTAAAATTTGTATAGAAATCTGAAACATCATCGATGAAATCCATGGAAATCCGTGTCAAGCATCGACACAAAACATGTAAATCTCATGTCTCAATACCTCATAGTCTCAATATCTCGGGCTCCGTCAGTCCGGATCGGCCCACATCATCAAATCTCATGACAACGGTCGGTATCCTCCGGATATCCGCCACGCCGGACATCACCAGTAGGTAGTCTTCCCCTGTCAGGCTCATCGTCTACAACTCGATCTTCTTGCCCCGAGATACCATACCGGGCCCACCTTGTACCCGAGACGGTTCATGCACTCCTCGAATCGGGTCTCGAAATCCAACAGAAAATATGAAATCTCATGGTGGACGACACATACATCACGAGAAAACCGCAACTTATATTTTAAAAGAGAGGGAGAGAGAGAGAGAGAAGTTTTTAAATATATTCTTGCGGTTTTCTCCAAAATCCAGAAATCTCATAGAAATCCAAAATCCTAAAATTATGAGTGTGTAATAATGAGTATCGGCATAGCCTCACAATACTGCATGATAACATGAAAATGTGAATGCATGAAGTGTCTAAGTAATAAATGCAATGTCTAAACTAGCACATAAGAGTAATCACACAATATCATATTGATCTAGCCTTTAGCTGATTCTATCAATAAAAGATAATATGTTCTAAAGTATACGTGACATGTAATTACCGATGATGATGTGTGTGAGCCGGCAAATAAGTGTACGTGGAACATGTGCATCATCGGTAATGGTTCTGGTGTCCTAACAGACAGAGTTTCATATTAACTAAAGAAACATATGTATGAACATGCAACGTGATGATTACAATCTGAATATAAAGATGAATGTGTACTAACCACTCATTTGGAATATACATATCTAACTACAACTATATGACTCGAGCCTAAACTGTTATCTATCTAACCCACAAAGGAACTAAACTAAAGAAACTATTCGATAGGAAATAAGAGTCAACCTAAGGTCTGAGTCGATATCTCTAATAGTCGGCGATCCAGCCTCAATAGCGTCACGTACATAGTACGACTTTCTCGAATCAAGAGTGCGGATCAATCATCACATCTATGCCTCGTACGGTAAAATCCATCGTACGGCATCCCAAAATCGGGGTATGGGTCAACTATCACCTATGTACATAATCATTCGTATAATATCATCGTCAAATATTATCATGATCAAGGGTACTGTGCTATAATCGCATACATTCCAACATCATCAAACATATATCATTGTCTGTGTAAATATACATCGTTAAATGGTCCTCAGAAATATCATGTCACATATATCATATCGTGATTAAGTCACATATATCATATCGTAATTAAGTCACATATTACAGTCCGGGTTCTATTCTAGAGTCTCGTATATCTCAATGTCATCATCACCTATTATCGTTTATGTATACATATCCATTTTCTCATTTCCCAACGATCCGCTAATATCATAGTACATCTCATATCATACTCGATCGTACATCTTAAACTCACGGCATCACGCCCAATCATACTGACTCCTTCCCAGATATCATATAACCTCCCCATATCACGTGTATATGTTATATGTATATATATATACCTATAGAAACCTACACACAATCATATACACACACACACACACACACACATATACATATACACCAAGTTAAATGTATGTGTGTGCGTGTATGTGTGTGTCTACCTGAAACCTACAAATTCCCTCTAGGGCATTCATTCTCTAGTTAAGCCTTTCTAAATCGGTCTAGTCCAACCTAAAGTCTTTAATAGGATCCTACTCGCCAAGAATTTAAGGTCACGTCCGACTTCCTAATGACAGTAAGTAATATCCCTATTCTACGTTTGCGGGGGTGCTAAATGCCATTCACCGACTTCCCCCGTAGATATACATCTACTCACCTGGCCCTTGTCTGTCGAAGTCGATGCCACCCTCCTTTTCTTCATCATCCGAAGTCCACGTAATGGGTACCTATACGCAAACATATATAATATCGTAAACCAAATCACGGACAAAACCAAAACAGTGCACGAACGTGTATAGGTTAAAACCTATGACCCGCTCATGCAAAAGAACCAAATCTCGCTCGATATCGGCATACAAACGCCGATTGATCGAGATAAAACACCAACAAACAACTCGTAGTTCCAAAACTCATTAATTATAATATAAAATATGGTTTAAATTATCGAAACCTTAAAATCGATCAAATCGTCCTATTTCGCAAAAACCTAGAAAACGTCAATTTACCGTTTTACTTCAAAACTTGATGTTTAAATGAAACTAATGGTCATAATATTCACTAAATATCATAACTAAGTCATAACTTGATGTTTAAATGAAACTAATGGTCATAATATTCACTAAATATCATAACTAAGTCATACAAATTATTACTATATTTTTATCACACTAATTTATATTAAATTGAAAGTTCTAGTTTGCAATTTTATCAAATTTCAATACCTTGTAAGCAAAAATTCACAATTCCACAACTAAACTTGATTTTCCATGAATTAAATTATTAAACTACAATTTATGATGTTAATAATTTCATTAAACCATAATTAGATTTGAAATCTCAATTATTTAAGCAATTTCTAAAACCTAGTTAGCAAAATAGCATATTTATCTCATTTTATTAACTAACGTTTCAAAACTGATAATTAGATTAGGTTTTTCATTCGTTTAACATGTTAATATTCTCATTAAAACCGCAATCTAATGATAAAAACCTTAATTAGAATTTTATCTCACCAATATATATATATATATATATATATATATATATATATATATATATATATATATATATATTGTGAAAACATAGTTTGCAAAATTGTTTAATTTAAACAATTTTGAAACAACAATTTACAATACATCAACCATACTATATTTTTCATTTCTAAAAATGTTAAACTACTTATTATAACCCCACTCAATTTATAAAAACCCTAACTTCATTTTAAAACCCTCTCTTGAATTTTTTTTATTTAGCAATAAAACCAATTTAAAAACTAATTAAACACTTAATTAAGCTAAATTAAGTAATATATTAGCATTCAAACCAAGGGCTTAGAATTATACCTCACATATGAGATCCAACATTAAAATATGCCTCCAAAAGAATGGTTTCCTACTCCAAAATCCATCCTAGATGAACAAAGAATAATGGGTAGGATTTAAATTAGGAATTTATGGGTTTTTATTTGAATTTTTGATGAAATATGGAGGATTTTTGAAGTAAAATCAAGTGGAGAAATGGGGGGGGGGGCTGCCATGGGGGAGGCCGGACACTAGCATGGGAGGAAAAGAGAGGAAGAAAAGAATGAAGAATGGTGTAGAAGGTTCTCCAAAATAATACATCTTTTATGTCTTTTCAACATTTTCTTTATTTATTAATTTTTTTTCTTTTCAACAAAATGATCCTAGAAAAATCTAGAACCATGAAGAGATTTGAGAAATAATTTTGCATAAACACACTTGATTCTAAGATATCAAGGTTCACTTTGTCAAATTAACCCATTTCAAATTTGTAATTTACACTAATTTAATGTATATTTAAAAGCTTATGTTAATATTTAAAATAATTAATTAAGGAAAAATATTTAAGTAAACTAATAATTTATAAGTGACTAAATAAATACCAAATACTAGTAATTATATAATTAAAATAGGTCTTTTTAAATTTATGATGAAAAATAATTATGGTTAAGTTTTACGAAAAATATTGTTTATTTTACCGATAATCAGAAAATTCGCCTAAAGGATTTTTATTTATTTATTTATTTTTAAAACGTTACAATCTTCCCCCCTTAAAAAAATTCGGTCCCCGAATTTAAATTAAAACTCCCCCAATTACTAAAACATTCAGCCAAAACACTCAAATCGTCGGGGCTCCGAAATCATCAATACATAAAACACATCTTAGCGCAATGCATGCGCATGAAAAACGGGTACATAACTCAAATTCAAAACTCCGTCAAACATAACGCAATCATCGGAATTATGGTGAGAATAAAATATCAAAGCCCAATACGAAAATCAACATGATATAAATCAAAACTATATCTTATATATAGTGTACATCGTAGTAAAATCGGCTAAACTTCTTAATAAAGAAGCACGCAAAAAAACCCTTTTTAAAATCGCCGTACGATACGCTTGTCACGGCATAAGTAGCGGACGTTTATTTTTTTTAAAAATAGCAATACATATATATCTTTTATTTAACATACACGTCCCGCCTGGTTTCTAAACCAAATAGTAATTATTATAAAACATACTGCTCAAAATGAAATCAATCCCAATCACATCATAAAAATATCATGTGCGTCCGGTGCGCACTGAAATCGAAACCAAATACAGATGCCACGAATACGCACAGAAACAAAACTGAGTGCAATGGGTGTGCACCAAAAACATCTGTCAAGTGCAACGGGCGTGCACGACAATAATATCAGGTGCATCTAATCTGCACAAAACCCCGATTTAGTGCATCTGGTGTGCACAAAATCGTATCAAATGCGTCAAGTGTGCACAAGAATCTCAATCAAGTGCACATGGTGCACGCAAACATACACCGAATATCAAAATCGAAATCACAGTACGAAAAATGCATGAAAACTAGGTCGAAGCATACGTCAAAATCATGTGCAGCCCATATGCACGAAATCAAATCAATATCTCAAAATGGATAAAACCAAATCGAGTGCACTGGGTATGCACAAAACAACATCAATACCACTGATATATGAAACACGAATAGAGTGTAATGAATGCACATATAGGAAATACCAATCATAGAACAAAATCCTCAAAATACCAAAATCCAAACAACGGAAATATGAAATTCAAATCACCAAATCGCAATCGTAAACACTATCGTCAATATGCGCCTCTTTCTTCTGGTGTCGACTGATTCGAACTCGTCTCTTTGTAGCTGTGCTGACTGCGCTACAAACGACAATACTCATATCTAGAGTCCCCCACGTAATCCAGACTACGTTAAACTTTTCCGGACTACGTTAAACTTTTCGACCGATTCATCAAAATCCCATAATTCCCCGAGAGTTCAACACTCAAGTACAGTTTAAAAATATTCAGTACATGCCCCAGCATCTGCGGACCAGCCGTAGAAGGGCAAACCCAAGCCTCACTAATGGCACTGCGGAACTGCCGTAAACCCTAAGGTTCAAAAGCGTTCTCGTGGTCATTAGGTCGAGTTAGGGTTTCATTCTTCTAGAGGGTCCATAGAAATACCTGCATGTTCTTCCGAATACCTTAAACTTGGGAAAACGGGTTTCTGACAATCATTCGAACCTTTTAACTTCGTCTGGACGACATGTGAATACCCTTCGTCCGCACGCTAAACAATTCTTCAACCCTCAAGAATAAACGATACCCTTATGGTCATCACATTCGAGCCGCGGCTCCCTCTGCCCGTGCGACCGTGGTAACAGAAACCACCATCCGATATCGACGAAGATAGATCAAAGGAACGAATAGAATACGGTGCAAAGAAATGTACATCCTAAGGCTTCTTAAGCAGAGTAGTGTATCGTAAGTATGCCGCGGATCATACCCACGGTACGTCACTCTACCTAAGTCAACTACTCCATCAACCAAGGTCAACCAAGACTCAGACAAGGGTTAAACCTAGCGCTCTGATACCAACTTTGTCATGACTCGAAGCTACGGAACGTGACCGACACTTAAATTACGAAACGTCTAGAGGCGTAACGTAATCTATGCAAGCCGAAGCCCAGAAATCTAAACCATTTAAAAGAAGAAGTAAAGGAAAACAATTTTAAAAGCAACATCAAATTTTCTCATAAATTTCGGCAGAGTCTCCTTTGTAAAAACTGGCCCCAAACGGGTACAAACAAGAATAATATATATACAAACAATAAAAAGGCATCCCCAAGCGGGAGCTAGCTCTACGCTAACAGGCGGAAACAACCCCACAATGCATAATAATATACAACGCCAAAGGGCGAGGCTCAAAACTCAAAAGAAAACCAAATCCACCAGAAACCATAATAATACAAGCGCGACTCTAAGGTCGAAATAAACACAACTGGTCTTCTAAACTATCAAGAATACAAGTCTGGTTGATGGAGCTTATTATATACAAATGAAATAATAAAAGTACAACGGCGGTCCTGATACAAGTGAACCAACCTACCAAGCAAATCACCTTAAATGAATTGATGTGCCAGCAAGCTGCCAAGGAAAACCTGTATATCGAAACCTGTAAGAAAAATTTGGCACAACGGGGGTGAGTTACCAACTCGTGAGTAGAAGACATCTGCGATAAGAAATCGAATACACGACGCTGTCCTAGGTCATAATAATATACTTAATATATCACTAGACATCTAGTAGTGGCAGGGTAATAAACTACGCGTAAGTGCAAATACTAAGTGCTCGTGTCAGTGCCTCAAATAGTAACATGTCATGTGTATGAGTATGCATGCACCATGAATGTACAACAATCAACCATGAAATCTGGATATATCTGTACAAGAAATCATTAACTTTTATCATAGTAAAATTTGTATAGAAATCTGAAACATCGTCGATGAAATCCATGAAAATCCGTGTCAAGCATCGACACAAAACATGTAAATCTCAAGTCTCAATACCTCATATTCTTAATATATCAGGCTCCGTCAGTCCGGATCGGCCCACATCATCAAATCTCACGACAACGGTCGGTATCCTCCGGATATCCGCCACGCCAGACATCACCGGTAGGTAGTCTTCCCCTGCCAGGCTCATCGTCTACAACTCGATCTTCTTGCCCCGTGATACCATACCGGGCCCACCATGTACCCGAGACGGTTCATCCACTTCTCGAATCAGGTCTCGAAATCCAACAGAAAACATGAAATCTCATGGTGGACGACACGTACATCATGAGAAAACCGCAGCTTATATTTTAAAAGAGAGGGAGAGAGAGAGAGAGAGAGAGAAATTTTTATATATATTCTTGAGGTTTACCCCAAAATCCAGAAATCTCATAGAAATCCAAAATCCCAAAATTATGAGTGTGTAATAATGAGTATCGACATAGCCCCACAATACTGCATGATAACATGAAAATGTGAATGCATGAAGTGTCTAAGTAATAAATGCAATGTCTAAACTGGCACATAAGAGTAATCACACAATATCATATAGATCTATCCTTTAGCTGATTCTATCAATAAAAGATAATATGTTCTAAAGTTTACGTGACATGTAATTACCGATGATGATGTGTGTGAGCCGGCAAATAATTGTACGTGGAACATGCGCATCATCGATAATGGTGCCGGTGTCCTAACATGTAACATTTCAAAAAAATTAAATATTATTTTAGGTAATTTTATAATTTAAATATTACTTTATTGAATATTTTAATAGTTCGGTATAATTAAATACAAATAAATGGGAAAATTTTTGGAAAATTATGGAAAATTCTAAAATAGGTTATTTTATGGAATTATGCCATTTTTAAGTTGTTATGATTAGTTATATGCTAATTTAGTGCTAATCGCGATTAAAAATCACTAATCGGTTTTTTAGCAATTTTGTGCAAAACATGCACATATCTTTTTCCACACTTGTGTTACATTTTTCTTGCCATGGATTTATTTTGGGGTTATTATTCTTGTGAGAAAGGAAAAAGAAAGGAAAAGGAAAAGAAATGAGAAAGGAATAAAATATAAGGTATGGTGTGAGAGAGAAAAGAGAGGGGTTGCTTTGACTTTGTCATTTGTCCCCATTCCTTCACCTTCATCATCTCTCCCCCTTCTCTTTTCTGAGCTGCTGCTGCTCCTCCTCCCTCCCCTCTTCAATAGCCCCAAATCACCATGAAAACTACACCAAAACCCCATCTCCATTTCACAAAAAATATGAACAAGCTCAAGATCTACATATTGGACCAAGAAGGCAAGGATTTTGGGCACTAGGGGAAACTCAAGAAAACTCTTGAGTTGCCAAAAGAGGTAATTTCTGGATCATTAGCTTAGTTTATGCATTACTTATACCCCCATGTTGTGATAGAACCGATATTGTGTGTTTTATGGACTTAAGGAAAACCTAGTTAGGGTTTGAGAGAATTTGTGTTGTAATGTGAAATTGAGCTCAGTAGAGGCTACACCAACACCTTAGTGCATGAATAGAGACCCAAACCTGAAGCGTAAACGCAGAATACGGATTTAGAAATCGACATCGGAAAATTTGTGAAATCTGGAAAGGTTATTTGAGATCTTCTATCAACCCGACACTCTGAAAATTATTTTGGTTGGACAGTGATATGTGCAGGCACCCAGGAAGCTACCACCAAGACCCTAGCCCCTATCTCTATGACCCGGCCGCAGATTTAATCCCATTGGCCGCAATTTGCGGCCATACCTGCACCAAATTGGCTCGTTTTGGTTTTGGTGCCCCCTTATCAGTGGATTAGACCCCTGGCATGCGTAGATTTGTCTAGTTTGACCTAGGGTGAAATCTGGAGCCTATTTGCTTAGTTGCTGTTTTGGATTCGTGTTTCCGTATTCCGTATTTTTAATTCTGAAATTGTGTTTTGTGTTACCTCGACTATTTGTCGTTTTTACGACGATATCGGGGATTAATTGATGGTTTTGGAGGGCGTGCCCATAGGTTCTAACCTATAGGCCCCTTATCTTATCGTTTTGGGTTTCGTGTGCCGTTTTAACTTTGATTCGGTTTTAATACGCATTTACGATACTTTGATGTGTAGGTACCCCATGAAGACTTCGGGACGACAAGAAAACGCGTGGCGACGTCGACAATGAAGACGCGAGGTGAGTAGATTATATCTACAGGGGGAAGTCGGGTGGATGACGTATAGCACCCCCGCAGTCCGTAGTTGATATACTATATATATATATATATATATGATAGTTATAGTGCGTCGTGGATATTGTGTTAGGTGTATTATGGATAGTTAAGATTAGAAGCAACTAGTGTAGTTCATAGTCGCGACCCCTAGAATAGATTTACACCTACACGTACACCCTTGCATATTCATTATACTTGCACTGTGTTTGATGATATTGGATGACATTGGAGATGAGTCGATGATATTGGGCATAGTGCCGTGAGGTCGGTGATTTGATATGATTCGTATTTGGGATACGACGTGTGATCTTAGCGGGCCTTTGGGCATGTGTTTTACCCCCGCATTCATACTTATATAGATGGTATCGATTTATACTAGACTTAGATCAGTACCCCAGATCATGTGATGTGATGATAAGAATACCAGGTAATTGATGAGATGATGCGATATTGACCCGTACCCAGCTAATGGGATGTCGTACGACGATTTACCGTACGAGCTTTATATTGATGATAGATCCGCACTCACGACTTGAGGATTGTCATATGGTAAGCCGTATCGTACGCGATACTATTGAGGCGGGATCACCGACTATTAACTTATATATATTTATATCGACTCAGATTTAGGTGGATTCCATACCCCGCCCGGTTGACTTGATACTTAGATCTGTAGTTTGCACAGTAGATGTTAGACTAGACCCGAGTCATACCTATTTCAAAAACTAACGAATCGGGAATATCTTAAAAACACTGTAGCCCTTATTTTACTAAAAACCCCGATTTGTCTTATTTCAAATGGCAAGCTGCATTACTATTCATTTACCACTTACTCTACGGCTCGCATTGCATTGCATGCTTATATGTTATTGATTCATATTCCTTTGTGCATATGCCTTTACATAGTTGCATTCTCATATTAGTGTTCATGTTACATGTATTATAATTCATGGATTTCGCACTATGATACGGTTGCATATGATGATTCTGGATTGTTTTACTCCTGCGTATATATATCAGTGGTAAGGGACGCTGAAATATATATGTATACCTATAGAGTATATATATATTAGTGGTATGGGACGCTGATATATATATACACCTACTTAATATATCATCATGATGATCTATGCAAATTTACATATGCATTATGTGCTCGGAGCCTATGAGCTCGATGTGAGAGGAGCCTATGTGCTCGGAGCCTATGAGCTCGATGTGAGAGGAGCCTATGTGCTCGGAGCCTATGAGCTCGATATTAGAGGAGCCTATGTGCTCGGAGCCTATGTGCTCCAAGCCTATGTGCTTGATTTGATAGGAGCCTATGTGCTCGGGGCCTTTATGGTCGATGTGAGGGGCCTTTATGGTCGATGGAATATTATATCTCCCCTACCCCACATTTATTTTATATGTATTGCATCATATATTAGTAGTACCAGATAGAGTACCTTCATGAATGCTGCATACATATCGGATACATGATATATGGGTTTCGTTTGATATTGAGATATATAGTTTGTGTCGATGCTCGACACTGATTTTCTGATGTTTCCATTCATGATATCTCATGTTCCCATTTTACCGCATACATACATCATATTTATGATATGTTATTACGTGAGGCACTGGCACGAGTTCTTGGCACTACACTTATGTTTAGATGTTACATTGCAACTTTACCATGTTTCAGACTTCTTCATTTGAGGTTTATATTATATCTGATCGTATTGACCTAGAATTACGTCATGCATTCTATTTCTGCTTGTAGATTTTTTCTATTCACGAGTTGGCAACTCACCCCCGTTGTGCCACAGTTCTTGCAGGTTTTGCCGTATAGGTTCCATAGCGGCATTTCTGGCACACTGCTTCCTTTGCGGGTGAATTGCTTTTGGTAGGAGGGTTCTTTGCATCAGAACCACTATAGTACATGTATTATTCTTTTGTATCTAGAAATTCGATCAACCAAAACTTGTATATTGTTTCAGACTCAGACACTAGTGATGTATTATTTCGACCTTAGAGTCGCGCTTAGAAGTGTTACGGTTTTCATGCTTATTTGAGTTTCCTTTGAGTTTTGATCCTCGCCATTCGACGTTGTATATCATATTGCTTGCGTGGTTGTGACAAAGTTGGATTTCTGGGTTCTCTTTATTTACTCCTTATTTGGTTTTAGATTTTTGGGCTTGGCTTACTTGGATCAGATGGAGTCCTATAGACTTCATATGGTTCAAGGGCCAGTCGCGTGCTCTTCGGGTCGTGACAAAGTTGGTATCAGAGCGCTAGGTTAACCTTGGTCGAGTCTAAGTTTGACTATGTGGAGCCTAGGGTGTCTATATATATACGGAACTTAGGCTTGACCTTACGGAACTTGGACTTAGTCGAGGGAGTATTAGACCCGAACTTTCGTCGCGTAGGATAACCCTTGGTTGATGGAATAGGTGACTAAAGTAGAGTGACGTGCCATGGGTATGTTCCGCGGCATACTTACGATACGCTACTCCGCTTAAGGAACCTTAGGATGCATATATTTTCGAGATCAGTGATTCTCTTCATATCCATGATTATACATCCATTTGAGATCCTCGATTCTATTAGTTCCATGATCATACTTTCATTGATGTTGTTCCTTCTTATGATCATGTACCCACTCTGGATCTGTTGTTTTCTTTCTTGCCATTGATCTGCTCTCTTTGATACTCGATTGAGGTTCCTGTCGCCATTGTTTGAGCACAGTTTGGGCTGCTGCTAGGGTTACGATCAGGGCGAGCTCGTCTGGTATGAGGGCCGACCGTTGTGTTTTCTGGTGACATGGGAATGTCTCGAGTTATTATTGGTGATTGTGACCTCTAGTGGAGGCGAGTGCTTGGTTTTGCACCGGATGATCGGGCCATTGTTAGAGCTACCAGTTGAGAGAGGACTGTTGATGTACAGCATACCTCAGAGATTATGATGTCGCCTACCGTGCAGACAGATGGACCAGCTTTTGCTGAGATTCATAGGATGTCGCTTCCGGAGCTTACGAGCTGAGATCGCCGGAGCTTCCAGGAGGATATGAGACAGATGATAGCTAGTCTACCCGATTTGAGAGACGAAGGTGATTCGTTCGATTTATGTGCCGGAGCAGGCCCGGTTGAGTTGAAGATTTCCAGTGTGGAGAGTCTTACTCAGATCTAGAGCAGACCGATTTAGAGATGACCGCCAATGTATCGCCTTTCCTGGAGAATTGAGGCGATGTTCAGCGTACAGGCGAAGGAGCCAGTTGTTGCTGCGAACAACGAGATATTGCCCCAGATGTTGGAGCTATTGCGGTACGAGTTATACTATGAGATGATAGAAGGTCGCTAGTCATCGAGGACGAATGACTAGGACATGTGGATTGTTCGCCTACCCCGATGCGAGGTCATCAGATAGAATGATTCCAGCTAGAGGTGACTTCGTGCAGGTTTGTTGAGAGTCGATTGAGACGATCAAATGTCAGGAGTCCATTTTCCAAGTTTAAAGTATTCGGAAAGACTTGCAAGCGATTCTATGGACCCTCTAGAAGAATGAAACCCTAACTCGACTTAATGACTGTGTGAAAGCCTTTGAACCTTAGGGTTTGCGGCAGTTCCGCGGCGCCATTAGTGAGGCTTGGGTTTGCCCTTCTACGGCTGGACCCCTGATGCTGCGGTATGTACTCGATACTATTAAACTGTATCCAAGATGTTGATCTCTTGGGGGATTATGAGGGTCTGACGATTCAGTCGGATGATTCGACATCATTCTGATATCATGTGATGGGACACACTGCTTGGGAGACTCCAGATACGAGCATAGCTGTTGGAGCGCAGTCTATGCAGCCACGATGAGACGAGTCCGAATCAGTCGACATTGAAGCAGAGTGAAGTAAAGGGTTCGCAAGAGATTTCAACGCGATGACATCCCACTCCGCTGACATCAGAGATGCGATACACACGCAGAGGCATTGTATATGGATATACCTTCCAGAAGGAGTTGCGACGAGTATGTAGCCATTCCGGAACAAAAATTTTGCTTCGGCAATGGATGATGACTTCCGAGAAATTCGGCAGGAATGAGATTTGAGAGAGACCTCGACAAGACCTTTCTGGAAAACTATACGAGAAGACCTGGACCCAAGAGAGGTCTTATTGTGCACACCCAGCAGGCCAGAGTTCGGCATCGTCGACGAGGTAATTGACCAGGTTCGGATAAAGGACCTTACCCAGATGCGTTGCGATTTGATCGAGGACGAATGAGTATTGAGTATTCCTCCGATGGTTGGGACGCGTTCCCGAGGACCTGTTCGGCCAGACATCATCTACAGAATGATGAAGCTACAGAGTACACGATTTTGAGTCCGTGCGAGAGACTTCGGATTGACCGTGGCCGAGAACAGTGCAGTGCGTAGATAGCATGGCGTGACGTCATATTGGACAACGATAGAGACAAGTGGAACCAGAGGTTCGTGGGAGACGCTGACGAGCTGTCATTACTTCCCGTCGAGACTAGAGACCTGATATACTTACACAGGCATTGGGATGCGACCAATTTCTGAGAAAATGCTGTGCTGAGGACGCAGGTGTCAATCGAGCGAGAAAAGAGATATGCAAAAGTACCAGCCTCCGTACAGACCGGCATAGGCAAGATAGGAAGAGACCTTGAGCGGGATTCCTTCCAGGACACTGCTGCAATGATATTTGCACCCAGGATCGGATGTGTAATGTGTATTCAGAGGACCAGAGGCCGATGCCAGTGACATGCTGCTTTACGAGTGGTCGTGAGGATTGACTGAGAGATGACCAGAGAAGTGCCAGAACGGAATCGTCCCCGTTAGCACACCTGACAGGGCCGATGAGCCGATTGATTGCGAGATAGGTAATCCGCAGAGAAGATAAGGACCCAGAGACAGAGGACTCCAGACCGTGAGCAAGAGGAAAGTAGATATCTTGTGCTGCCATCATTGGATGCACCTTTGGTGTTTTGATTTTTTTTGTGCACGCTGATCTCACTGTCAGGCACGCCCGTTGCCCTTGGCAGATGTTTCGTGCACACCTGTAGCACCTAGGTGTTGTTTTGTGCACATGTATGGCACATATATGGATTTTGTTTTCCGTTTGCACCTGACCCACGAGGTATTCTTATATACGCCCTAGGATTGATGTTTTCGGAGCCCTGGCAATTTGGATTTTTGCTGAAATGTTTTAGTACTAGGGGGTTTAAATTTAAATTCGGGGACCGAATTTATTTAACGGGGGGTAGATTGTAACATTTCAAAAAAATTAAATATTATTTTTGGGAATTTTTATAATTTAAATATTACTTTATTGAATATTTTAATAGTTCGGTATAATTAAATACAAATAAATGGGATAAATTATGGAAAATTCTAAAATAGGTTATTTTATGGAATTATACCATTTTTAAGTTGTTATGATTAGTAATATGCTAATTTAGTGCTAATCACGATTAAAAATCGCTAATCGGTTTTTTAGCAATTTTGTGCAAAACATGCACATATCTTTTTCCACACTTGTGTTACATTTTTCTTGCCATGGTTTTATTTTACGGTTATTATTCTTGTGAGAAAGGAAAAAGAAAGGAAAAGAAAAAGAAATGAGAAAGGAATAAAATATAAGGTATGGTGTGAGAGAGAAAAGAGAGGGGTTGCTTTGACTTTGTCATTTGTCCCCATTCCTTCACCTTCATCATCTCTCCCTCTTCTCTATTCTGAGCTGCTGTTGGTCCTCCTCCCTCCCCTTTTCAATAGCCCCAAATCACCATGAAAACTACACCAAAACCCCATCTTCATTTCACAAAAAATAT
Source organism: Agapanthus africanus (assembly GCA_030015575.1). Classification (NCBI taxonomy): domain Eukaryota; kingdom Viridiplantae; phylum Streptophyta; class Magnoliopsida; order Asparagales; family Amaryllidaceae; genus Agapanthus; species Agapanthus africanus. Next base: position 147,251,221 of record JASDDO010000004.1, on the reverse strand, counting down.
GCACAAGCTCAAGATCTACACATTGGACCAAGAAAGCAAGGATTTTGGGCACTAGGGGCAACTCAAGAAAATTCTTGAGTTTCCAAAAGAGGTAATTTCTGGATCATTAGCTTAGTTTATGCATTAGTTATACCCCCATGTTGTGATAGAACCGATATTGTGTGTTTTGTGGACTTAAGGAAAACCTAGTTAGGGTTTGAGGGAATTTGTGTTGTAATGTGAAATTGAGCTCAGTAGAGGCTACACCAACACCTTAGTGCATGAATTGAGACCCAAACCTGAAGCGTAAACCCAGAATACGGATTTAGAAATCGATATCGGAAAATTTGTGAAATCTGGGAAGGTTATTTGAGATTTGCTATCAACCCGAGACTCTGAAAATTATTTTGGTTGGACAGTGATATGTGCAGGCACCCAGGAAGCTACCACCAAGACCCTAGCCCCTAAATCTATGACCCGGCCGTAGATTTAATCCCATTGGCCGCAATTTGCGGCCATACCTGCACCAAATTGGCTCGTTTTGGTTTTGGTGCCCCCTTATCGGTGGATTAGACCCCTTGGCATGTGTAGATTTGTCTAGTTTGAACTAGGGTAAAATCTGGTACCTATTTGCTTAGTTGCTGTTTTGGATTCTTGTTTCCGTATTCCGTATTTTTAATTCTGAAATTGTGTTTTGTGTTACCTCGACTATTTGACGTTTTTACGTTGATATCGGGGATTGATTAATGGTTTTGGAGGGCTTGCCCATAGGTTCTAACCTATAGGCCCCATATCTTATCGTTTTGGGTTTCGTGTGCCGTTTTAGCGTTAATTCGGTTTTAATAGCATTTACGATACTTTGATGTGTAGGTACCCCATGAAGACTTCGGGACGACAAGAAAACGCGTGGCGACGTCGACAATGAAGACGCGAGGTGAGTAGATTATATCTACAGGGGGAAGTCGGGTGGATGACGTATAGCACCCCCGCAGTCCGTAGTTGATATACTATATATATATATATATATATATATGACAGTTATAGTGCGTCGTGGATATTGTGTTAGGTGTATTATGGATAGTTAGGATTAGAAGCAACTAGTGTAGTTCAAAGTCGCGACCCTTAAAATAGATTTACAACTACACGTTCACCCTTGCATATTCATTATACTTGCACTGTGTTTGATGATATTGGATGACATTGGAGATGAGTCGATGATATTGGGCATAGTGTCGTGAGGTCGGTGATTTGATATGATTCGTATTTGGGATACGACCTGTGATCTTAGCGGGCCTTTGGGCATGTGTTTTATCCCCGCATTCATACTTATATAGATGGTATCGATTTATACTAGACTTAGATCAGTACCCCAGATCATGTGATGTGATGATAAGAATACCAGGTAATTGATGAGATGATGCGATATTGACCCGTACCTAGCTAATGGGATGTCGTACGACGATTTACCGTACGAGCTTTATATTGATGATAGATCCGCACTCACGACTTGAGGATTGTCATATGGTATGCCGTATCATACGCAATACTATTGAGGCGGGATCACCGACTATTATACTTATATATATTTATATCGACTCAGATTTAGGTGGATTCCATACCCCTCCCGGTTGACTTGATACTTAGATCTGTAGTTTGCATAGTAGATGTTAGACTAGACCTGAGTCATACCTATTCCAAAAACTAACGAATCGGGAATATCATAAAAACACTGTAGCCCTTATTTTACTAAAAGCCCCGATTTGTCTTATTTCAAATGGCAAGCCGCATTACTATTCATTTACCACTTACTCTACGGTTCGCATTGCATTGCATGCTTATATGTTATTGATTCATATTCCTTTGTGCATATGCCTTTACATAGTTGCATGCTCATATTAGTGTTCATGTTGCATATATTATAATTCATGGATTTCGCACTATGATACGGTTGCATATGATGATTCTGGATTGTTTTACTCCTGCGTATATATATCAGTGGTTTGGGACACTGAAATATATATGTATACCTATAGAGTATATATATATTAGTGGTATGGGACGCTGATATATATATACGCCTACTTAATATATCATCATGATGATCTATGCAAATTTACATATGCATTATGTGCTCGGAGCCTATGAGCTCGATGTGAGAGGAGCCTATGTGCTCGGAGCCTATGAGCTCGATGTGAGAGGAGCCTATGTGCTCGGAGCCTTTGAGCTCGATGTGAGAGGAGCCTATGTGCTCGGAGCCTATGTGCTCGATTTGAGAGGAGCCTATGTGCTCGGGGCCATTATGGTCGATGTGAGTGGCATATATGGTCGATGGAATATTATATCTCCCCTACCCCACATTTATTTTATATGCATTGCATCATATATTAGTAGTACCTGATAGAGTACCTTCATGAATGCTGCATACATATCGGATACATGATATATGGGTTTCATTTGATATTGAGATATATAGTTTGTGTCGATGCTCGACACTGATTTTCTGATGTTTCCATTCATGATATCTCATGTTCCCATTTTACCGCATACATACATCATATTTATGATATGTTATTATGTGAGGCACTGGCACGAGTTCTTGGCACTACACTTATGTTTAGATGTTACATTGCAAGTTTACCATGCTTCTGACTTCTTCATTTGAGGTTTATATTATGTCTGATCGTATTGACCTAGAATTACGTCATGCATTCGATTTCTTCTTCTCGATGTTTTCTATTCACGAGTTGGCAACTCATCCCCGTTGTGCCACAGTTCTTGCAGGTTTTGCCGTATAGGTTCCATAGCGGAATTTCTGGCACGCTACTTCCTTTGCGGGTGAATTGCTTTTGGTAGGAGGGTTCTTTGCATCAGAACCACTATAGTACATGTATTATTCTTGTGTATCTAGAAATTCCATCAACCAAAACTTGTATATTGTTTCAGACTCAGACACTAGTGATGTATTATTTCGGCCTTAGAATCGTGCTTAGTAGTGTTACGGTTTTCATGCTTATTTGAGTTTCCTTTGAGTTTTGATTCTCGCCATTCGGCGTTGTATATCATATTACTTGCGTGGTTTTGACAAAGTTGGATTTCTGGGTTCTCTTTATTTACTCCTTATATGGTTTTAGATTTTTGGGCTTGGCTTACTTGGATCAGATGGAGTCCTATAGACTTCATATGGTTCAAGGGCCAGTCCCGTGCTCCTCGGGTCGTGACATAACAGGCAGAGTTTCATATTAACTAAAGAAACATATGTATGAACATGCAACGTGATGATTACAATCTGAATATAAAGATGAATGTGTACTAACCACTCATTTGGAATATACATATCTAACTACAACTATATGACTCGAGCCTAAACTGGTATCTATCTAACCCACTAAGGAACTAAACTAAAGAAACTAGTCGATAGGAAATAAGAGTCAACCTAAGGTCTGAGTCGATATCTCTAATAGTCGGCGATCCAGCCTCAATAGCGTCACGTACATAGTACGACTTCCTCGAGTCAAGGGTGTGGATCAATCATCACATCTATGCCTCGTACGGTAAAATCCATCGTACGGCATCCCAAAATCGGGGTATGGGTCAACTATCACCTATGTACATCATCATTCGTATAATATCATCGTCAAATATTATCATGATCAAGGGTACTATGCTATAATCGCATACATCCCAACATCATCAAATATATATCATTGTCTGTGTAAATATACATCGTCAAATGGTCCTCAGAAATATCATGTCACATATATCATATCATGATTAAGTCACATATATCATATCGTAATTAAGTCACATATTACAGTCCGGGTTCTATTATAGAGTCTCGTATATCTCAATGTCATCATCACCTATTATCGTTTATGTATAAATATTCATTATCTCATTTCCCAACGATCTGCTAATATCATAGTACATCTCATATCATACTCGATCATACATCTTAAACTCACGGCATCACGCCCAATCATACTGACTCCTTCCCAGATATCATATAACCTCCACATATCACGTGTATATGTTATATGTATATATATACCTATAGAAACCTACACACAATCATACACACACACACACATACATATACACCAAGTCAAATGTATGTGTGTGCGTGTATGTGTGTGTCTACCTGAAACCTACGAATTCCCTCCAGGGCATTCATTCTCTAGTTAAGCCTTTCTAAATCGGTCTAGTCCAACCTAAAGTCTTTAATAGGATCCTACTCGCCAAGAATCTAAGGTCACATCCGACTTCCTAATGACAGTAAGTAATATCCCTATTCTACGTTTGCGGGGGTGCTAAACGCCATCCACCCGACTTCCCCCGTAGATATACATCTACTCACCTGGCCCTTTTCTGTCGAAGTCGATGCTACCATTCTTTTCTTCATCATCCGAAGTCCACGTAATGGGTACCTATACGTAAACATATATAATATCGTAAACCAAATCACGGACAAAACCAAAACAGCGCACGAACGTGCATAGGTTAAAACTCATGACCCGCTCATGCAAAAGACCCAAATATCTCTCGATATCGGCGTACAAACGCTGATTGATCGAGATAAAACACTAAAAAACAACTCGTAGTTCCAAAACTCATTAATTATTGTAACACCCTAGTTCATTTATACCAATTACAGTTCTCGTATTTCCTTAATTGTGGTATTTTCCTGATTTATCGTGTTTTGGGTGCGAATAGTATTTTACATTTTACATTGCATTCGATCCGACCCGCTTGCTTGAACCTGTTTGATTCATATTTATAGATTACCCTGACTTGTTACATAGACACGTGCATCTCATGTATACTGCATACTGACATTTTACTTGGCATTGCATCTTTTATCATATAACATTTTAGGTCATGTAAAATAATTTAAAATTGCATTTCATAGCCTGCATGATACCCCTACCCCGTGGTAGCATCCGCGCATCTTGTTCTCGTCCCGTTCAGTGAAACGGACGTGTTTGGATAGCTGCGCGCATGTGCGTGCATCCGTTCTTGGGGGTATGCATTTTCGTTACCTGAGCATTCATTTTGAATTTTGAAAGTCGCATATATTTTTCGTATTTTAAATCTGAATTTTTACACCCGACCCGGGCGTGTTTTGAAATATTTTTGTATCCCGCCAAAATTCAATTTATTTAATTTTAAAATTTTGGTTTAAATATTTTCATACGATTTCTTTAACAAACTGAAACCTTTTATCTAAAATTTTAAATCTAAAAATCTTTTAAAATTTTAAATCTAATTTCCTAACAAACTAACAACTCCTTTCTCTCTCTCTCTCCTTTGGATATATATATTTATATATATTTTATTTATTTAATTTTTCTTTCCTTATTTAATACGCAACCTCTTCTTCTTACTTCTTCTTTCTTTTTCTTGATCTTGTTTCTTTATTCCAATGATCACCGCCGGAGCCATGCTCGTCGCTGACGATCCGAGTGATCCAGTGAACGTACCTGACTTGCGTGATCACCCTCGTGCGTTGTTTGGAACCGTTCCGTGTACCGTGCGCGCGTCACGACATTTCGCAGACGAAAGACGTTCCGTACACATCCGTTCTTGTTCCGTCTAGGCAAGTTAATCTTGCTACATGCTATATAATTCATTTTAAACCTATTTAAATAAATACCATACCTACAGTTTAAATTTAGTACGCCATGTTTAATTTTATAACGTTTCGATATTCCGTTTGCATCCGTTTATATCATTTTAAATCTAGATCATGAAAACTTATCTTGTGACATACTAGATTGCATTATACTGCATCCATATCATTTCAAATATATATCATCGTAATATTTCTTATTATTATCTTTAATTAGTTTATAATCTGCATTTTATAATATTATACATTTGAAAATATTATAGTTTATACATGAAACGTCGTTGAAAAAGCGGATACGACAAATCTGAAATTTACTGTACACCTTACCTTATAAAATTCATTATAAATCATAGAAAAATCATTAGTATACGTTCTTTAGTTCGTTATGAAACTAACTCAGAATAATACAACTCTATGAAATATTTAATTACAAACTAAATTGTTCAAATAATTTAAAATGCAAATGAAAATGTCTCTAAACTGGTGTCCAGGGAAATTCCAGTAGCAAACTTTCAACTTCGAATGTTCATAGCTTTTTGTAGGGAAAACCTGAGATATGTATACTTATAAAAATGAAAACCTTATTGAATTATCTTTGTTTTGGTATAAGACACATCCCTTTTGGAGAACGTTCGTTATTTTTAAGCTATTTTACAATCAGGGTGACGCTGAATTTCTGAACGGAACTTTCTTGTGCATGGTTAATCAATACCATTTTTATAGTTATTAATCGTTTTGAATATGCTATCCATATTAATATTATTATATCAATATTTATATCACATATTGCTTAGTTGTACATCCCACATTACCATTTTATAGTTTTATAACTTTTCGGATACCCGTTTGCATCCATCGCATTTAAGATACATATAATTGCATCCATAGATCACATTACTACATACTACTGTAATATTAACACTCCATGTTTAATAAATTGCATCCTAATTAATATTGGAACTATAAATGTAACCATAATCGATAACTGTGCATCCATATCCTTGAAATTATATCTATTTTCATACCATATCACATTATTCCATTTTATTGTTATATTAGTACACATGCTTTTTCTGTATGCCCATGATTATGCTAGGTTGATTTATAAGCACCCACATGATATCTTGTACACCCTGATATGACTTGCTACACCTACTACTTGACACGACATGGTACCGTACACACTTGACATGACATGACACCTATATACATTACCTGGCTTGACCTGATATACCATGGACTTACCTGTTACCTGATCTTGTGTCTAATTCCAACAAACCTGACCTGTTGTCCTTACGGACCGTTCCTGTTGTCTATCCAGACAAACATGTACCTGCCTGATCCTGTGTTGGCATTAGCTCTAGATTATTTAATACTTGACTTGAACATATATAACTTGGGGGTATGGGGAAATCAGTATTGTAACCAAACGTAACTCAAAGGGCCATCCCATTGTTTGCCGTTTTTCCGGGCGTTACGGAATACCCATTGTTTGCCGTTTTTCCGGACGTTACGGAATACCCATTGTTTGCCGTTTTTCCGGGCGTTACGGAATACCCATTGTTTGCCGTTTTTCTAGGAGTTACGGATCACCGATGGGTTACGATGAGGATTACAGTACTTGGTTTCGAAGACTTTAGAATAGATAACCACGTAGCACAGTTTAGATATCTCTGCACGTCACTTATTCTAACACATTCACTATTATATATTCTTATTATATTCTTGCTCATACTCATACCTACATGTCTTACTACCCCTGTTTATACTATTGCTTGATGTTATGACGCACTGACGTCTGGGTTTTGCATGGCCCAGATTCCTCTACCTTTGTTGTAGACTGATCAGGAGTTTTGCCGCTGTTAGACCGAGCGGTAAGGATCCTGTTGGTATGCAGTTTTACTTTCCAGGTGTTTCATTTATTGTATTCTTTTGCTTCCGCATATTATTATTTCTTGACTCATTCATTCTGGCTCATGGACATGTACTAGATAGTTAGTTTACTTTCCTGTTCTTGATATCTCTACAACCGTAATGTGACTGTGGAAGGATTTTTCCTATCCACAGATAGCATGGTTGGCTATGTCACGTGCCCATCTTAGCGTACTCTAGGAAGCGGGACGTGACATGGTTCTTTTGGTATCAGAGCCATAGGATATAGGTTAATCGGGTTGATTCTCTTGTAGTTGGGTATTACACCCAATACATGAATTGGAATACTCGAGATTAGGAACATGTCCTGCCACCTTGTTCTCGTGATTCATGAATCTTATCTTTCTCTTGATCGTCGTCTTAATGATATGCAAACCGCTTTGCATCTCAACTTGAAACTTTTTGGTTCCCTATTGTTTCTCCTTGTCCCTTGGATTCTGATACTAGGATTTGGCCGACTTGAGTGGAGTTATGTGATTGTAACTATGAACTGCAGCATGGTTACAATGCGGTACTCTATTTAAGTAACTTGGAGTCCTAGTCTTGATTCACTTCCTTGTTTCATGGTCGTTATATTACCTTGCTTCTCTTTCTTTCTAGTTCATGTTTTATCGCAAGTTTGAATTCTGTTTACCGTTCTTATCTTCTTCAGTGTTTGGCTTCAGGTGAAATCGTTTCAGGTATCCTACTTGATCATGTCTTCCCCGCATTAGAATTATTCAATTCTGGTGCATCCCTTTGTTTGTTGTTGTCTTGGGAATGGATTTTCTCGGCACTTTCCACGCTCATATTGATTGTAAGGAAAGTAAGGTGATTTTCCAGATTCCCGGACATCCGGAGTTTGTTTTGCTGGAGGAAGCGGTTCTGTCGGGCCAGTCGAGTTTAGGGCTAGGCCGACAAACAATGTTCTTTCGTCGATGGAAGTTGGTAAGGAAGAAGCACCGGCTATAGTTCGAGAATTCATAGACGTGTTCGAGAACATCTCGGGTTTACCACAAAACGAGATATGGAGTTTACGATTAATCTTGTTCCTGGTGCAGCGCCAATCTCAAAGGCGTATTACCCGATGGCACCAGTGGAGTTGGAAGAAGTATAGAAGTTGATTGCTGAATTACTTAAGAAGGGTTGGATTCGCAACAGTAACTCATCTTGGGGAGCTCTAGTGCTTCTAGCAAAGAAGATGATGTCAGAAGTAGAATCTTCATCGATTATCGAGAATTAAACCGGGTGACTATTAAGAACAAGTACCCGATCCCTCGCATTGGTGCATTATTTGAGCAGCTAAGTGGCGCGAGGGTATTCTCGAACCTAGATTTGCGATCCGGATATCATCAGGTCCGAGTTAAATCAGAAGATATTTGTAAGACCGCGTTCCGAACTTGGTATGGACATTACAAGTATTTAGTGATGCCATTCGGAGTCACGAATGCACCGGCGATATTTATGGACTTGATGAATCGAATCTTTTGCCGATCTTGGACCAGTTTATAGTAGTGTTCATCGATGATATTCTGGTCTACTCGAGGAGCATTGAAGAGCATGCGGAACACTTGAAGATCACACTGCAGACATTGAGGCAAGAAAGATTATATGCAAAGATGAGCCAGTGCAAGTTTTGGCTTGAAGAAGTGAAGTTTTGGGGCACGTCGTATCCGGAGATGGAATCGCCGTTGGCCCCGAAATATTGCAGCAGTTCGAGATTGGCCGATTCCGAAGAACGTTGCTGAGATCAGAAGCTTTCTTGGACTTGCCGGGTATTACAGAAGGTTCGTGGAGAATTTTGCTCGTTTGGCTAAGCCTCTGACCAAGCTTACGTCCAAGGAAGTACCATTGGTGTGGATGGATAAGTGTGCGTCAGCCTTTGAGGCGTTGAGGCAAGGATGGATAACCATTCTTATTTTAACCGTATCAGACGGTTCCGGAGAATTGGTGTTTTATAGCGACGTATCTGGGAAAAAAAACAAAAAAAAAAGATTTGGATGTGTTTGATGCAGCATGGGAAGGTTATAGCCTACGTATCGAGACAGTTGAAGACCCATGAGAAGAATTACTCAATTCATGATTTAGAGCTAGCAGCTGTGATTTCCGCTTTAAAGATTTGGAGACACTACTTATTCGGCGAAAGGGTCGAAGTTTTCACTGATCACAAAACCTTGAAGTATGTGTTCACGCAGAAGGAGCTTAATATGAGGCAGCGTAGATAGTTGGAGCTGATGGCTGACTACGATCTCAATCTTAAGTACCATCTGGGGAAAGTTAATGTTGTACCGGATGCGCTTAGTCGGGTGCCAGCAATTCAGATGTTGACTGCACAGAAGGAGATTATGGAAGACTTTCGGAGATTCGAGTTGGAGATCATGCTACCGCATTCTTCGGGACAGTTGTTGCAACTGCAAGTACAGTCGTCGTTGATCGAGAATTTTAAAGCAGCGAAACTGCAGGACCCAAGATTGCAGAAGCTTCGAGAACAGGTTGAAGTTGGACTTCGAACGGACATATTGATTCATGAAGGTGATTCGTTGCGGTATGGTAGCCGTTTGTGTGTGCCAAAGGGAGATATCCGTGAAGAAGTTGTGAGGGAGGCATACAGTTCCGCGTATTCCGTACATCCAGGAGGCACGAAGATGTACCAAGATTTACGACGGCATTTCTGGTGGGAAGGCATGACACGGGAGATTGGCCGCTTTGTTGCAAAGTGCTTTGTGTGTCAGCAAGTTAAGGCTGAACATCAAAGAGTTGCTGGTTTATTGCACCACTTCCTATTCCTCAATAGAAGTGGGAACATATAACCATGGATTTCGTGACAGCTTTACCGTAGAGTCCAAAGGGCAACAATGCAGTTTGGGTGATTGTTGATCGATTGACCAAGGCAGCTCACTTCATACCGTTTCGAATTGGTCAGTCAACGGAAGAGTTGGCAGAACGGTACATTCAGGAGATTGTGAGATTGCATGGAGTACCTGTGAGCATCATGTCCGACCATGACACCCGATTCTTATCACACTTCTGGAGGAGCTTACAGGAAAGTTTGGGGACTGGATGGAAGTTTAGCACAGCTTATCATCCTCAAACAGATGTCCAGTCGGAGAGAACGATCCAAACTCTTGAAGACATGTTGAGAGTTTGCATGTTAGACTTCAAGGGTTCATGGGAGGATCATCTACACTTGGTGGAGTTTCGTACAACAACAGCTTTCAGGCGACTATTCAGATGGCTCCATTCGAAGCATTATATGGTCACAAGTGTCGTTCACATGTTTGTTGTGACGATGTTGGAGAACGAAGATTGTTCGGACCGGATTTGATCGTGCAAACCGTTGAGAAGGTTAATTCTATCCGGAATCATATAAAAGCAACACAAGACCGACAGAAGAGTTGGGCAGATACATCGAGAAGACCTCTAGAGTTCGACGTTGGTGATTTGGTATTCTTGAAGATATCACCGACTAGAGGGGTGATTCGTTTCGGAAGTCGAGGAAAGCTCAGTCCTCGATTCGTTGGATCTTTTGAGATCTTGGAACGTGTTGGAGAAGTGACGTATCGTTTGGCGTTACCACAACCCTTGGCGAATGTTCATGACATGTTTCACGTATCTCAACTCCTTAAGTATGTTCGAGATGAAACATATGTGTTGGATCAATCGGAGCTAACCGTACGTGAAGATTGGACTTTTGCGGAACGACCGATGTCGATTGTGGATCGAAGGGAAAATGTTCTTAGGAACATGGTTATCCTTCTCGTACTTGTTTCTTGGGGAAATCGCTCGCATGGAGAATCAACTTGGGAACGAGAAAATGAAATCCGACAGAAGTTTCCACATCTATTCTTGTAGTTTGTTGATTGTTTATCCTTTCTTATTCTTGGAATTTCGAGGACGAAATTCTTTTGTAGTTGGGTATAATGTAACACCCTAGTTCATTTATACCAATTACAGTTCTCGTATTTCCTTAATTATGGTATTTTCCTGATTTATCGTGTTTTGGGTGCGAATAGTATTTTACATTTTACATTGCATTCGACCCGACCCGCTTGCTTGAACCTGTTTGATTCATATTTATAGATTACCCTGACTTGTTACATAGACACGTGCATCTCATGTATACTGTATACTGACATTTTACCTGGCATTGCATCATTTACCATATAACATTTTAGGTCATGTAAAATAATTTAAAATTTCATTTCATAGCCTGCATGATACCCCTAATCTCGTGGTAGCATCCGCGCATCTTGTTCTCGTCCCGTTCAGTGAAACGGACGTGTTTGGATAGCTACGCGCATGTGCGTGCATCCGTTCTTGGGGGTATGCATTTTCATTACCTGAGCATTCATTTTGAATTTTGAAAGTCGCACATATTTTTCGTATTTTAAATCTGAATTTTTAAACCCGACCCGGGCGCTTTTTGAAATATTTTTGTATCCCGCCAAAATTCAATTTATTTAATTTTAAAATTTTAGTTTAAATATTTCATACAATTTCTTTAACAAACTGAAACCTCTTATCTAAAATTTTAAATCTAAAAATCTTTTAAAATTTTAAATCTAATTTCCTAACAAACTAACAACTCCTTTCTCTCTCTCTCTCTCCTCTGGATATATATATTTATATATATTTTATTTATTTAATTTTTCTTTCCTTATTTAATACACAACCTCTTCTTCTTTCTTCTTTCTTTTTCTTGATCTTTTTTCTTTATTCCGGTGATCACAGCCGGAGCCGTGCTCGTCGCTGACGATCCGAGTGATCCAGTGAACGTACCTGACTTGCGTGATCACCCTCGTGCGTTGTTTGGAACCGTTCCGTGTATCGTGCGGGCGTCATGACATTTCGCCGACGAAAGACGTTCCGTATGTTAGTTATATGTATGCCCTAGAGGCCATTACTGAACATACGATGTATATTGTAGTGGATGCTAAGACATATATAGGGAGGACTTTCTTGCTCGTCATGATAGTATGCTATCTGGTTGTACTTTATCTTAACATGTACTCTGATTGTCTCTATATTACATGTTGATAAAGCCCTTAGGATATGTACTCGACTGCTGGGACTATGATGAGATCATACTAGTGAGGCCACGGTAGTCGACGAGTACATCCAATAACTGTTCCTAGTCGAGGGTGTATCGAGACAGGGCATCGATACACCAGAGTAGACTAGCGTATACGCATCTTGACCCATATGATGGGCGATGGATGATCCCATATCTATCGGTGTTTGACATCAAGGATGGTGTACGGGTTCTCAGTAGAGACTGGGTACACTGGACGGACTCGCCGAGAACTCCCAGATGGTATTATACCTCACATCAGATGGCAGTTCTCCGGTGACACTGGTACAGAGTAGTCTGTTGACCCGAGATCGTCATAGAGTCTTGTGTGATTCCCACTGTGCTTTGATTTCCATCATACCACGTCCAAGAGGGCGTGCAAAAAGGTGGCTTTTGGGTACAGTCCCAAATCACATGGAGGCAATGAGCGATAGGAGGGGATTCGTCTCTCCCTGTATAGGGAGTTGATATTGTGCTGTGTTCGATTGGCTATAACCGGAAATCCCTGGCCAGGGTTGCTGAGATTTACTGGTAAGTGTTATCAGTAGTTTCTCGAACTGTTATAGACCTCATATCGACACGACTTATCGAGCTACTGGGGTCTGACGTTTACCACCCCTAGGCGAAATATGCGACATATCAGACGACGAGACCGGACTGTACGGGAGTGTTACTGTTTGGATTCACAGGAGAATGTACAGGCTTGCTTGTTGATCTTCTGAGCGCTCAATACCTGGGTAGCTGTTACGTTTAGCTGACCGCTTGTAGCCTGTGGGTGTTTGATATGATCATCACCTACTGCCGGCGTATTGACGATTCTTTAGAGTCCTACACAGAGGTTTCTTGGCTCAGGCAAAACGGAGTAGGTGCACATATGTGATATGTGCGGGACCGAGGATAATACGATATGAGATGCCGTATTCTATTCTCGTGATATTTGATATCAGCCGGGTCATCGGATCAAGTGTTGATTCGATGAATCGGTACGGGTAAATATTAGTCGGTTATATGCGATATAGCCGGATTGTCGGATCAAGTGTTGATTTGATATTTTAATGTATAATAATATATATGATATATTAAATTACATTAACTAATATTAGCTCACTAAAAGATTCTTTTTCTCACTCGGGTAATACATTGATATATATGCGATATATGTTAATTGTATTATTTTATTTTGTTACGATAAATATTATATATGTGATATATAATATTGTAACATGATATGATAACTAATGCAACATGTTTAGTAAAGATTAATCAAGATTAGGGTTTGATTTGGGTTAATGACTTCTAGTAGATTCTAGAAGGTTTTCTTTTTGTTTTGGAAAAGATATTTTCAAGTGACTCATTCTTAACTCAACCCAAACCCTAACCCTTGGTTAATTCTCTACAATGGTTAAGTCAACCATGGTTGCATTATTTATCATATTAATCCTTTCATTATTCATCACAAAATAAAATGGATCACTATTCTTCTTCTTCCTTGAGTTCTTCATGCAAAGCTTTCTTGCTTTGATATTTGTGATGAAAATATGTGAGAAAAAGATAAATAAAGAGAGCAAAAATCCTACTTCATCATCCTCATCTTCTCTTGCCCTTTAGATGAGAGTGTTCACTGAATTTTAGTGAGTGTTAGTTTGTGTTAATGAAACTTCAAGGTAGATCATCTTTGTATCGAAGATCGGAAGCAAGACTGCATCTTTCTCTTCGTGGAACCTCTCGAGAGTCCGGAGTACGATGATCGCAGCGAAGGGACCTCAACACGGAGCATATGAAGTGAAGGACCGGATCTAGAAAGGTTGTAATCCCTCTAACTTAGTGTTAAAGAGTTTAACATGTTAGTTTTCGCCTAATCTCTAGTTTAAAGATCCGTATTCGGGTTGTTCGGCACGGCTAATTTTTTAATCGGGCATGGTTGATGCCTCGAAGACCCTTGTGCGCATGCATAGCAACCCTACAGTGGTATCAGAGCCAAGCTAGAGCTTTAGGCGAAGTCTAGACGAAGTTTAAAGTCCGATCGAACGCCGAAACCCCGACACGGAACCCTCTCTGTACATTTTTCAAAATTGTGGTTTTTTCTGAATTAAAAATTCTCATAAAATTAAGCAGGAAAAACTAAGAATTACTGTGAAGTACGGACCTCTAACTCGAAAATTTGACCGCGGAACCGCGGCGAAACCATGGGTTTTGCGGCGGTTCCGCGGCCAAAATTTGGACTTAGCCCCTGAAATTTCATGTAATTATTTTTAGGCCCTTTCTTGTTATTGTTTTCTGTGAATATTTTAATTCCACTCAAGTGTTGAGTTTTCAAGGGTTGTATTGGGGAATCGTTGATTCGATCGGATGATTTAACTTTGTTTAGTTTGTCCGGATAATTTTAAGAAACTGTTAAAAAGTTTGAACGGATATCAATAACTCACTTTTTCCCCTGTCGGAAAATTTTTCAAAAGTTGGATTTTTTTTCTCGTGTTTAAGAATGTTCTAAGTCATGCAAGTAACGCGGTGGACCCTCTAGAAGACAACAAACCTTAACTCGATTATGTGACCGTCTTGAACTGCCTTTTGAACCTTAGGGTTTGGGGCAGTACGGCGTGCCACATGTGAGGCGTTGGCTTGACCTTTCTACGGCTGGACCATTGGTACTGTGGCATGTGATGGATGTTTTTAAACTGATTTCAAGTGTTGAGATATATTGGGGAAATCTTGGGTGTTTGATTGTTCGATCGGGAAGTTTAACATTTTCTGTTTTATCTGGAATGTGATACAATATTTGGAATCCACAAAAAGTTATGAGATAACTAATTTGAATATTATAAATCTAGCAGTTCAGTCTCAGATGATCGGTTGCCACGGAATTTTGATGTGATCAAAAGTCCGTCGCAATCACGTAGCGTACGCGGATACTCGCCGGGTAAACTTAATAGACAGCTACGCCCCATAGCCCCGACCAAGTGACTGTAGGAGAACCCCGTCGCCGAAAGCATCCGTTTGGGTGCTCGCGGCAGCGGTGTTCCGCCTTAGTGCACTTCGTCGACGGCATCTGGGGTGCGGCCGTCTACTAAAGTTTGCGACGAGCATTCGATCAGGACGTCGGGAATCTTGTTGAATTACCCGACTTGATATTGAAAAGAGTTTTCGATAATGAGACTAAAATGCGGGGTTTATAATTGTTAGGCATGCGATGTCTAAGAAATTCATTTGGTTAGGCATGCGATGTATAAAGAGATTGCGGATTCCAACTGTTGTAGTTTTACACTTTCTTTTCTGTGACCGTAAGCGTAGTATGTGGTGTATCGCCGGCTTCGTTGCTACACATCAACGACAATCGGGATACGCATACTTGCTTACGTTGATGATATGAGATATTATGTGTTGCTGTGATATGTTGTATTGGATCGTCGCGTTTGAATAGCCGGGGGTTTTATGTGAGATGAGAGTTTTTTCTTTTTCATTCATGTAAAATTCATTTGTATGTAATATTCTTTTATTGGGGCACTTCCAGGTTGCGGAAGATGTCACCATTGTATATTATTTACTTTTCCGTATTAGGTAGATCCAAGGCGGGGAGCACAAGTAACCGGGTTCTAGGGTCCAGTGGGAGACCATCTTGAGGAGTCGAGACCGGGTCTCCTAACCCTAGAATTGGCAGTGTTACTTGCCGCTCTTGTAGGGGTCTAGGGATGTGGGTTTGCTATTCATCGCGACCGTGGAATCCGTGTTTTATACAGGCTCGTATTGAAAACACGGACGTCCTAGTATATCCAATATTTCATATATGTTTCTTCTGCTGCAATGTTCTGTGATGAGATCATATTACTGCCTGAGACGAATGTTTATATTTTATATATATGAGATATATGTTATATTGCAGATTTCGTTTCAAAAGAGATGCTTGTGAAGCATAATAAAATGGGACTTCATTAATGAGATTGATGAAATAAAAGAAATCTATGATGTTGTGGAATCGAATTTCAAAATTAAAACAGGTAGCTACAGTTCTTGCTTTGCATCGCGGTGTTCCTTGTAGAACATCCTGCACCTTATTCGATAGGGAAAGGACCGAGATCCCTTCACCGGGAGTGACTCCTTTAGCGATAACTGGCAGATGCTACAACCCTCGGTTTGTCTTTTGATTGCTCCTATAGTTCCTGCTTTGCATAGTGATATATATGATATATCCTGCACCTTATTCGATGAGGAAAGGGCCGACGATCCCTTCACCGAGAGTGACCCCTTTAGCAAAACTAGAAAAGCCTCAAAAACACTCCATTTAAAATCACTCGATTCTACAACGATATCAAGTTCATTACGCAAAGGGTTTTCTTAAAAATCTGTCGTAGCCCTCCGCCATTTCAGATAAGTAGTATTTAGTATTCGTGCTGCGTTTGTTGACCTCTGTCAAGGCGTAGTGTGCGGTAGCTGATTAGTGCTTATCTGTATAAACATATGATGTGATTGATTTAGGGTAGTCGTGCGACCTTGTTGACCTCTGTCAAGGGTCGTGCGGGTGGGTTTACTTCAATCAGGAAATGACGGGTTGAACTTGACTAGCAGCCTATGGTTTGTTGACCTCTGTCAAGGTTATAGGACGCTAGGGGTAAAATATTATTGGGAATTTCAAGTGTTGAAATTTGCAATGAGATTGCATACCTTCTATGAGATAGTTGGATCCCGATACCCGCTGCGAGTAATAGTTACTCCTGGGAGAGTTTTACACATTACAATTAGCCGATCAAGTAGGTTTCTAGAAAGGTGTTAACGGGGTTACGCCCCTGGGAAAACGAGGTTTACTTTAATTAGGTTCGTGCGAAAGTACGGGGGACCTCCCTCAAAGTACCGACACTAGCCTGGCTGAAAGATTGGCGAACTTGTAGCGTGTAATTAATCCCGGTTAGTCTTTCCTTTTAGGGTTTGAAGGAAGATTTGATTAAAACAGTGGGAGACATCCTGATTAGATATATTAGATAACCAATCTAATCTTGCAAGAGCATACGCTGAGTGTTTTCTTCTCTCTCTCTCCAGGTAGCGACCATATCACGCCTTAATAAAGATAATAAAATGGATGAATTAACCGAACCCACTTGTTATACTGAGCTAGGGAACGTTGGCCCCGCTCCAACTTATAATTGTTATAAGACAGAGCAGGAAATTGCGGATTACCAGAATTCCCGTGCCGCCCAAACGAAGAAAGTGCATGTTGATGCATCATCTTCGGGTGTGTTCATTACACAAAACTGTTTCTCAGTATCCTTTACGTCATGGGTATATGATACCGGATCAGGATCCCGCATATGTAATCTGTTACATGGGCTACAGATAGGTAGAGAACTGAGAACGGGTGATAAGTTTCATGAGACAGAAAACGGTGCAAGTGTTGCAGCCAAGTCTGTTGGTCACTATCACCCTGTATTACCTGAATACATTGATTCTGAACAAATGCTATTAGATACCGAACCTGATATACAAAATCATATCAGTCTCTTTATTAGTAAAGAAAGGATATAATTTTGTATTGTTGGATAATGTTTTGAACATTTCCTATATCAATAGTTGATCGGTTCAGGCACGTTATCTGAAAGCATTGACGTTCTAAATCAAACCACAGTTCTTAGTATATAGAACACACACAAGAGGAAGAGTTCAGAAATGAACGAATCCTTATTGAGGCATTGTAGACCAGGTCATATCAATGCGACCCGACTGGCTGAAGTTACATTTAGATGCATATTTAAATTAGTTTGAATTTACATCTTGTGAAACTTGCCGGTCATGTCACAGAGATAAGATGACCATAGCTCTGTTTATTGGAAACAGAGAAAGAGTTAGTGAACTCTTGGGATTGATACATGCTGATGTATGAACGTCCCCTGTCTACACATGCCAAGACTGGTTCTTTTTACTTCATTACGTTCTCTGATAATCTCTCAAGATTCAGACATGTGTTCCTGTTGAAATATAAGTCCGAAGCTTTTGAGATATTCACAGAATATAAGTTAGAAGTAGAGAACCAAAATACGGGTATAAGTATTATGTCCTTTGATGAGATCAAGGAGGAGAATACTTGAGAACAGAATTCCTGGACTATTCTAAAAGAGAATGAGATTCTCTCTCAGCATCACTCCTCAGTATACACCACAGCACGTAGGTGTATCGGGGAGGAGCAATAGCACCCTATGTGATATGGTGTGCTCTATGATAAGTACTGCTGAGTTTCCTATTTCCTTTTGGGTGTTATGCGCTTGAGAAGATGCATACCTATTGAATAGGGTTCAAATTAAATCAGTTGCCTACCACTTCATATGTGATATGGAAAGGGAAGAGCCAATATCTTAAGTTTGTTAAGATTTGGTGTTGTCCGGACTATGTCTAAAAGCAAAATCTGGACAAGCTCGAGGCAAGGTCTGTTATGTAGAACTGGAAATGTTCCAGCTATACAAACTGCAGCTAATGATTTAGTAGAACCAAAGGATTCAATAGTTTCCAACGAACCTCAGCCTCTCCGCCGATCTAGCAGGGTTCCTCACCCACCTGAGAGATTCTTCGGTTTCTCTATGACAGTGGGAGCGAGGATTGCATCATGAGATGATGACCCAACTAGTTTCGAGCTGGCCATCAGGAGTGGGCCTTTGTAAGAATGGCTGGATGCTTATCGATCTGAGATGGAATCCTTATACACCAACAAAGTATGGACTTTGGTTGCTTTATCTGAAGGGTTAAATCCCCATCAGGAGCAAGTATATCTTGAGAAGATTACTTGGTGTACATGGAAAAGTTGAGACTTTCAAAGCTATGCTTAAGTCCATCCAGATCCTACTTGCCACGGCTACATACCATGACTACGATATCTGGCGGTTGGGTGTCATGACTGCTTTTCTAAATGATATTTTAGAAGAGAGCGTCTATAAGTACACAGCCAGAGGTCTTCGTAGACAGTGGGAGCAGCGGAAACGTGCGCAAAATGTTTTATGTGATAAAACAGGCATCGCGGAGTTGGAACATCTATTTTGATGTGGTAGTCAAAGAGTTTGACTTCATCAAAATGGTAGATGAACCTTGTATATACAAAAAGGGTAGTAGGGAGTATGGTGGTGATCCTCGTAGTGTACGTGGATAATATACTCTTGATAAAGAAGGAGTTTCCTATGCTACGCTCGGTCAATCTCCGCTTATCACAAGGATTCTCCATATAGGATCAAAGTGATACCTCATAAATCCTGGTTTTTGGATCTATGAGATAGATCTAATTAGATGTTAGGATACTCACTAGTTGTAGTGAGATGGTATCAATCGATCCTGAGGAGAATCACTGGAAAGGTTCCAGGGTGATAAGGACGACTGAATGTCAGTCGTAGGCATTGTCTTTACCCTCAGTGGAGGGACGGTATGTTGAAAGAGTTCCAAGCTAGATACCGTGACATACTAGACGATTAAAGGCAATATACATCGTTACCAAGGATGCTACCAAAGAGGCAATCTAGATACAAATAAGTTCATGAGATGAACTTCGTTCGTACCATTGTATGACAATGGAGTTGTGGCTTTATGCCAAGGAACCCCCGTCCCATCAGAAATCCAGATATAATTCTTAGGCAGTATCACCTGATCATGGAGATGGTTGATCTCCAGGGAGATCGAGGTTAGGAGAGTAGACACAGAGGACAACAGCGCGGATCCACTCACAAAGGCCTTTTTCCCAGTAGAGACTATTATGGGATGGTTGAGTATGAGATACTTCAACCGCAGCTAATTGTTGGGTATGTGATACCACAACAGATGGCCCTAGTGCAAGTGGGAGATTGTTAGTTATATGTATGCCCTAGAGGCCATTACTGTACATACGATGTATATTGTAGTGGATGCTAGGACATATATAGGGAGGACTTTCTTGCTCGACATGATAGTATGCTATCTGGTTGTACTTTATCTTAACATGTACTCTGATTGTCTCTATATTACATGTTGATAAAGCCCTTAGGATATGTACTCGACTGCTGGGACTATGATGAGATCATACTAGTGGGGCCAGGGTAGTCGACGAGTACATCCTATAACTGTTCCTAGTCGAGGGTGTATCGAGACAGGGCATCGATACACCAGAGTAGACTAGCGTATACGCATCTTGACCCATATGATGGGCGATGGATGATCCCATATCCATCGGTGTTTGACATCAAGGATGGTGTACGGGTGCTCAGTAGAGACTGGGTACACTGGACGGACTCGCCGAGAACTCCCAGATGGTATTATACCTCACGTCAGATGGCAGTTCTCCGGTGACACTGGTACAGAGTAGTCTGTTGACCCGAGATCGTCATAGAGTCTTGTGTGATTCCCACTGTGCTTTGATTTCCATCATACCACGTCCAAGAGGGCGTGCAAAAAGGTGGCTTTTGGGTACAGTCCCGAATCACATGGAGGAAATGAGCGATAGGAGGGGATTCGTCTCTCCCGGTATAGGGAGTTGATGTTGTGCTGTGTTCGATTGGCTATAACCGGAAATCCCTGGCCAGGGTTGCTGAGATTTACTGGTAAGTGTTATCAGTAGTTTCTCGAACTGTTATAGACCTCATATCGACACGACTTATCGAGCTACTGGGGTCTGACGTTTACCACCCCTAGGCGAGATATGCGACATATCAGACGACGAGACCGGACTGTACGGGAGTGTTACTGTTTGGATTCACAGGAGAATGTATAGGCTTGCTTGTTGATCTTCTGAGCGCTCAATACCTGGGTAGCTGTTACGTTTAGCTGACCGCTTGTAGCTTGTGGGTGTTTGATATGATCATCACCTACTGCCGGCGTATTGACGATTCTTTAGAGTCCTACACAGAGGTTTCTTGGCTCAGGCAAAACGGAGTAGGAGCACATATGTGATATGTGCGGGACCGAGGATAATACAATATGAGATGCCGTATTCTATTCTCGCGATATTTGATATCAGCCGGGACATCGGATCAAGTGTTGATTCGATGAATCGGTACGGGTAAATATTAGTCGGTTATATGCGATATAGCCGGATTGTCGGATCAAGTGTTGATTTGATATTTTAATGTATAATAATATATATGATATATTAAATTACATTAACTAATATTAGCTCACTAAAAGATTCTTTTTCTCACTCGGGTAATACATTGATATATATGCGATATATGTTAATTGTATTATTTTATTTTGTTACGATAAATATTATATATGTGATATATAATATTGTAACATGATATGATAACTAATACAACATGTTTAGTAAAGATTAATCAAGATTAGGGTTTGATTTGGGTTAATGAATTCTAGTAGATTCTAGAAGGTTTTCTTTTTGTTTTGGAAAAGATATTTTCAAGTGACTCATTCTTAACTCAACCCAAACCCTAACCCTTGGTTAATTCTCTACAATGGTTAAGTCAACCATGGTTGCATTATTTATCATATTAATCCTTTCATTATTCATCACAAAAGAAAATGGATCACTATTCTTCTTCTTCCTTGAGTTCTTCATGCAAAGCTTTCTTGCTTTGATATTTGTGATGAAAATATGTGAGAAAAAGATAAATAAAGAGAGCAAAAATCCTACTTCATCATCCTCATCTTCTCTTGCCCTTTAGATAAGAGTGTTCACTCAATTTTAGTGAGTGTTAGTTTGTGTTAATGAAACTTCAAGGTAGATCATCTTTGTATCGAAGATCGGAAGCAAGACTGCATCTTTCTCTTCGTGGAACCTCTCGAGAGTCCGGAGTACGATGATCGCAGCGAAGGGACCTCAACACGGAGCATATGAAGTGAAGGACCGGATCTACAAAGGTTGTAATCCCTCTCACTTAAAGAGTTTAACATGTTAGTTTTCTCCTAATCTCTAGTTTAAAGAACCATATTCGGGTTGTTTGTCACGGCTAATTTTTTAATCGGGCATGGTTGATGCCTCGAAGACCCTTGTGCGCATGCATAGCAACCCTACACCGTACACATCCGTTCTTGTTCCGTCTAGGAAAGTTAATCTTGCTACATGCTATATAATTCATTTTATACCTATTTAAATAAATACCATACCTACAGTTTAAATCTAGTACCACATGTTTAATTTTATAACGTTTCGATGTTCCATTTGCATCCGTTTATATCATTTTAAATCTAGATCATGAAAACTTATCTTGTGACATACTAGATTACATTATACTGCATCCATATCATTTAAAATATATATCATCGTAATATTTCTTATTATTATCTTTAATTAGTTTATAATCTGCATTTTATAATGTTATACATTTGAAAATATTATAGTTTATACATGAAACGTCGTTGAAAAAGCGGATACGACAAATCTGAAATTTACTGTACACCTTACCTTATAAAATTCATTATAAATCATAGAAAAATCATTAGTATACGTTCTTTAGTTCGTTACGAAGCCAACTCAGAATAATACAACTCTATGAATTATTTACTTGCAAAAAAATTGTTTAAATAACGTAAAATGCAAATGAAAATGTCTATAAACTGCTGTCTAGGGAAATTTCAGCAGCAAACTTTCAATTTCGAATGTTCATACCTTTTAGTAGGGACAACCTGAGATACTTATACTTATAAAAATGAAAACCTTATTGAATTATCTTTGTTTTGGTATAAGCCACGTCCCTTTTGGAGAACGTTTGTTATTTTTAAGCTATTTTACAAATCAAGGTGACGCTGAATTTATGAACGGAACTTTCTTGTGCATGGTTAATCAATACCATTTTTATAGTTATTAATCGCTTTGAATATGCTATCCATATTAATATTATTATATCAATATTTATATCACATATTGCTTAGTTGTACATCCCACATTACCATTTAATAGTTTTATAACTTTTCGGATACCCGTTTGCATCCATCACATTTAAGATACATATAATTGCATCCATAGATCACATTACTACATACTACTGTGATATTAACACTCCATGTTTAATAAATTGCATCCTAATTAATATTGGAACTATAAATGTAACCTTAATCGATAACTGTGCATCCATATCCTTGAAATTATATCTATTTGCATACCATATCACAATATTCCATTTTATTGTTATATTAGTACACATGCTTTTTCTATATGCCCATGATTATGCTAGTTTGATTTATAAGCACCCACATGATATCTTGTACACCCTGACATTACTTGCTACACCTACTACTTGACACGACATGGTACCGTACGCACTTGACATGACATGACACCTTTATACATTACCTGGTCTGACCTGATGTACCATGGCCTTACCTGTTACCTGATCTTGTGTCTAATGCCAACAAACCTGACCTGTTGTCCTTACGGACCGTTCCTGTTGTCTATCCAGAAAAACATGTACCTGCCTGATCCTGTGTTGGCATTTGCTCTAGATTATTTAATACTTGACTTGAACATATATAACTTGGGGGTATGGGGAAATAAGTATTGTAACCAAACGTAACTCGAAGGGCCATCCCATTGTTTGCCGTTTTTCCGGGCGTTACGGAATACCCATTGTTTGCCGTTTTTCCGGGCATTACGGATCACCGATGGGTTACGATGAGGATTACACTACTTGGTTTCGAAGACTTTAGAATTGATAACCACGTAGCACAGTTTAGATATCTTTGCACGTCACTTATACTGACACATTCACTGTTATATATTCTCATTATATTCTTGCTCATACTCATACCTGCATGTCTTACTACCCCTGTTTATACTATTGCTTGATTTTATGACGCACTGGCGTCTGAGGTTTGCATGGCCCAGATTCTTCTACCTTTGTTGCAGACTGATCAGGAGTTTTGCCGCTGTTAGACCGAGCGGTAAGGATCCTGTTGGTATGCAGTTTTACTTTCCAGGTGTTTCATTTATTGTATTCTTTTGCTTCCGCATATTATTATTTCTTGACTCATTCATTTTGGCTCATGGACATGTACTAGATAGTTAGTTTACTTTCCTGTTCTTGATATCTCTACAGCCGTAATGTGACTGTGGAAGGATTTTTCCTATCCACAGGTAGCATGGTTGGCTATGTCACGTGCCCATCTTAACGTACTCTGGGAAGCGGGGCGTGACAATTATAATATAAAATATGGTTTAAATTATCGGAACCTTAAAATCGATCAAATCGTCCTATTTTGCAAAAACCTAGAAAACGTCAATTTACCGTTTTACTTCAAAACTTGATGTTTAAATGAAATTAATGGTCATAATATTCACTAAATATCATAACTAAGTCATACAAATTATTACTATATTTTTATCACACTAATTTGTATTAAATTGAAAATTCTAGTTTGCAATTTTATCAAATTTCAACACCTTGTAAGCAAAAATTCACATTTCCACAACTAAACTTGATTTTGCATGAATTAAATTATTAAACTACATTTTATGATGTTAATAATGTCATGAAACCATAATTAGATTTTAAATCTAAATTATTTAAGCAATTTCTAAAACCTAGTTAGCAAAATAGCATATTTATCTCATTTTATTAACTAACGATTCGAAACTAATAATTAGATTAGGTTTTTCATTCCTTTAACATATTAATATTCTCAATAAAACCACAATATAATGATAAAAATCTTAATAGAATTTTATCTCACCAATATATATATATATTGTGAAAACCTAGTTTGCAAAATTGTTTAATTTAAACAATTTTGAAACAACAATTTACAATACATCAACCATACTAGATTTTTCATTTATAAAAATGTTAAACTACTTATTATAACCCCACTCAATTAATAAAAACCCTAACTTCATTTTAAAACCCTCTCATTGATTTTTTTATTTAGCAATAGAACCAATTTAAAAACTAATTAAACACTTAATTAAGCTAAATTAAGTAATATACTAACATTCAAACCAAGGGCTTAGGATTATACCTCACATATGAGATCCAACATGAAAATATGCCTCCAATAGAATGGTTTCCTACTCCAAGATCCTTGCTAGATGTACAAAGAATAATGGGTAGGATTTAAATTAGGAATTTGTGGGTTTTTATTTGAATTTTTAATGAAATTTGGAGGATTTTTGAAGTAAAATCAAGTGGAGAAATGGGGGGGACTGCCATGGGGGAGGTCGGCCACTAGCATGGGAGGAAAAGAGAGGAAGAAAAGAATGAAGAATGGTGTAGAAGGTTCTCCAAAATAATACATCTTTTATGTCTTTTCAACATTTTCTTTATTTATTAAATTTTTTTTCTTTTCAACAAAATGATCCTAGAAAAATCTAGAACCATGAAGAGATTTGAGAAAGAATTTTGCATAAACACACTTGATTCTAAGATGTCAAGGTTCACTTTGTCAAATTAACCCATTTCAAATTTGTAATTTACACTAATTTAATATATATTTAAAAGCTTATGTTAATATTTAAAATAATTAATTAAGGAAAAATATTTAAGTAAACTAATTATTTATAAGTGACTAAATAAATACCAAATACTAGTAATTATATTATTAAAATAAGCCTTTTTTAATTTATGATGAAAAATAATTATGGTTAAGTTTTACGAAAAATACGGTTTATTTTACCGATAATCAGAAAATTCGCCTAAAGGATTTTTATTTATTTATTTATTTTTAAAACGTTACATTAACCATACTACAGTTTTTCAACCTACGACGCACAGGGTTTGAGTTGTTGAACTCAGGAGACTTATACAAAGTATTGTATATTGTCCAGTGTCCATTAGGACAATAGGGTTGGTACTCGTACTATATTCTGTTTACTCATAACTTCTCCAGTTCTAGATAAGTATTTCATTGAAATGCATGGTCCAGATATTGAGAAGTTATGGGTATAAGAATAAAGTAGAGAACCATTTGTTGGAAGTATCAGGATTCTTCGAGGAAGTCGAAGATGTAGATACTTGTGTTTGGTATTCCGTTGATAGTAATGGTTTTAAGAACTTGTTTCTCTTTCAGGTTGCTCATATATGGATGCAGTCCTAGATGAGTAATGCTGATTGACCTTTTTCCATTTGGTTGATATGCACTGGAGACAGCTGCATGATTTTGAATCTGGTTCAAATTAAATTAGTGCTTTTGTTTCTATATTAGATTTATATAGAATCAATTTATATCTTAACGATGTTAAGGTATAGGGAGTTGTCCGGCAGATGCTTAAAACAAGAATCCGGATAAACTCAAGGTACGTTTCAGTAATGGTTGTTTGTGGGTTATCCTGGGCTTTGACGAGGGTTAACTTTCTACCATCAGGAAGATCAATATTTATATTGTTCTTGACTAGCCACAGTTTTAGTAAAATGGATTTTTTCAGAAAACAGAAGTGGGGGTATGGTAGAACTGGAAGTGATTCCAGAACCACAAACGATCACTGAGGATTTAATAGAACCTAAGGATTCAATTAGTTTTGACATTCCATTAGCCACTCCGCAGATTTGGTGGGTAACCTTAGGCACCCGAGAGGTACTTCGGTCTTCTCAGAGACGGTGACAGGGAGGTTCTTGTTTACCCAGACTTGTCATTTACTATTGTTCTAGACTATAAGACCCGGCAGGAGGATGAGTATAGTGTCGTTCTAAACTAGCTTTAGAAGTGCACGAGTATATGACTCTTCCAGAGGGTTGTTGTGGTCAGTGGGAGCAGCGGAAGCATAGTGGGCAAGAAGCTATGTCTATTTATAGACTAAAGCAGGTATAGCGGAAATAGATCATCTATTTTTGATGTAACAGTCATAGGCTTTGACTTCATCAGAATAGGAGATGGATCTGCTAAGAAGGCATTAGAGAGTGATGTCCAGGTATTGGGATGGCATGAACTTGTTAGGAAGAGATATTCATATACTATGATCGGTTATACTGTGGTTGTCACAAAGTTGTTTCTCTACATAGGATATGGATATAATATCAGGGTTTCTCGTTACTAGATCTATTGTTTTAGATCTAGATTTGGGAAGTATCCTAATCTGGGTATTTTGACATTATTCTAAAGGTATTTTAGAACGGACGACTCCTGGCATGGTGGTCTACCTGCAGGTGATAGAGCCACCCTCTCTAAAGGTGTCTTACAGACTAAAGGAGAGAGAGATCTGCATGATTAGCATATCACTTGCTTAGGCAATTGAGTTACATGAAATGTCAAGTACCACACCAGACGTTGTTTTTGCACTAGCTGCAATGAACATATATTAATCCAATCCTGGAGAAACATTAGGAAGCAGTTATTGAACATAAATGGATGTTCTAGGGATATGGTAATGGTAGCCTCCTTCGGGAGACCATTATCATTTCAGGCTTCTAAGGTGACCTAGATGACAGAGTGACTGTCAGAGTTATAGTTTTTCCCTCTTTTCGAGGGACAGTATGTTGGACAGGTGGTCCAAGCGGATACTGAGGAAAGGCATGGTGTAGGATACTGATTAAATTCAGTGGACGATACAGTCTAAGTAGTTTGCTGGATTTGGAGTTTATTTGTGAACCAGGTCCCATCAGATATCCAGACAAATTCTAAGACAGGTATTGCTCATTTCGGGAGATAGGTTTCTCCGCGAAGTTGAGATACAGAGAGATGCAGAAAGAAACACTGGAGTGGATCCACTCACTGAGGCTATTTTTCGAACGCATTGGTTTCATAAATGGGCTTTGCGAAACTGATTAGTAGAGAAGTTGGGTGTTCGGTATCACACGGGCTGTGAGTATGCGACATCGCAATAATTGGACTTAAGTGCAAGTGGGAGATTGTTGGCTATAGTGCCCTCAAGGCAATTATTGTAATTGCAGGAAGATAATTATTATGATTGAGGGAGGACCTATACCGATAAAACAGTCTTACTCAAGATAATAGTATGCTATCTGGTTTGTCTTTATCATCATATACATGTTGATAGAGCCCATATGATTCTTGCTTGACCACCAGCATTGTGATGGCGATCATATACGTAGGACCTGGGGGTCTATAAGCACATCGTTAAATGTCCCTAGTCGTGGGAGTATCTAGACCGGGCATCGATACTCCAGTGTAGACTAGTGTATACTGATCGAGACCCCCACGAGGGGAGGTGTCTAGGTCTCACAAGCCATTGGTATTAGTTTGTTCACCTAAGATAGTATACAGGTACTCATTGGGTTATGAGTACACTGGACGGACTCGCCGGGAACCTGCTAGTTGGTATTATACCTATTGTCAGATAGCAGTTCCCAGGTGACATGTATACAGGTTAGTCTGTCGACCTGAGATCGTCATTTGTCTCATGTGAGTTCCCACTGTGTTTTGATTACTACCCTACCATGGCTTAAAGGAGTCATGCAAACAGGTTTTAGTTGGGTACAGTCCTGAGACACATGGTGGCAGTGATCGGATCGTCGGGGATTCGTCTCTCCCGGTATTGGGGGTTGATGTCGCGTTGTGTACGAATGGCCATCACCATAAATCCGTGGCCACGGTGGACAAGAACTATCGATCCAGGATCGATAGTTTCTCAGGTGGTGATAGGTTTCATGCCGACACTAAATGTCGTGTTGTTAGGGGTCTGACTTTATCCGTCCCCTAGACTCAATATGCGATACTCTTAGAAAAACAGACCGGACTGTACGGATATTGTCACTGTCAGGCTCAGTAGGGGTTCTGCATGAGTTTGCTCGTCGGCCTCCCTTTCGCTCAATACCTGGGTAGCCGTTACGTACAGCTAGTGCCGCTGACGTGCTTGTAGTTAAACCCACTGCCAGCGTATTGACAAGTCTTTAGAGTCCCACACAGAGGGTTTCCCTGGTTCTGGCGAAATGATGCAGTAGCCGTATTGGATACGTGCAGGATTCCGATCGATTGATGTACATTTTACTCGGACTTTCGATTGGACAGTTGATAATACTAGTCGGCTCGGGTTTGAGCTGGATTATTAAATCAGGTATTGATTTAATAATTTACGTATATGTATTTCGGTACGTATATTCGTGTTATTCTATCTCTTTGAGTATTCATATTTCGATACGAATGCAGGTATGTATATACAGTAGAATGTAATCCGTATTTTTTACCGGAAAAATTCTAGAAGGTGGCCACCTCATTTTTTGGATTTGACCATTTTTAGAAAATGGTAAATGATGTGGAAAAGAAAATGAGAGTATGGTGATGACCATGCTTGCATAGTGAACACAAATGAATTGTTAATTCATTTGTGCTTGAACACAAATGAATTGTTAATTCATTTGTGCTCACTATTCAAGTATGGGAGCTATTTTAAAATGCAAAGAATTGTTTTACAAAACCTAGCTTGCTCATTTTCTCGCTCTAAGAGAGCTCATTTTTTTGCATGCGTCATTTTTCTTCACTTGAGCAAGCTTTGTGCTCCTTCACCTTTTGTGCTTCACTATCTTCTATTTTTCCATGGTTGTTTCCACCTTCAAGTTTTGAGATAGATAACACTTAGAGATCATACACACAACATCCTAGGCTCTCTAGGGTAGCATCTTAGAGACCCTAGTTGCTCCACTTGCCTCTTGATATGGATCTAGAGCCGGAATCACACCTCGGGTGGATCATCGGAGATGAAGGAAGACCGGCTACCAAACCACATCAAGGAACTACTAGGAGCTTGGAATGAAGACCGAAGGACACGGATCAACTCGGTATAACGATTCTAACTTCCTTTTTAGCTTGCTAGATTAGGGTTTAAGGTCGATCCATAAATCGGGTAATGGTAGCGCCAGTTTAGAAAATTTTGTTCCGCATTTGGCTACGTTTTCATGGTCGGGGCGCTACCGCAACCCTTCATATACTACCACTTAGGAATCCTCGGCGAGTGATGTTCGGTGTACCTATTCTCCAATGAGCACCTGTGTACAATCTTTGATATTACACACCAATGGTTATAGGATCAACCATCGCCCTCTAAGGGACAAGAAACGTACACACTAGTCTACTCTGGAATATCGATGCCCTAGTCTCGATATTCCCGCAACTAGGAACTAATTCAAGGATGTACTTTTAGACCACCCTGGTCCCACTAGTATGATCTCATCATAATCCCGGTAGTCAAGTACATATCCTAAGGGCTTTATCAACATGTGAGAGCAAGACAGTAAAGAATACCAGTCAACATGATAAGATAAAGAGTAACCAGATAGAATACTATCATGTCGAGCAAGAAAGTCCTCTATATATATGTCCAAGCACCCACTTTAATATACATCACATGTACAATAATGGCCTCTAGGGCATACAAATTCCTAGCAATAACGGTTCGGGAAACTACTGGTAACACTTACCAGTAAATCTCAGCAACCCTGGCAAGGGATTTCTTGTTATGGCCAATCGAGTATAGCGCAACATCAACCCCTAATACCGGGAGAGACGAAATCCCCTCCTATCGCTCATTGCCACAATGTAACTTGGGACTTTACCCAAAAAAACACCATTTTGCATGACTCGGTAGAGCCGTGGTAGGGTGGAAATCAAATCACAGTAGGAAACACACAAGACTCTATGATGATCTCGGGTCGACAGACTAACCTTTACCAGTGTCACCAGAGAATTGCTATCCGACGTGAGGTATAATACCATCTAGGAGTTCTCGGCGTGTCCTGTTCAGTGTACCCAGTCTCCACTGAGCATCCGTATACAATCTGTGATGTCAAACACCAATGGATGTATGATCGTCCATCTTCCATCATATGGGTCAAGAAACGTATACACTAGTCTACTTTGGAATATCGATGCTGTCACGACCCATAATTTAGCACGTGACCGGCATTTAAATTACGCAACGTCTAAAGGCGTGACGTAAATCAAGTAACCCGAAACCTAGAAAATCTAAACCTTTTTTGCGGAAAATAGTGGGGGTGCAGTTTTGAAATAAAGGTAAAACGAATCATGTTTTCATTGAATGCATAGCTAATGAAACATGAAAATGCAAGTGGGTTATACTACAGCTGAAAACATGTTTCGTCTTTAAAAATTTGGGCAGCACCTCCATTGTATATTTTGATCCAAAAACATAAACAAAACAACATATAGGCATCCCCAAGCGGGAGCTAGCTCTTCGCCAACTGGCGGAATCACAACCACGCAATAACATATATACGACGCCCAACGGCAAAGAATCAACCCAGAAAGAACAAATAAAGAAGCAAGACATCAAAACTCAAGAAAGTGATCATAAACCCATCGTTATAAGTCTCGCACAATACCCAAATCTGACTATGTCTACCAATGTACAATGTCTAGTTCTGATTTGATTTGATGGAGTTATCTAGATACAACGGAATATAAAGTACGAGAGTGGGCACGATCCAACATGTGTCCCACCTACCAAAGCAATACACCCTGGATGAAGCTGTGTGCCAGCAATATCACAACTGATCCCAAGCGGTCAAACCTGCAAGAACCGTGGCACAACGGGGGTGAGTTGCCAACTCGTGAATAGAAAACATCAGTAGGTAGAAATCGAATAAAACAACGATTTCCTAGGTCACTATATCCTGAAAGTAATACTATGATATCTAGGGTGACCAAATATGCATATATGTCCACAATCGATCAATGCAATGACATATATAAATAAACATCCGATATTATATGCCTGTATGCATATGGATATCATCCACGTGTCCGTCAACGACACAAACAATATCATGGAACCTGAGTTTCCAACACCGACACTCGAAAAATCATGAAAACATAAGCCTGTATGTATGAGGATATCAACCACGTGTGTCCATAAATGACACATCAAAATCATTGAACCTGAGTGTCCAACACTGATACTTGAAACATCATGAAACCCGTGTCCAGCATCGACATGTAAATCCTCATATCTCAGGCG
Source organism: Agapanthus africanus (assembly GCA_030015575.1). Taxonomy (NCBI): domain Eukaryota; kingdom Viridiplantae; phylum Streptophyta; class Magnoliopsida; order Asparagales; family Amaryllidaceae; genus Agapanthus; species Agapanthus africanus. The sequence goes on along the minus strand of JASDDO010000004.1, from coordinate 147,218,830 downwards.
CCACATACCCAGATCGGCCCTCATATCTATCTCATCTCAGGCACCGCATACTCAGATTGGCCCTCATATCCATCTCATATCATAACTCCAAAACGGTATTCTCCGGATATCCGCCGAGTTCTATACAATCACCGGTAGGTAGTAGTCCCTCTGCCAGGCTCATCGTCTACTTCACAACATACCTTTCTTGCCCCGGGATACCATACCGGGTCCACCATGTACTCACAGACGGCTCATCCAGCTCCTCGAATCGGGTATCACATAGCCCATAACCGAGAAAACTCATGGTGGACGCCTCGAAATATCATATCAAGAGAAACTGCGTTTTTAAAGCAATACATAATTCCCTTTAAAATATAACTGCGGTTCATAAATCCAGAGATCACATGAAAACAACTTCTCAAGAATATAACCATAAAGTACGATGTATGCAACATAGAGTAGTAATATGAGCATATCGAGTATATCATGCAAGCATGTCAAGTGATAGTACCGAACAATGAATGTACTATACAGTTAAGAATAATATCATGATACGGCAGTTCTACTGTTTAAGTGGCATGGCAATTACCGATGATGAATGTGTGTGAGCCGGTAAATCTGTGTAAGTGTAACATGCGCATCAACGGTGATTGTGCAGGTGTACTAGAAAATGATATCATATATAATTAAATACTGGAAACATGATAGGTATCACACGAGGAAAAACCCAACATAAACATGGATTATAATAAGGTAGCCTCTTATGTCAACGATCCTGCCTCATAGTATCAAGTGTCGCAATATCCTTGATCATGATTCTTAATTCATGAGCGCGGATCAAACATTCAGTAAACGCATCGCGTACGGTAATCCATCGTACGGCGTCACAAACAGAGTAGGGAATCTATCATCCTATTCACCGGTAAAGGTACGGATCTATAATCTCGTACGGCATACCTTAACAATCACATAACACATCTATATCAATCTTATATCAGGGGAATATCACCTAGGATTGACAAGTGGGCAGATATTGATTTTACGTAACTGTTTGTATGTACCTAGTCTGGCTTGTAATATCATATATGTATCATTACTTTCTAAAAAGGATATGATTTTACATTTGTAAGCGATGTGGTACACATCCACCTTAATCAAAATTTGATTGGGTCAGGTACATTAGATAACGGCATATACGTATTTAATTAAGCTCAGGTTTTCAGCGTCCAAAACGCACTTAAAAAAAAGTCTTCGGAATTAAATCAGGCTTTCTTATGGCATTGTAGACTAGGTCACATCAATGAAACACAGTTGACGAAGTTACATAAAGAGGGATATTTGGATCCGTTTGAATATTAATCCTATGCAACTTGTCAATCATGTCTCAAAGGAAAGATGACAAAGATTCCATTCACTGGACACGAAGAAAGAGCGAGCGAGCTCTTGGGACTCATACACAGCGATGTGTGTGGTCCAATGTCTACACATGCAAGAAGTGTTTATTCCTATTTCATTACTTTTACGGACGATTTCTCAAGGTATGAACATGTATTCTTGATGAAACATAAATCCGGGGCCTTTGAGAAATTCTGGGAATATAAGAATGTAGTGGAAAAACAAACCGGCAAAAGTATCAAGACACTAGATCTGATCAAAGTGGTGAATACTTAAGTGCCGAGTTCCTGGACTACTTAAAAGAGAATGGAATTCTCTCTCATCTTACTCCTCCATACACACCTCAGCACAACGGTGTATCGGAAAGACGGAACAGAACCTTATTGGGTATGGTGCATTCCATGATGGGTAATGCTGAGTTGCCGCGATCCTTCTGGGGCTATGCACTAGAATCAGCTGAATATCTTTTGAACAAGGTTCCTACCAAGACTGTGCCTACCACACCATATCAGATGTGGAGTGGGAAGAAACCATCTCTTCAGTATTTGAAGATATGGGGATGTCCAGCTTTTGTAAAAAAGTAGCATGCGGACAAACTCGAGGCATGCTCAGTACTATGTAAGTTTATGGGATACCCAAAGAACTCCAGGGGGTATCTTTTATATTACGCAGAAGAACAAAAGGTCTTTATTTCTTGGCATGCCAACTTTTTGGAAACTCGGTTTTTAGAAAAAGAGATAAGTGGGAGCGCAATAGAACTGGAAGAAATTCAATAACCACGAGCTATTACTGAAAGCATGGTGGAACCAAAAGTTTCGAAAGAACCGGACATCCCCGCGCCACTCCACAGGACTAGTAGGAAGTCTCATCCACCCGAGCGATACTACGGTTTTCTCATAGACGGGAATAGAGATGATTGCATCATCGACGATGATGAGCCAACTAGTTTCCAGCAAGCCATTCAGAGCAGAGACTTGGTAAAATGGTTGGATGCAATGCGGACCAAAATGGAGTCCATGTACACCAAAAAAGTATGGACTTTGGACATTGCTCCAGAAGGGGTAAAACCTAGGCTGCAAATGGATCTTCAGAAAGAAGATTGGTGTAGATGGACATATTGAAACCTATAAGGCTAGACTTATTGCAAAAGGTTTTCGTCAAAGACCTGGTTTGGACTATGATGAAACCTTTTCTCCAGCGGCTATGCTCAAATCCATTCGGATCCTTCTTTCCATTGCTGCCTTCCACGATTATGAGATTTGGCAGATGGACGTAAAGGCTGCTTTTCAAAATGGAAATTTGGAATAGTGGGTCTATATGGATCAGTCGGAGGGTTTCATAGAGAGTGGGAGCCGCGGAAGAGTGTGCAAGTTGCTTAAGTCCATTTATGGACTTAAGCAGGCATCGCGGAGTTAGAACATCTGTTTTGATGAGAGGGTCAAGGAATTTGACTTCATCAAAAATCCAGATGAACCATGCATCTATAGTAAAATTGCAGTGAGAAGTGTGGTATTCCTCGTCTTGTACGTGGATGCCATTCTCTTGATAGGAAATGACATTCTTATGCTACAATCAGTCAAGGGATTCTTGTCACAAAGGTTCTCTATGAAGGACCTGGGTGATGCCTCCTACATTCTGGGGATCCAGATCTATCGTGATAGATCTAAGAGGATGTTGAGATTTTCACAATCAAGATGCATCGACACCATACTGAAAAGATTCGGTATGGAAGATTCAAAGCGTGGTAATTTACTGGCTTATCACGGAATCACCCTCTCCAAAGAGATGTCTCCCACGACTGATTTGGAAAGGAATCGCATGTCTACTATACCCTACACTTCTGCGTTAGGCTCTATAATGTATGTGATGTTGTGTATCAGACCAGATATAGCTTACACACTGAGCGTTGTAAGCAGGTATCAGTCAAACCCAGGCAAGAAGCACTGGATAGCAATAAAGAACATTCTTAAGTACCTGAGAAGGACTAAGGAGATATTCTTGGTGTACGGAAGAGAAGACCTCCAGGTCGAGGCCTTCGCCGACTACAACTTACAGAGTGACTAGGATGACTCCAAGTCCATGTCGGGTTACGTCTTTACCCTCAATGGAGGGGTGGTCTGTTGGAAGAGCTCCAAGCAGGACGTCGTTGCTGACTCGACTATTGAAGCGGAGTATATCGCTGCATGTGACGCCGCGAAGGAAGCAGTCTGGATCAGGAAGTTCATGACAGAGCTTCACGTGGTTCCATCCATTGTTGATCCAATACCGTTGTATTGTGACAACAACGGCGCTATAGCTTTGGCGAAGGAACCAAGATCCCATCAGAAATCCAGACACATCTTGAGGCGGTTCCACCTGATCAGGGAGATCATTGATCGCCGGGAGATCGAGGTGCGGAGAGTAGAGACAGAGAACAACACTGCAGATCCACTCACAAAGGCCATCCCTCAGACACAATTCGAGAGGCTAATCGAAATGATAAGTCTGCGATACAATACATGGCCTTAGTGCAAGTAGGAGATAATTAGTGAGATATGCCCTAGAGGCCGTTATTGTATCATACTGGATTGTATATTACATATTGGAAGCTTGGGATATTCACAGTTATGATAACAGTCTTGCTCAAAATGGTAGTATGCTACTTAGTTTGATTCTACCTCAATATGTGCATGTGTTTCTTTTAGCATATCGCTTATACATATTGGTAGTGCCCTTAGGATTTTTTCTTGATTACCAGCGTTGTGATGGCAGTCACACTAGTGGTGGCTGGGTAGTCTATAAGCACATCCTTATACAGGTCCCTAGTCATAGGATTATCAATACGGGGCATCAATGCTCCAGAGTAGACTAGTGTATACGCTTCTCATCCCAGCAGGGGAGATGGTCTGTCCAACAGCCATTAGTACGTCGTACTGAAGATAGTATACAGGTGCTCTTTAGGTTATGAGTTACACTGGACATCACTCGATGTGAACTGCTGGTTGGTATTATACCTATCGTCAGGAAGCAGTTCCCAGGTTACATGAGTACATGTTAGTCTGTTGACTTGCCATCGCTACTTCGTCTCGAGTGTGTTCCCACTGCACTTTGATTACTACCCTACCATGGCTCAAAGGAGTCATGCAAACATATAGTAGTTGGGTGTAGTCCCGAAGCACTTGGAGGAAGTAGCGGTCAGATAGGATTCGTCTCTCTCGGTATTGGGGGTTGATATCGCGCAGTGTTTGGAAAGCCATTACACAAAGTTCTTGGCCAGGGCAGTCGAGAAATACTGGTAGTCACTCCAGTAGTTTCTCAGAGTGTATTGGGCTCTCCTCCGGCATGACTTATTGGGCTGTTAGGGGTCTGGCGTATACCATTCCCTAGGCCCGATATGCGAATATCTCAGACGAACAGACCTGACTGTACAGAGATTGTCACAGACAGGCTCAGTAGGAGTTCGGATGAGTTTGCTCATCGACCTTCTTCTCGACAGATACCTAGGTAGCCATTACATGCAGTTAGTACAACTGATGTGCTTGTGGTTAAACCCACTGCCAGCATACTGTCGAGTCTTTAGAGTCCCACACATAGGGTTTCCCTACTTTGGGCAAAATATGTAGAGGCCGTATGGTTTTACGGCAGTGCTACGATCACATATGTATACTTGTACACGGATGATATTCGGGCGAACAATACTAGTGGGCTTTGGTTTAAGCCGGATCCTAGTATTGTATTATTGGATTGTTATCGTCTTAGTGTATTCGTATTTTTCGGAATACGGATACGGGTATGTATATACGGTGAGGGGTATTCTTGTAATTTTCTCAAGAATGCTTCTAGAAGGAGACACCTCATTATTTGGTATTATCCATTTTTGGTAAATGAATTAATGAGGTGGAATTGGAGGAGACATACTTGGCATGGTGAGAGGAATGGCTTATGGGTTATTATATTGGTTTGGGATCATTATTGAAGCATGGGAGATTTTTTTTATTGTGAAAAATCTCCATGGTTCAATAAGTGAGATGAGATATTAGCCATTCTCTACACTTAGCCATTTTCACTCTTTGTTCATTTTTTGCTTTCTCACTTTTCTCTCCAAGTTCCATCACCTTCTTCCTCTAGTAAACCCTTACACTCACATGTGTTGTGAAACAAAGGGTTCAGTGAGATAATACAATCCATTAGACATTATCTACATCACCTAGGCTACTTGGATTTGCGAACCAAGTACCCTATTTACCTCGGTTTAGAGGTTGGAGCTTGAAGCACAAACTCTCGGGTGGATCATCTTTGACGTGAGGTGTCCGATCATGCAACCTTCATCCGTTCACCGAGGAGCAAAAGAGAGGAGGACAAGAAGACCCGAAAGACTGGTTCTAGGAGGTATAACACTCTTACCGAGTAGCTAAACTTCTTAGTTAGTTTAGTTAGTTATGGTTTTAGTATAGATCCTGGAGTTAGCAGGTGTTGCGTAGTTCGTTAAAATCGTTTTTTGAAAATTCCGCCATCCCGCGAACCCGTAGGGTGCGCGACATCGGCTTACACCTTGAAACCTAGTGGTGGTGCTAAAACATACTTTCATGGTATCAGAGCCAAGCTAGTGTTGGAGATAGTGCCCTCAAAGTCAATTATTGGATCGCAGGTATGTGATTGCAATGATTGAGGCAGGACCTATACCGATATGACAGTCTTGCTCGAGATGATAGTATGCTATCTGGTTTGTCTTTATCATCGTATACATGCTTTAGTTCGCTATTGCATATTGATAGAGCCCATAGGATTCTTTCTTGACTACCAGCAGTATGATGGCGATCATATACGTGAGAGCTGGGGTCTGTAAGCACATCCTTAAAGTGTCCCTAGTCGTGGGAGTTTCGAGACAGGGCATCGATACTCCAGAGTAGACTAGTGTATACAGTCGAGACCCCGACGAGGGGCGATGGCCGGTCTCACAAGCCATTGGTTTCAGTAGGACACCTATGATGTATACAGGTGCTCATTAGGTTATGAGTACACCGGACAGGACTCGCCGGGAACATGCTAGTTGGTATTATACATATCGTCAGATAGCAGTTCCCTGGTGACATGTGTACAGGTTAGTTCATCGACCTGAGGTCGTCATTTGTCTCGTGTGAGTTCCCACCGTGCTTTGATTTCTACCCTACCACGGCTCAAAGGAGTCGTGCAAACAGGTATTTTTTAGGTACAGTCCCGAGCCACATGGAGGCAAGTGAGCGGATCGGCAAGGGATTCGTCTCTCCCGGTATTGGGGGTGAGATCGCGCTGTGTCTAGGAGAGCCATTACACAAAGCCCTCGGCCGAGGCAGGAGATTTACAGGTAGGTACTCCAGTAGTATCTCATGGTGTTCTGGGCCACTCTCTGACACGACTTATACTGCTATTGGGGGTCTGACGTTACCAGCCCCAAGGCCGATATGCGATACTAAAAAACGAATGGACCGGACTGTATGTATATTGTCACTGTTAGGCTCAGTAGGGTTTATGGATGAGTTCGCTCGTCAGCTTCCCTTCCAATCAATACATAGGAAACCATTACGTACAGTTTGTACCTCTGACGTGCTAGTGGTTATACCCAGTGCCAGTGTGTTGATGAGTCATTAGAGTCCCCCACAGACACTTTCCTAAGTTCGGGCGAAACGTTGTAGAGGCCATATGGTTTTATGGCAGGGTTCGGAAAATGCACGTGCGTTTTCGCACATGTCGTTTTTCGGGCAGATAATACTGGTCGGCTTTGGTTTAAGCTGGATCCTAGTATTATGCTGTGTAGATATAATATCTTTGTCTCAGATGCATTTATATTCGGTCGTAATACAAATGCGGGTATGTTTATACTGATACGGGGTTATCCTGAAATTCATTTCAGGATCACTTTTGGAAGTTGCCAGTTTCCAGTTTTCTATCACCCGTATTTAACATTCGGGTAAATGCGGATTTATCTTTTCTTTCATGGGTGAGTCATGAGGGTGAGTCATAAGTGAGGAAGCTTCTTGGTTGATGACTTGGTTTGTGACTCACTTGATTGCATTAAATGTGTTCATACTAGGTGTTATATGACTCATGCTTTCATTAATGTTTTGATAAGTATTGTGCTTGTTATTCTCACCATCCCTCCTCCTAGACTCACCCCCCTTGCCTATATAGTGGCTGGCCCCCTCTCTAGGGTGAGGGTGGTTCATTTTGGATAAAAAGAAGATGATAGTTTTAGTTCATAAAAGGGATATAGCCTCATTTCTCATTCCACTCGATCCAAAAAGGCAACTTCATTAACCATTCGTCCATGGCTTTGGACGTAACGAGACAAAGTGTTCTACTCATTATCTACATCAATCTTGGTCATCTCTTTTAGCAAACTTGATGATCGAGTTGCCTCGGTTCAGAGGCGGGAGCCTGTTTAGAGATCCGTCGACGTGGTGCCACCTGGACGAGAACACCGGAGTTCAAGGAGATCGGAGCAGCCGCAACAAAACGTGGGATGATGGTTGAAGACCGAAGGACTCGTATCGTTCGGTATAACATTTCTACCCACTTTGTAGTTTGTTAGTTTAGCTTTAATGACAGATCCGTGTTATAGTACGCGATAGCGCCAGTTGTAAAAAGTTTTTGTTCCGCATTTGGCGTCTGTTAGACGGCCGGGATGCTACCGTGGACTTATAGTGGTATCAGAGCCTCACCATTAAGCTATACTAATCTGTGCTAACGTGTTTAAAAGATCGATCGAACGGAATTTCCGAAATCACAATTTTCAGCACAGAAGTTTCTATCTATTTTTTAAAGGGCCTAAAAATAATTTTTCATATCACAGAAAAGCATGTAGAGTTTTCTAAGCATTATGGGAAAATTTAGGCACGTGATCCCAGGTTTGACCGCGGAACCGCGGCGACTTTGTGGGAACAGTGCTTCAATTTTTTCCTGAGAGCTTTAATAAGGAAATTGTGGTTTTTGGTAATATTCTTTTGGGCCCAGATTTTGTTACTGTACAGCAGATGTACGTGGGGCCCACTTCGGGAAATTTAGTCGATCGAAATTTAAACGTGTTAGTTTACAGTACTTACTTTATATCTCAAACCGGGAATGTCATTCGAGCGGTAAACCGCGTCTAATTGCTATAGTTCTTTTAGACGGGTTTGCAAACGTGACATTCGCGTTGATGTTCTTTGTTGTGCTGTGATGTTGCGGATATGTCGTGGTGGATAGCAGTGTGCAATGGTAGTGCAGTTTGGATTTATTTGTACATTTGATATTTCGGGGCGAGCGTCCAACATGTGGACTGCCGTCACTGCCTGTTGTATAATATTCTTTTGGGGCACGACCGAGTTGAGGTCGATGTACCCGTTGTACATATTTTTATTTCTGTACTAGGTTGACCCCACGACGGAGTGCACGGATAGACGGGTTCTGGAGGTCAATGGGTCCGTATCTCATAGCTTTAAGAGGCAGAGGCGCCTCACTCTAGAATAGGAAAACTATTCGCCACACTCGTAGGGGGTACAGGTTGACCCAAGGAGGGGTGCTCAATTTACCGGATTCCGTGGAGTACCGGGTATTCCATTCACTATGTTGTGGAGGACTACCTCGCTTCAGGTTTTGGCGGGTAACTTGCCGCACCCGTAGGGGTCTAGGTTTCATTGCACAGGCTATCCACACGATCAGGGGAACGTCGGGTTTCAGCAGCGGCTCTGTGAAACCCGGGGGTCCCAGATTATCTGTATTGTTCTGTGATGCTTATTACTTTTCTGTAATGTTGCATATTATCATGCCTGGAGCGATTATTGTATATTAGTATATATACTATTAGATGTTGTATATATTTTACACCCGTGCTACTCCAGCCCCCGCTCTGTCGTTAGTTAAGTAACCTAACGAGTAATGACGGGACCCAGTGACGAATGCGGATGACATATACGTACATTTTATTTTCGTTCTTTTCTGGTGTGATTGATTGATGGGACTGCATGTATTCTTATCAATGCAAGGATAAAACAAACCTATATTTGATGTTGTTGGAACAAATTTTAAAAGGTGTTATTACAAAGATGTTTCCTTTTGTTTTGCATAGTGATATTCAGTTAGAATATCCTGCACCTCATTCGACGAGGCAAAGGCCGAGATCCCTTCACCGGGAGTGACCCCTTGGGCAGAAGTTTACGTCAGGGTAATAACTTCAATATAGTTGATTACAAGTTGCTTTGCATCGCGGTATTCAGTTGAAATATCCTGCACCTCATTCCACGAGGAAAGAGCCGAGATCCCTTCACCGGGAGTGACCTCTTTAGCAAAGGTTTTCGTCACTATATTTTTATAAAAAGCTATCAGGTTCCTTCAACGAAATCAAGTTCATTACGTTAAAGGTTTTTCGCCAAAAACCAGTCGTAGCCCTCCGTCATTTCTTATGGATAGTCAGTAGTATTCAAGCTATGTTTGTTGGCCCTTAGTCAAGGCATAATGTTTGGTAGCTGCTGGGTATTCATTTGTTGCATAGATAAATGCGTTGGTTTGGGACAGTCGTATTACTTTGTTGACCCTTATTCAAGAGTATGTACGGGTGGGTTCAAATTAACCAGGACAATGACGGGAAGAACTTGACATGTGACTTATGATTTGTTGGCCCTTAGTCAAGGTCATAAGAGCATGAGGCAAAAATTACATCGGGAGTTTCAAACAAACAGCAAACTTGCCAGGCATGCGCATACCTTCTGGAGTATGATAACTTGAGTGGCTTCCATCAAGTTATCATGCGATGATAGTTGGATCCCGATTCTCACTGATGAGTTGGTTTACTCTTCGGGTGATCCCGACTAATTCTTCTTTCAGGTTTGGAGAAGAATTTGAGATTACAGTGGGAGGTTTTCTGATTAGATAAAGTGATAACCATTCTGATCTAGGTTAGAGTGCATGCAGAATGTTTCTTTTCTCTCTCTCTTTGGCAGCGACCTTTGACCGACCCTAGACTATGACTCAGTGACCAAGTTGACCGAACCTTCTTAAATACTGGCTTTTGGATTGTTTGAGTTGCAAAAGTCATTGCCGCTCCTTCTTTTACCCTTTGTATTTCTCAGAACACCCCGTATTACTACGGACATCCACTTCCATTGGATAGATCCATCGTATGGTTATATACGAACTCGAAGGGACTTCTTCGAGGATGGATCCAGGTTCAGGAGAAATAGAATTGGTTTATTCAGTTGTCTTTATTATCACCTTCTCTTAGGTTGCGAGGGCTCCTTACTTTAGGAGAGTACACCTATTACGCTTATTGGATAGTCTTATTCCAAACCATAGGCTGGTGCCGAAAGGTAGGGAATGAAGAAAACCAATTAGCTTAAGTAGGGTGTGCAGAAGGTAATATGTAAAGACAAGATAAAGGGATTAGAAAGAGGCCAAAGTAAATTGCGACTGTTATCATTCACGACCAAACCGCGTACTTCATCGCCACTCCTATTTCACCTTTGCTTTTTTCCCCAGTTTGGGAGAAATAGAATAAGGTATTATTCAGTTGTCTTTTATCATCACCTTCTCTCAAGTTGCGAGTACTCCTAGGATTAGGAGGGTACACCTATAATGCTTACTGGATAGTCTTCTTCCAAACCATAGGCTGGTGCCGAACGGTAGGGAAGGAAGAAAACCATATAGCCTAACGATGGTGTACAGAAGGTAACGACTAAAGACAAATAAAGGGATTTGGAGAGGTGGCAAAGAAATATACGGTTAAAGTCATGAATTGGATTATGGAAGAGGCATTACTAGGAATACCAGGATACCCTACGAAACATTTTCATGTTTCAGTGCATTGTTAAAGGAAAATTGTTTTCCCGATTAGATACTTACTCCAGGGTATATATTTACCAGGTATGATTCTCACATCTGTATGGTTTTACAGATGATGAGTGGGAGGAAGTTATTGGGAATTAGGTGATCATCCTCATTATATCGGAATTCGTTGTAATTGGTGATATTTGAGGAAGTCGCCTGGGTTATTGCCGGCAGGCATGTATTTGGTTTTGAGTATCCATTGTTGTGCACCAATTTCAAAATGATATATCTGTACGTTTATTTTTATAAAGTGAGATATAACTTTTTGATATTATGTCGATGACATTTACCCATATCAGTTGGTGATTGGGTAAGGAGTATTGAACAGCGGAGTAGTTCTTAACCATAAGTACAGTTTTTAACCTACGATGCACAGGTTTTGAGTTATTGAACTCAGCGGACTTATACAGAGTATTGTATGTTGTCCAGTGTCCATCAGGACAAAGGGGTTGGTCCTCGTACTCTGTTCTGTTTACTTGTAATTTCTCTAGTTTTTAGACAAGTGTTGCATTGAAATACTATGTCTAAATTTCTGAGAAGTTGTGGGTATAAGAATAAAGTAGAGAACCAGGTATCGCAAGTATCGGGATTCTTCAAAGAGATCGAAGATGTAGATTCTTGTGATTGGTATTCAGTTGATAGTAATGGTTTTGAGAAACTTGTTTCTCTTTCAGGTTACTCATAATTGGATGTAATCCTAAGTTGAGTAATGCTGATTAGCCTCTCTCCATTAAGTTGATATGCATTGGAGATAGCTGCATGTTTTTGAATCTGGTTCAAATTAAATAAGTGCCAAAGTTTCTATATTGGAATAGAATGGTTCATATCTTAACGATGTTAAGGTACGGGGAGTTGTCCAGCTTATGCATAAAACCAGACACTGGATAACTCAAGGCACGTTTCTGTAATGGCAGTTTGTGGGTTGACCCGGGCTTAGTCGAGGGTTAACTTTCTACCATCTGGAAGATCAATAGTGATATTGTTCTTGACTCGCCACAGTTTTAGTAAAATGGATTTTTTCATAAAACAGTAATGGGAGTATGGTAGAACTGGAAGTGATTCCAGAACAGCAAACGATTACGGAAAATTTAATAGGACCTATATATTCAATCAGGTTTGACATTCCAATAGCCACTCTGCAGATATGGTGGGTAACCTCAGACACCCGAGAGGTACTCCGGTAGCCTCAAGGACGGTGACTGGGAGGTTCTTGTTTACCCAGACTTGACACTACTGTTGTTCCAGACTATGAGACCCGGCAAGAGGATAAGTATAGCGTCGTTCTAAACTAGATTTAGAAGTGCACGTGTATATTATTCTGCCAGAGGGTTGTCATAGTCAGTGGGAGCAGCGGAAGCATAGTGGGCAAGTTGCTTATGTCTATTTATAGGCTTGAGCAGATATAGCAGAGATAAGATCATCTATTTTTGATGTGACGGTCATGGGTTTGACTTCATCAGAATAGGGGATGGATCTGGTGAGAAGGTAGTAGGGTGTGAAGTCCTGGTATTTGGATGACATACACAGAGTAGGAAGTAAAATTCCTATACTACGATCGGTTGTATTGTGGTTGTTACACAGTTGTTTCTTCACAAAGGACATGGATATAATATCAGACATTCTGGTTACTAGATCTATGGTTTTTAGATCTAGATTTAGGTAGTTTCCCAATTTGGGTACTTTGACAGTATTCTAATGGTATTTTAGAATAGATGACTCCCGGCATGGTGGTGTACCTACAGGTGATGGAGTCACCCTCTCTAAAAGTGTCTTACAGACTAAAGGAGAGAGGGATGTGCATGATTGGCAGATCACTTGCTTAGGCAATTGAGTCAATCATGAGATATCAAGTACCATACCAGATGTTGTTTTTTGCACTTGATGCGATAAGTTTATATTAATCGAATCCTAAAGAAACATAAGGAAGCAATTTTAGAACATAAGTGCTTATTCTATGGATTTGATGACGGCAGCCTCCTTCGGGAGACTGTTATCATTCCAGGCTTCAAAGGTGACATGGATGACAGAGTGATTGTCAGAGTTATAGTTTTTCCTAGTCGAAGGACAGTATTTTGGACAGGTGGTCCAAGAGGATACTGTGGGAGGCATGTTGCTGGATACTGATTAGGTTCAGTTATCGATACAGTCTAAGAAGTTTGGATTTGGAGTTCATTTATGAACTAGGTCCCATCAGATATCCAGACATATTCTAAGACAGGTATTACTCGATTCGGGAGATGGCTTTCTCCGCGAATTTGAGATTTAGAGATATATAAAAAGAAACATCAGGGTGGATCCACTCACTAAGGCTATTTCTCGGACACAAGAGTTTTACAAACTAGCTTTGTGAAACTGATTAGTAGAGGAGTTGGATGTTCGGTATCACACGGGCTGTGAGTATGCGACATCGCAATAATTAGCCTTAAGTGCAAGTGGGAGATTGTTAGAGATAGTGCCCTCAAAGTCAATTATTGGATCGCATGTACGTGATTGCAATGATTGAGGCAGGACCTATACCGATATGACAGTCTTGCTCGAGATGATAGTATGATATCTGGTTTGTCTTTATCATCGTATACATGCTTTAGTTCGCTATTGCATATTGATAGAGCCCATAGGATTCTTGCTTGACTACCAGCAGTATGATAGCGATCATATATGTGGGAGCTGGAGTCTGTAAGTACATCCTTAAAGTGTCCCAAGTCGTGGGAGTTTCGAGACAGGGCATCAATACTCCAGAGTAGGCTAGTGTATACAGTCGAGACCCCGACGAGGGGCGATGGCCGGTCTCACAAGCCATTGGTGTCAGTAGGATCACCTAACATGTATACAGGTGCCCATTAGGTTATGAGTACACCGGACAGGACTCGCCGGGAACATGCAAGTTGGTATTATACATATCGTCAGATAGCAGTTTCCTGGTGACATGTGTACAGGTTAGTTCATCGACCTGAGGTCTTCATTTGTCTCGTGTGAGTTCCCACTGTGTTTTGATTTCTACCCAACCACGGCTCAAAGGAGTCGTGCAAACAGGTCTTTTTTGGGTACAGTCCCGAGCCACATGGAGGCAAGTGAGCGGATCGGCAGGGGATTCGTCTCTCACGGTATTGGGGGTGAGATCGCGCTGTGTCTAGGATAGCCATTACACAAAGCCCTCGGCCGAGACAGGAGATTTACTGGTAGGTACTCCAGTAATATCTCAGGGTGTTCTGGGCCACTCTCTGACACGACTTATACTGCTTTTGGGGGTCTGACGTTACCAGCCCCTAGGCCGATATGCGATACTCATAGACGAACGGACCGGACTGTATGTATATTGTCACTGTTAGGCTCAGTAGGGTTTATGGATGAGTTCGCTCGTCAGCTTCCCTTCCAATCAATACATAGGCAACCGTTACGTACAGCTTGTACCTCTGACGTGCTAGTGGTTATACCCAATGCCAGTGTGTTGATGAGTCATTAGAGTCCCCCACAGACACTTTCCTAAGTTCGGGCGAAACGTTGTAGAGGCCGTATGGTTTTATGGCAGGGTTCGGAAAATGCACGTGCGTTTTCGCACGTGTCGTTTTTCGGGCAGATAATACTGGTCGGCTTTGGTTTAAGCCGGATCCTAGTATTATACTGTGTAGATATAATATCTTTGTCTCAGATGCATTTGTATTCGGTCGTAATACAAATGCGGGTATGTTTATACTGATACGGGTTTATCCTGAAATTCGTTTCAGGATCAGTTTTGGAAGTTGCCAGTTTCCAGTTTTCTATCACCCGTATTTAACATTCGGTTAAATGTGGATTTATCTTTTCTTCCATGGGTTAGTCATGAGTGAGGAAGCTTCTTGGTTGATGACTTGGTTTGTGACTTACTTGATTGCATTAAATGTGTTCATACTAGGTGTTATATGACTCATGCTTTCATTAATGTTATGATAAGTATTGTGCTTGTTATTCTCACCATCCCTCCTCCTACACTCACCCCCCTTGCCTATATAGTGGCCGGCCCCCTCTCTAGGGTGAGGGTGGTTCATTTTGGATAAAAAGAAGATGATAGTTTTGGTTCATAAAAGGGATATAGCCTCATTTCTCATTCCACCCGATCCAAAAAGGCAACTTCATTAACTGTTCATCCATGGCTTTGGACGTAACGAGACAAAGTGTTCTACTCATTCTCTACATCAATCTTGGTCACCTCTTTTAGCAAACTTGATGATCGAGTTGCCTCGGTTCAGTGGCGGGAGCCCGTTTAAAGATCCGTCGATGTGGTGCCACCTGGACGAGAGCACCGGAGTTCAAGGAGATCGGAGCAGTCGCAACAAAGCGTGGGATGATGGTTGAAGACCAAAGGACTCGGATCGCTCAGTATAACATTTCTACCCTCTTTGTAGTTTGTTAGTTTATCTCTAATGGCAGATCCGGGTTATAGTACGCGATAGCGCCAGTTGTAAAAAGTTTTTGTTCCGCATTTGGCGTCTGTTAGATGGCCGGGGCGCTACCGTGGCTTACAGCTAGAACATTAGGTGAAGTCTATACGACGTTAAAGTGTTCGATCGAAGTTCAAAACCCTATATTTTTCATGTTTCTGTCCATTTATTCAAATGTTGAAATTTTACAAATTAAAAATTCTCAGAAAATCATGCAGGTAATTTAATGGAGCCCTAAGAAGTACGAGGTCCTACCTCTTTCAAGTCGTCACGGTTTAGCTACAATCTTGAAGAGTTGAGGGCTCCTATTTCTTGTGCTGCTCCATTGTTTCATTTTAGACTTTTAGGGTAATTTTATTGAGGCCTAAGTTGTTGAGGTCTCAGTGATTTGTGGGTATTTTAAATATCGATCGAAATGTTTAACATCGTCTAGATAGTTTGGATATGTGATACAATTTTTGGAATCCACATTGATTAGTTTTGTGAAAACTAGTTAGCGTTTTGTAAATCTAGCATTTTAGTCTCATTTTATGGATTGCCACGGAGTTTCGATTCGGATCAAAACTCTATCGCAATCTCGTATCGTACGCGAACACTGGCCAACTAACACTAGTAGACAGCCATGCCCCATAGCCTCGACCAAGTGACTATAGGAGAACCCCATGGCCAAAAGCATCCACTCGGGTGCTCACGACCGTGGTGTTCCACCCAAGTGCACTTCGTTGACGACATCGAGGGTGCGGCCATCTACTAAAGTTCCCGACGAGCATTCGATCATTTAATCGGGAATCTTATTGAATTACCCGACCTGTTTTTGAAAAGTATTTTCAATTCGAGACTTAAATGCAAGGTTTATAGGGTTAGGCATGAAATCCGGAGTATGTGATATTCCGGTTTTATGATGTCTAAGGATGATGTGGATTATAATTATTGTAGTTTTAATTTCTTTTCTGCGACCGTAAGTGTAATATGTGGTGTATCCCTGATCTCGTTGCTATACGTCAACGACATTAGGGGTACGCATATTTACTTACGTTGATGACATGTGATGTTATTGTGTTGCTTCTGATATGTTATATTGGATCGTCATGATTGAATAGCCGGGGTTTTTTTGCGTGAGATGAGAGTTTTTTTCAATTTTCATTCATGTAAAAATATTGTATGTAATATTCTTTTATTGGGACGCTTCCGGGTTGAGGATGTTGTCTCCATTGATGTATATTATTTACTTTTCTGCATTAGGATAGACCCAAGGCTAGGAGCACAAGTAACCGGGTTCTAGAGTCCAGTGGAAGGACATCTCGAGGAGTCGAGACCGAGTCGCCTAACTCCAGAATTGGCAGAATTTCTTACCGCTCTCGTAAGGGTCCTGTCACGACCCGAAATGGCATGTAACTGGCCCTTGAATCATATGAAGTCTATAGGACTCCATCTAATTCAAGTAAGCCAAAATTCCAGAAATCTAAACTATTTTTAAAGAAAGTTTTTTGTTAAAATAAGCCGAATATGCGTTTTTAAAATCACAAATCTTTTCTGAAAATTTCGGCAGAGTTTCCTTTGTAAATACTGGCCCCGAACGGGGTACAACATGATAAATATATACATGAATGATAAAAGGCATCCCCAAGCGGGAGCTAGCTCTTCGTCAATCGACGGTCACAACCACGCAAGCAATATAATATACAACGCCGAAGGGCGAGGATCAAAAATCAAAAAGAAACTCGAATCGACATGAAAACTATAATAATACAATGCGCGACTCTAAGGTCGAAATAATAATACAACTGGACTCTAAGTCTGAAATAATATACATGTCTAGTTGATGGAGTTTACTAGATACAACTGAATGTAAATAAAATACAAGGGTGGTCACGATGCAAGTGAACCCACCTACCAAAGTAAATCACCTGGAATGGAAGCAGTGTGCCAGCAAAGCCGCACAAAACCTGGACGGCAAGACCTGCAAGAAACTGTGGCACAACGGGGGTGAGTTACCAACTCTTGAGTATAAAACATCACCGAGCAGAAATCGTATGTATGACTCAATCGTAGGTCAATACGATCAATAAATATAACCTCAAAATGATAAAGTCTGAAGCATGATATGGTGGCAAGGGTAAACATCTATATAAAAGTGTAATCCCATGTGCTCGTGTCAGTGCCTTAGGTAGCAATATATCATGTGTAAGAGGTATGAAGGTCATAATATGAAAACAGAAGGCATATAAATGATAAAACTGTTTTCTTGTTTTAGTGAGATATCTGTATATAAATCGAAATGTCATCAATGAAATCATCATAAATCAGTGTCTAGCATCGACACAAAATATAACCAATATCTCAATATCCCAGGCTCCGGCTATCCGGACTGGCCTGTATCATCAAATCTCAAATACCTCAAGTATCAATATCTGGGGCTCCGGCTATCCGGACTGGCCCCTGGGCTCCGGCTATCCGGACTGGCCCGACTATGATCGGTATCCTCCGGATATCCGTCGAGTCACAAAACAATCACCGGTCAGCAATGCTCCCATGTCACAGGATCAACGCCGATCAACTGCGATCTTCTTGACCCGGGGTACCGCACCAGGTCTACTATTCACCCACAGATGGTTCCTACTCCTCCTCGAATTGGGTGTATGATATCGCTCAAGAGCCGAGAAAACTCATGGTGGACATATCTCAAATCATATCATGAGAAAACCACAACTTTCATTTTAAAATGATAATCCGTTTTATAAAATCTTGCGGTTTCTCCAAATCCATAAATCTCATGGAAAACCCAAATCTCGAGAATAAAAGACAATGAATTTAAAAGTATTAGGCTCTGGCAAATCCGGACTGGCCCTAAATAATAATGCATGACATCGAATAATAATATGCATGAAATAGCAAGTAATAAATGCAATGTCTAAACTAGCATATAAAAGCAAGTACGCTAATGTCATGTCGAAACTATCAGCTAACAAGCTATGTCAATGGAATAATATTCTCTAAAGTGTACGTGACATGGTAATTACCGATGATGATGTGTGTGAGCCGACAAGTAGGTGTACGTGGAACATACGCATCATCGGTAATAGTGCTGGTGTCCTGACAGCATGATTTCACTAATAGCATATGAAAATACAATATAAGCATGGAATGCGATGCGAGCAGCAAGAATATGTGGGAGCTGAATAACAAATACAACAATAAGCAATATGCAATAATGTAAACGAGTAATACAGGTAAGTACAGGTCTGAACTAACAGGCAAATAAAAAGGTAAGGAAACCGCCTAAAATCTGAGTCGATATATGTATATATATGTATAATAGTCGGTGATCCCGCCTCAATAGTATCCCATACGATACCCTATATACTATGACATTGTTCATATCAGATTATTGCATTTTTATACCGCCCAATTTTTATCATATTGCTTATCGGTAGGTACTCTTGAGCCGTGTTTGCTAGTCAATTGCAGGATACAGGTTCTCGGCTCTTAACGATGAAATTCATGGAAAAACATCAACAAAATCCGGGTTCTTGCCAACCACAGATAAAACACGGGTCTCCGCTCTTTATCCGTCTGTTGCCACACACTAGTTTAAGAGACAAAATGGCAAATCAATGTCATTTTCATGCACAAGGATCAATGGCAACACAAGATCCAAGAAATCTACACGGAGCTCGTGGAAATCATGACAAAAAGATCCACATCAAATCATCTTTTGCTCAACAGAAATTCTGGAAAAATCGTGAAGAAAATCTGAGAAAACACATATACCAGAATAAAGGACATAGAAAACCAGGGAAGCACAAGAAAACCGAGACCCCAACTCACCTATACGGCCGCGGAACCGCGGTCAATAGGGGGTCTAGGCCGCGGTTCCGCGGCCGTACTGGCGCCTCACTTGATGGGTTTTCAGGGGTTGTTTGGTCTTTTCATATTGGTTCAGAATGTTGCCCTAGATTTCCATCTCCCTGCCTATAAATAGTCCAGAACCTTGTGAAGCCAAGGGTGCTTAATCTTGTATTTTTTAGGTTTTAGAATACTTGTTCTTCTTCCTCTTCTCATCTCTTTTCCATTGAAAAACTTGTAGTGAGCTTTTGTGAGTGAAGAATGATGAATAAAGAAGTTCCTTTTTGTTATATTACTTGTCTTGTTCTTTAGTTAAATTATTATTGCTTGTAATTTTCATTTGTTAACTTAGTTGTTGTTATTTGTGTTTGTTTGTTTCTTTTCTCTTTTTTCTTTATCCTTAAACAACCATGATGCTTACGCTTGATCCTTGCCAAGGTGAGGTCGCAAATAGCTAGTTGTTATCTTCTAATCTCTTTCTTTCTATCTTCCTCCTTTGTTTTATTTTTCGTTCTTCTTGTAATGGGTGAGTAATTTCCATACTTGTTAGGATAGGTTAAGGGAAGTTTGAGAGAAGGAAATCTCTCTCACTCTTTCCTTGCCCAACATCTTAAATCGACTCCCGTTAATTGAACCACAATCCGCTCCTTACGGCACCCTATCCTACATGATAGCGGTGATTCCGCAGCGAGACCGGTTGTGGTTGAATTAACCGGAGGTTATGGCTAAGAGCCAAGAACGGACGGACAAGCACCAAAAGGAAGAACTTATGCGTTGGAAAGCCTAGCTTATACTCGCAAGTTCCTTCCTAGTCGTGCTAATCCCCGTTGTTACCGATTACCGTAACACCGATATTAAGAGTGGCAACGAAAGAAGTGAGCGACTCCTAACTCAAAATAACCTAATCCTAACCCTAACAAGCTCTCTTTACACTAATTTTAACACTTAGTTAATCACAAACAAATCTGGAAAATTGGACTTAACTCGTTAAAGCACATAGAAAAAGATTCCCATCTCCCTGCGGACGACCCGTACTCAACCGGCTAGCTACAAGCGAAACCATCTTGATTGCGGTAATTAACTAAACTTGAACACGCAGAATCTCTTCCAATCAAATGGCGCCGTTGCCGGGGAGACGGTAGTTTATTTCTTTGTGTAATTTCGGGTTAACTTGTGAATATAAATATAACCGGAAAACAAAACAAAAAAATATACTTTGTAAAAAAAATCATCTTGTTATTTTTGACTAGTTTTTGTGCAAGTGTGCAGGATAAAACGAAGTTCAAGTTCAATGCCAAAGACGTGGAAAGTTAGACCCATATTTCGCGGCGACACCGCGCCGGATCAAGACGGAGCTAAAGGTCTACTTTAAAAATCTGGAACAGATACAGCGAGCAAATAAAGATTCAGGAGCTCCAGACAAGAAGAGGACAACCATCTTAGCATACCACAGGAATTTCAAATCCCAACACCACCATCTTGCCGCGGAACCGCGGCATAAGCAAGCTTAGGCCGCGGAACCGCGGCCACTTGGTGCCCTCTGCATCTCCAAATTTCTGTAAGTCTTACTCTTCTCTCCCCCACTCCTCTGAACTCCACTAAACTGTGTTTCTGCAGCATTCTTTGCGCAAATTCTCTTCCCCCTTCCAATAAACTGTTTTTGTGCAGGATTCTTTGCGCCGCGCTAAAATAAAAATTGTTTGCAGTTGATTTGTTACTGATTTGCATTTATTAATACGGACTTAAGGGGCTTGAAACCAATTCAGATTGGGTGGGGATTTCATCACCCTTCCCAGGACCCAGAAATCACAAAAAGCATATGCATTGAACATTGTTAAATTAAAAAAAATACTAGACTCAGCCCTAAGGACTTCACGCTCAATAGGACAGAGGACTAGTTACAGGCATCGGCCGTTTATCCTATCTGACTTTTGCGGTGTCTAGGCAAGTGTGTCGAAGGAAAGTGGTTATTTAATTAAGGAACTTCGCGAAAGCGTTGGATAACCTCCCACTTACCTGGCACTTACCTGGCCGCATTTGATGGAGAAGAGTTGGTTTGAGGTCCTATTTCTAGCCCTCTGGAACAGTTAGGAGCTGTCTAGCAGACCTAGGTGACCCTAGATCTAGGTGTGATTGTGCATATCTTGTTTATGATTGCTTAAAGCCGTAAGTCCGTACATATTCCTGTAAAGCTCTTTCTAAAAAATAAAAAAAAGGAAAAAAATCAAAAACTTTTATAAAAACTTGCCCTTTGTCGCCAAATCCATTTTTCACCCACCACCCATCGTATTTCTCCATTGACGTTTTCTTACCCTCACCTTCTCCGCTTTGACTATACTAAACTCGTTTAGTGTATGTCCGCTTGGAATCGGGACACTAGCGCCCGCCTAGTCAGCGTTACGTTAGTCGCTACCGACTACGCGATCGACTCAGACGTCGAAACTTCGTCCATGCCTTTTTTACCCTTACCTTTGCCGGCCAACTCCGACGTTGACCGGAATTCTGTTCATACATCTTCACCTTCACCATCACCAACCTCTTCTTCCGCGATGTCAGGATTTAATCCAAACATCTCTTTGACTACCCCTGGATTAGCTCCACCTCCTACGGAGACCAATAACCCACCACCACCGCCTGTTGTAGCGCCGCAGCGAATCGCGCTCCAGGATCGTTTCTATCCCACCCGTTCTTCACTTCCCACCTGCCTTTCTCTTCCACCGGCCAATGGGGATAATTTTGAAATTAAGCCCCACTTCATCAACATGCTTCCACGGTTTCATGGGCTTGAATCTGAAGATGCCTATATCTTCATTAATAAATTTCAAAACGTTTGTGCCATGATGAAAACCACCCAGCTGTCGGACGATGCTATACGTCTACGGGTCATTCCGTTCACTTTATGCGATCTTGCTGAAAAATGGCTGTATAGCACCGCTTCCTACTCCAAAACCAGTTGGGACGAGTTTGTTAAAGCGTTTCTCAAAAAATTCTATCTGAATCATAAAACCGCAAGGATTCGTAATGAAATCAACCAATTCTCTCAGCTTCCTTCTGAACCCTTCTGGAAGTGCTTCGACCGGTACAAAGAACTTCTTGTTCAGTGTCCTCACCATGGTATCGAGAGATGGCAACTTTGCCAAACCTTATACGAGGGCCTGAACCCAGCAACCAAGCAGTTGTTGGAAACCATCTGTCAGGGCCACTTCCTATCGAAATCTGACGAGGAAGCGTGGCAATTCTTTGATGACCTTGCAGAGCAAACGCTACAATGGGAGAGCACCAGACCGACTTCTTCTTCTTCTACCTCCACTTCTACCGGTCAGTCTAAGGTAGGAATTCACCAACTTGATGTCTCTATTGCGATGAAAGCTGAAATGGCTGCAATAACGAGAAAGCTTGAAGCAATAGAGAGAAAATTTTCTTCTCCTGCTCCTGCCCCTGTTCTTCCCCTTCGTACCATTCGCGCTTGTTGTTCCGATCCTTCTCACTTAACCGAAGAGTGTCCTTACAATCCACCATCGCAAGGACAGGATCAGGTTAATGCTGCATTCCAGCAAAGACCGAGGAATGATCCATACTCTTCCACCTACAATCCCGGTTGGAGGAACCATCCCAATTTCGCCTGGAATCAGAATCAAAATCAATTCCAAGGCAACAATTTCCAAAGGCCCCCTCCACCGCAACAACAAGCGCAACAACAAACTCAACATGAATTTCAGCAGCCCTTCCAACCCCAACCTTTTCAAAATCAGACGAACAACTTTGCACCCAACAATTCTTTTTCACCAAACAACTTTGTTCCGTCAAACAACGATAAGGTTTCCTCGCTCGAACGAATTCTGGAGGCGTTCGTTAAACAATCGACACAATCCACCGCAAACATCCAATCTTCCATTCAGTCCTTAGTGCAACACACTGCCGCTCACGGGCAAAGCATCAAGACCATCGAGGCCCAGATTGCACAGCTGAATGCGGCCTTAAGCGAGCGAGAGAAGGGGAAGCTCCCGTCCCAACCACTCCCAAATCCCGCTCACCCACATAATGTACATGTTGCTCTCGAACAACAGAACCATAATGTGAGTTCCGTGACCACATTGAGATCGGGAAGGATGCTGCAAAACAACATTGGCACACGGATCAACGATGACACCCCGGCCACTTCTTCTTCTTCTCCTTCTTCTTCTTCTTCTTCTGCTTCTGCTTCTTCGTCTTCTGAGCCTATTCTCCATTCTTCAACAGGCTCTCCTTCCTCTTCTTCTGCTCTGAACGGACCCACTTCTCACTCCATGAAAACACCTGTTCTGGGATCCGTTCCAACTCCACAATCTCCTCCTCCAGCATTGGACTCAACCAATTTTAAAAACGTTCCATTTCCAAACCGGTTGAAGTCCACCAAACAAAATCCACAAATGGAGAAGATTCTGGTGTTATTTAAGCAGGTTAACATTAACATTCCTCTTTTAGATGCTGTCCAACAAGTCCCATCCTACGCGAAAATCTTAAAGGACTTGTGCACGAAAAAGAGGAAGTCTCAGGTACCCAAGAAAGTTTTCTTGGCTAGTGCTGTGAGTGATGCCCTTACCCAATCTTTACCACAAAAACGGAAGGACCCTGGCTGTCCTACGATTTCTATTACCATTGGGGATAAGAACATCAACCGCGCACTATTAGATCTTGGTGCCAGTGTTAACCTTCTTCCGTACTCAGTATACGAGCAATTAGGCGTAGGAGAGCTGAAACCCACACACTGCACTCTCCAAATGGCCGACCGATCGATCACCCATCCTAGGGGTGAGCTAGAGGATGTGTTAATTAAAGTCGGGGACTTCATATTTCCCGTTGACTTCATTGTATTAGACACACAGCCTGTAGCTAACCCCCGGAATCAAATTCCGGTGATACTCGGTCGCCCATTCCTTGCAACCTCAAATGCTGTGATCAATTGTCGCAATGGTTCGATGAACCTCTCTTTTGGAAACATGACGATTGAACTCAACATTTTTAGGTTGGGGAATCAGCCCGCCGAACCTAATGCTCATATACTGGACATCTGCTCGATCCAGGAGATCACCCCAGAAGAGTGTGAATTCGAGGAGTTTCTAGTCGAACACGATAACCTCAACGCCACTAGTGCGTTCCTCTTTGAACCTGCTGCTGTTTCTGCGCCAGACAACGACTACGAGTGTTTCACGTTCTCGAACGATCTTAGCCGCTCACAACCCGAGTTTGAATCCTTCGAATTTCCGGATGAGTTACCTGAACCATCCAACTCGGTCGCCTACACTTGTTTTGAACCTTTGCTGGAGTCCTTTGAGTTCGAGACCTCTGCACCAATCTTGCCTTCAATCGTTTCACCTCCATCGCTCGAACTCAAGCCATTGCCGTCTCACCTTAAGTATGCTTATTTAGGTGAAAACGAGACCCTCCCTGTCATCATTTCGGCTTCTCTAGCTACAGAGCAAGAGAAAGCCCTTCTTGTGGTCTTGCACAGCAACAGGCAAGCTTTTGGCTGGTCCATGGCGGACATCAAGGGGATTAGTCCCCTGATCGTTGAACATCACATTCATCTGATGGATGATGCCAAACCAGCCCGGGATCCACAAAGACGTCTCAACCCAGTCATGAAAGAGGCTGTGAAGAAGGAGATCGTAAAATGTCTGGATAGTGGTATCATTTACCCTATCTCTGATAGCCAGTGGGTTAGCCCCATTCACGTTGTCCCTAAGAAATCAGGTATAACGGTTATAACCAACGAGGCGAACGAGTTAATCCCTACTCGCACCCAAACTGGGTGGCGAGTATGCATCGATTACAGAAAACTCAACGCCGCAACGCGGAAAGACCACTTTCCGCTACCTTTCATTGACCAAATTCTTGAACGATTGGCCGGACACGAGTACTACTGCTTTCTTGATGGCTACTCCGGCTATAATCAGATTCCCATCGCCGAAAAAGACCAGGACAAGACCACATTCACTTGTCCTTTCAGCACGTTTGCATATCGTCGCATGCCCTTTGGGTTATGCAATGCGCCCGCTACCTTCCAGCGGTGTATGATGGGAATGTTCTCAGACATGGTGGAAAAATTTTTGGAGATTTTCATGGATGATTTCTCCATCTTCGGCGATTCCTTCAACGAGTGTTTGCTGAATCTTGACGCTGTCCTTACCCGATGTAAGGACAAGAATCTCACTTTGAATTGGGAGAAGTGCCTCTTCATGGTGCGTGAAGGTATTGTCTTAGGACATATCATCTCGCAAAATGGCATAGAGGTTGACAAAGTAAAGATTGAGGTCATTTCCAATCTCCCTCCTCCCAGATGCGTCAGAGACATCCGAGCCTTCCTTGGCCATGCCGGTTTTTATAGACGGTTCATCAAGGACTTTAGCAAGATTGCTAGGCCCTTGACTCTTTTGCTGGCCAAGGATACGCCATTCGACTTCAACTCGAGCTGTGTGACTGCATTCGAGTCATTGAAAAGCTCACTCACTTCTGCTCCCGTTCTTTCTTCTCCTGACTGGACGCACCCATTCGAGATTATGTGCGATGCATCCGACTTTGCCATTGGTGTTGTCCTTGGACAACACATCAACAAGATGCCGCACGTAATCTATTATGTGAGCCGAACCCTGAACGACGCCCAACTCAATTATACAACAACTGAGAAGGAATTCTTGGCTGTTGTATTTGCTTTAGAAAAGTTCAGGCCCTACCTCATCGGCTCTCCAGTCATTGTCTACACAGACCATTCTGCTCTGCGCCATCTTTTTGCGAAGAAAGATGCAAAATCTCGGTTAATACGTTGGATCCTCTTGCTTCAAGAGTTTGACCTTGTCATTAAGGACAAACGAGGATATGAAAACGTAGTTGCCGACCATCTCTCACGACTTACTTCTTCGCCTTCGCTTCCAATTCCGATCAACGACGTTTTCCTGGATGAACAGCTCTTGACAGTATCTTGCGAACCCTGGTTCGCAGATATTGTGAACTATTTGGCCACAGGATTACTACCGACTGAATGGTCAAGTCAGGAAAGACTTAGTTTCTTATCCCAAGTAAAACACTTTTACTGGGACGAACCCTATTTGTTCAAGTACTGTCCCGACCAGATTATTCGTCGGTGTGTCCCTGACGATGAATTCAAGAGTGTGCTGTCGTTTTGCCACGATCAAGCGTGTGGCGGGCATTTTGGCCCCAGAAAGACAGCTGAGAAGATCTTGCAATGTGGTTTCTACTGGCCACAACTCTTCAAAGACGCTCATGACTATTGCAAGACTTGCTCCCGGTGCCAACACATGGGCCGGATATCCCGGAGGAACGAGATGCCGCTCCAACCAATCTTGGTTGTTGAGATTTTCGATGTTTGGGGGATAGATTTCATGGGGCCGTTTCCCAGCTCTTTTGGGAACTTGTACATCCTTGTTGCTGTTGATTACGTCTCTAAGTGGGTCGAGGCTGTGCCCAGCCGGACTAACGACAACAAGGTTGTCGTTAGGTTTCTTAAAGAAAACATTTTCTCCCGGTTTGGGCACCCCCGAGCGATCATTAGCGACAATGGAACTCATTTCTCCAATAAGACTTTCGAGGCCTTGATGCGGAAATATTCCATTAATCATAAGCTATCTACGCCCTACCACCCCCAAACCTGTGGGCAGGACGAAGAATCAAATCGGCAAATCAAGCAGATACTGGAGAAGACGGTTTCCAAGAATCGAAAAGATTGGTCGCTGAAACTCACTGATGCCCTTTGGGCATTTCGAACCGCTTATAAGACCGATCTTGGAATGTCTCCCTATCGGCTTGTGTACGGAAAAGCTTGCCACCTACCTGTCGAAATAGAGCATCGCGCATTTTGGGCGATAAAAGAGCTGAATCTGTCTCTCGAAGATGCGGGCAGCCATCGGAAGCTGCAACTGAACGAACCGAGCGAGCTTAGGGATGAGGCCTACGATAACGCGGTTGTCGTTAAGAACCGAACGAAGGTGTTTCACGATAAACACCTTTTGCGCAAAACCTTCGTACCTGGTCAGCAGGTACTGCTTTACGACACCCGACTACACTTCCATCCAGGAAAGCTCAGATCTCGCTGGAAAGGGCCGTATTTTGTGCGGAATGTGTATCCGCAGGGCACTGTGGATTTGGAAAATCCAAAGGACGGTTCATTTTCAAAGTGAACGGACACCGACTAAAACTGTACCTTAGCGCCGAACCAACAGAGGAGCTCCTGGTCTTACAGGAGCCGGTTTACCCTGCATAATCTTCCTCTGCCTACCACCAAACTTCGGTTATCCAGCCAAGAACAGTGGACACTGTTCCAAATAAGTTTGGGGGTAAGTATAAACCATTTTGTATATATTTGTGGATATTCTTTTCCATTCTTTTTCTTTTTTCTTTTCTTTAAAAACGAAAACAAAAAAAAATTGTGTATCGCTAACCGACAATTTTGACCCTTCCAATGATCTCTTCATGCAATAACAGTGAGGACACTGTCCAGTTTAAGTTTGGGGGTACTCTCGGTACGCATTTCTAACCTTCGCATTCATATGTATATTTTGCATCTGCATACTAAAATCCATAAAATCCATAAAAATCTGAAAATTTTCTAAAAACATAAAAACTTTTTGTCAAGTTAGCTAGTGGGAGGACTCTGATTCAACATTTCGATGGTTTTGAAAATAAGAATAACTAAATCTTATTTTTAGATTTTGAAAACCTGAAAGATAACTCTCCTTTGAAGTTAACTATAGCTGATATACGTCTTTGCATCACACTACACGTGTCGTGAGTTTTTGGGAATTAGATGACAAGTCTTTTAGGTCGAAAAACTTTTAAATGGATAAATGATTTTCTGAGGATCAAATAGGTTTGTTCTGAAATAAGTAATATCAAGAATAGTTTATGAAGTGAGTGAATATGAAGGAATGTTATTGATGCCTTAATTGGAACTAAGTCTGAAAAATAACCCATCTGAAACTTGATTGGAATGATTACACACTGAACCCACTAAACACGTCTTTTATCCAAAAAATAATTGAAATGCCGGTTATATCTCCGTTCGTATTAAATCATCATGATTTTCACGCCAAACTGTCTTTTGTTTTTGGACCTAGGTAACTTGAGTAATTAAGTCCGCTGGGGTGTTTCTACACCTAATGCCCTAAAACCAACTGGTTTGGGTGCATTGGCCCAAAGCTCGCTAAGAATCCTAGAAAGTCCAGATTAACACAAAGTCAAGTAAGTGTTCTCTCCGAGTTAAAATTCCTAACGGTTCTTTGTGTAAGAATAATCTTGATAAAAGACAGGCTTTTATAAAAAATTTAGCGGAGATATGAAGGTTTTATTCTATGATAAAGACGATTGCACGTTCACAGATGTGTGTATGAAATGAAAACAAGAAAAATGTGGAGTGAAAAATAAGACCTAGTTTCCTGTTAAGGAAGATTGAAATTCGAAAGTTGAAACTTTACTGGAAAATGAAACTTGAAAAATGCTTAACTCTTTATAAAACTTATGTGATCCTTTCAAAAAAAATTTCTGGGCTTTATTGTGTGACATGATGACGTAAATCGATCCTTCTGGAAACTTAACGACACTATTTGCACTGCACGTAAAGACATATAAAATCTGTAGTCAAATAAGAAGCGAGGTTGGAAAAATAAAGGTTCGATAGTCTAGACTTAGGATAATAGAACTGTTATTTTCTGAAACAAAACTTTAGGGTTTGAATCTTAGTTATTTTACAAAACCAACTTGACCGGATTTTGTGGGTAGTATCCGCTGAAAACCCTCAGAAGACAACACTCCTCCTACTAGGGACACCTAGAGGTTTAACGGCTTGTTGCACATGCTCAGTGCAATCGCGTTCCCAGCGAAAGTGAGGTTAGGATTTTTTGTGAATAAATTATCTTTGCTCGGGACGAGCAAATGATAAGTTTGGGGGTATTTGTTCATATCAGATTATTGCATTTTTATACCGCCCAATTTTTATCATATTGCTTATCGGTAGGTACTCTTGAGCCGTGTTTGCTAGTCAATTGCAGGATACAGGTTCTCGGCTCTTAACGGTGAAATTCATGGAAAAACACGACAAAATCCGGGTTCCTTCCAACCACAGATAAAACACGGGTCTCCGCTCTTTATCCGTCTGTTGCCACACGCCAGTTTAAGAGACAAAATGGCAAATCAATGTCATTTTCATGCACAAGGCTCAATGGCAACACAAGATCCAAGAAATCTACACGGAGCTCGAGGAAATCGTGACAAAAAGATCCACATCAAATCACCTTTTGCTCAACAGAAATTCTGGAAAAATCGTGAAGAAAATCTGAGAAAACACATATACCAGAATAAAGGACATAGAAAACCAGGGAAGCACAAGAAAACCGAGACCCCAACTCACCTATACGGCCGCGGAACCGCGGCCAATAGGGGGTCTAGGCTGCGGTTCAGCGGCCGTACTGGCGCCTCACTTGATGGGTTTTCAGGGGTTGTTTGGTCTTTTCATGTTGGTTCAGAATGTTGCCCTAGATTTCCATCTCTCTGCCTATAAATAGTCCAGAACCTTGTGAAGCCAAGGGTGCTTAATCTTGTATTTTTTAGGTTTTAGAATACTTGTTCTTCTTCCTCTTCTCATCTCTTCTCCATTGAAAAACTTGTAGTGAGCTTTTGTGAGTGAAGAATGATGAATAAAGAAGTTCCTTTTTGTTATATTACTTGTCTTGTTCTTTAGTTAAATTATTATTGCTTGTAATTTTCATTTGTTAACTTAGTTGTTGTTATTTGTGTTTGTTTCTTTCTTTTCTCTTTTTTCTTTATCCTTAAACAACCATGATGCTTACGCTTGATCCTTGCCAAGGTGAGGTCGCAAATAGCTAGTTGTTATCTTCTAATCTCTTTCTTTCTATCTTCCTCCTTTGTTTTATTTTTCGTTCTTCTTGTAATGGGTGAGTAATTTCCATACTTGTTAGGGTAGGATAAGGGAAGTTTGAGAGAAGGAAATCTCTCTCACTCTTTCCTTGCCCAACATCTTAAATCGACTCCCGTTAATTGAACCACAATCCGCTCCTTACGGTACCCTATCCTACATGATAGCGGCGATTCCGTAGTGAGACCGGTTGTGGTTGAATTAACCGGAGGTTATGGCTAAGAGCCAAGAACGGACGGACAAGCACCAAAAGGAAGAACTTATGCGTTGGAAAGCCTAGCTTATACTCGCAAGTTCCTTCCTAGTCGTGCTAATCCCCGTTGTTGCCGATTACCGTAACACCGATATTAAGAGTGGCAACGAAAGAAGTGAGCGACTCCTAACTCAAACTAACCTAATCCTAACCCTAACAAGCTCTCTTTACACTCATTTTAACACTTAGTTAATCACAAACAAATCTGGAAAATTGGACTTAACTCGTTAAAGCACATAGAAAAAGATTCCCATCTCCCTGCGGACGACCCGTACTCAACCGGCTAGCTACAGGCGAAACCGTCTTGATTGCGGTAATTAACTAAACTTGAACACGCAGAATCTCTACCAATCAGACATCCTCGAGTCAAGAGTGCGGATCTATCATCAATATAGCTCATACGGTAAATCCATCGTACGACATTTGAAATCTGGGTATGGGTCAAATATCATATTTATCTCATTTCTCATCTGGTATCCTTTTCATCATATATCATGATCTGGGTTACTGATCTAAGTCTAGTACATACTGATACCATCTATATATGCATGCATGTGTATGAAAACTCCACGCCTAAACGGCCCGCTAAACATCTTGTCGTATCTCATAATACGATCCACGTCATATCACCGATCTCATGGCATCCAGCCCAATCTCCATCGATTCATCTCCAATCCCAAGTACTATCCTCATAATCCATGTATATGTATATGTGTATACATACACACACACACATATTCCTATACCCATGTGTGTGTGTGTATATATATACATATCCCCATATACGCACAGGTAAATAAAAGTATGCAAGTGTGTGTGCGCGTGTGGGTGTAAACCTTATTCTATGGTTCGTGACTAAGAAGCTAAACTAAGTTACTTCTAACTACCCTAAACTAAACCATGAACAAAAAATCATATCTTGATAATCATACACGTATCATAAAACACATATGTAACCATATATATATAAGCTATAATATGAACTGCGGGGGTGCTATACGCCATCCACCCGACTTCCCCCGTAGATATATATCTACTCATATTGACCTTCGCTTGCCGACGTCGCCATGCGCTTGCTTGCCGTCTCAAAGTCCTCGTGGGGGTACCTACACATCATAACGTATCGTGCCACATTAAAACTTAATTCAAAACCAAAACAACACGCTAAAAGCCTATAGGTTAGAACCTATGGACTACGCCTTTCAAACCACCAAACAACCCTCGATATCATAGTACAAACGTCAAGTGATCAAGGTAAAACACCAATACTAAAATCCAGAATCATAAATACGAAAAATATAACCCCGAATCAAAACAGCAACTCATGAAATTAGTCCCAGATTTTACCCTAGGTCAAATCAGCCAATTTTACATATGTGGAGGGTCTAGATTACAGATACTGGAGCCATGAAACAAACACTAAGCCACAAGTCCCTAGTCTGGCTGCAATTTGTGGCCAGAATGATTATTTCTGCGGCCAAGGATTGGAGTTGGGGTCTCGGGTTTTGGGTAAAGCTTCTAGGTTGCCTGCATGTATCACTGTCTTTGCTAAATAATTTTCAGGTCACCCGGGTGTTGGCAGATTACCAAAAGCCATCACAATTCCCTCAATTTCCGTATCTGCAGAATTTCAAAGTTCGTATTTGGTGGTTAAGTCTTAGGTTTTGGTCCAATATGATATCACTAAAGGAGGTTTAAGGTCACTACTAACCTCAATTACACATCACAACTTAAGAATTCCTCAAACCCTAACTAGAAATTTCCTAACCTCACTAAACATCACTAAAACACTTCTAATCAAACATGGAAGCTAAAACATTGGAAATACTATGCTAATGGTTAAGAGAATACCTCATTTGGCAACTCAAGAATTTTCTTGAGTTGCCCCAAGTCTCCAAAATCCTTGCTTTCTTGGTCCAAAGTGTAGCTTGCGAGCTTGTTCATGTTTTTAATGAAAGTGCAATGAAGTTTTGATGGGAGACTGAGGGTGTTTGTGAGAGTTTCGATGAAGAGGGGGATGGGTGCTGCCATGGGGGTGAGAAAGAGAAAGGAGATGAAGGAAAACAAAGAAGGGAGCAAGTGCCATGACCAAGGTTTGACCCCTCACCCTCTCTCTCTCATGCCCATCCCTCATTTTTTATGTTATCCTTTTCTTTTTCTTTTCTTTTGTTTTCTTTTCTCTCCTCTTTTTAAAATTAAAACCATGCATGATAAAGAGAAAGAACCATGAAAGAAATGTAACAAGTGTGAAAAATGACACGGTGCATGTCATGTGCACAAATTTGTCTTAAAGCACGATTAGCGATATTTAATCGCGATTAGCATTAAAATAGTGTATAATTAAGCATAAAAATTCATAATTTGCTTAATTTCAATAAAACACCCTCTTTTTAGTAATTTGTATAATTTTTTCCAAATTTTTCCCAATTTATCGGTATATAATTATACCGCCTTATTAAAATATTCAATATAATATTATTTAATTATAAAAAAAATCTCCAAAAATAATATTTTATTTTTCTGAAATGTTACAGGTCTTGGGATGTGGGTTTGGTTATTCATCACGACCGTGGAATCCATTTTTTCATTACTGGCTTAATCTAAAACATGGACCTCCTAGTATATCTTATATTTCATATGTTTGCTTCTACTGATTCTGATATGATGTGATCATATAACTGCGTGAGACGAATGATACTTATATATATGATATACTAGTAGACACTATATATGTTTTGCATCCGCGCTATTCCTAACCCCGCTCTGCCGTAAGTTAAGTAACCTTACGGTGAAGACCCGGGTCACTGTGGCTGTAGGGTTCCTATCGACGGCAACAAGGTTTCGGGAGGAATTGTCCATGCCATTTTCAAAAATTTGCCGTTTCAAGGAACTCTAAACTATAATCGTTAACTAGAAAATAATACGGAAACTATAGTAAACCTTTTACAACTAAGTGAAATAGAAATACAACCTTTGTAGAACGGTCCTTCACTTCAATAGCTCCTTGTTGTAGTCCCTTCGCTGCGATCGTCGAACTCCCGGATTATTGCATGGCTTCACGGGTGAGAAAAGCGATCTTGGTTGAAGTCTTCGAGGCCGAAGATGATCTACGTCGAGGGGTACTAACTCAAGCTACTACTTCACTAACTAAAGGATTAGTGAAGCAAACATCCTATACTAAAGTGCTAATCTAGTAGAGGATGAGGAAATAGGAAGTGGGCTCACTTTAGAATTATTTTTCTCACAATATTTTTCTCTCTTTTGAAAACCTAGCAAGCTTTTCTCAAGGAAGAAGAACATGAGCTCAAGCAAATGAGAATGAACTTGTGAGGTGAGAGAATGAATCATGGGTGAGTGTGTATCATGTACTAACTCATGTAGAGACATAACCATAGCTAATTAAAATGGTTAGGTTAACAAATATCTAAACTAAAACAAACCTAGTGGACTTAGTCAATGCATCCACAAGCTTCCATAAGCTTCATGCATTTTTCCAATAATCCACTAATTTTGTAATTACTTTAAATATTAAACCCAACATCATTATTAGCATGGTGTAATTCTCATACACCCATGTATGTTGTATCAACAACCATAATACAAAAAAAAACACAAATTAATATATACCACATATATATCAAGTGTGCACATATGAGAAAATAAATGCTTAAGTGAGCAAATGCTAGTTAATGTAAATTAGTATATCAAATATACAATTATACACTAAATTATCAAATCAACACTTGATTTAATAATCCGGCTAT
The DNA here is from genome assembly GCA_030015575.1 of Agapanthus africanus. Classification (NCBI taxonomy): domain Eukaryota; kingdom Viridiplantae; phylum Streptophyta; class Magnoliopsida; order Asparagales; family Amaryllidaceae; genus Agapanthus; species Agapanthus africanus. The sequence continues at coordinate 147,184,432 of JASDDO010000004.1, read as the reverse complement.
ATCACATATAACCGACTAACATCTAATGTATCGACTTATCGAATCAACACTTGATTCGATAACCCGGATATATCACATATAACCGACCGATACAAAAGTCGCGAGAATTGAATACGGTATCTCATACACGCATTATTCTCGGTCCCGCACATATCACATATGTGCTCCTATTTCGTTTTTCCTGAGCCAGTAAAACCTCTATGTAGGACTCTAAAGACTCGTCAATACGCCGGCAGTAGGTGATGATCACATCAAGCACCCACAAGATGTCAGCGGTACTAGCTGGACGTAATGGCTACCCGGGTATTGAGCAATCAGAAGATCATCAAGCAAGCCTGCTCTAACTCCTGCAAAAGCCTGACGGTAACACTTGTCGTACAGTCCGGTCTCCTCGTCTGATATGTCGCATATCAAGTCTAGAGGTGGTAAACGTCAGACCCCAATAACCGATAATTCATGCCAATGTGAGGCTCATAACGGGTTGAGAAACTACTGATAACACTTACCAGTAAATCTCTAAATCAGCCCTGGCTAGGGACTTCCCTGTATGGCCAATTGAGCACAGCGCAACATCAACTCCCAATACCGGAAGAGACGAAACCCCTCCTATTGCTCATTGCCTCCATGTGACTCAGGACTGTACCCAAAAACCACCGTTTTGCACGCCCTCTTGGACGTGTTAATGTAGAAATCAAAGCACAGTGGGAATCACACAAGACTCTATGACGATCTCGGGTCTACAGACTAACCTGTACTAGTGTCACCAGAGAACTGCCATCTGACATGAGGTATAATACCATCAGGGAGTTCTCGGTGAGTCTGTCCAGTGTACCCAGTCTCCACTGAGCACCCGTATACCATCTCTGATGTCAAACACCAATGGATATGGGATCATCCATCGCCCATCTCATGTGTCGAGAAGCGTATACGCTAGTCTACGCTGGTATATCGATACCCTGTCTCGATACACCCACGACTAGGAACATTAAAGGATGAACTTATGGACTACCATGACCCCACTAGTATGATCTGCATCATAGTCCGGGTAGTCAAGTATACATCCTAAGGGCTTTACCAACATATAACCATGAGACAGTATCAAGAGACAAGTATACATGTTAAGATAAAGAGCAACCAGATAGCATGCTATCATATCGAGCAAGAAAGTCCTCTCTATATATGTCCAAGCATCCAATATAATATACATCATATGTACAATACTGGCCTCTAGGGTATACATACATCTGACAGTGGCGAATGCAGATGGCATATGTGTGTGTTTTATTTTCGTTTTTTCTGTGATGTTTAGGAAACATAAATGATGGGACGTCATTAATGAGATTAATGAAAAGAAAAGAAACCAAAAATATGTTGTAGAATCAAATTTTTCAAAAAAGGTAGCTCTAGTTCTTGCTTTGAATAGCGATATTCCATTATGAATATCCAGCACCTCAATCGATGAGGAAAGAGCCTAGAACCCTTCATCAGGAATGACCTCTTTAGCAAAACTAGCAAATACTACAACCCACTCGGTTTGTTTTGAAAACTACTCGATTTTAAAAGCGGAGTTTAAACCACTCATTTTCAAATCACTATATTCTACAACGATATCAAGTTCATTACGTTAAAGGTTTTCTTCAAAACCAGTCGTAGCCCTTCGTCATTTCAAATAAGTGCTATTTAGTATTCGTGATGCGTTTGTTGACCTCCGTCAAAGTGTAGTGTGCGGTAGATGATTAGTGCTTATCTGCCGCATATTATGTGATTGGATTAGGGTAGTCGTACGGCCTTGTTGACCTCCGTCAAGGGTCGTGCGGGTGGGTTTAATTCAATCACGAAATGACGGGTTGAACTTGACTAGCGGCCAATGGTTTGTTGACCTCCGTCAAGGTCATAGGTCGTTAGGGGTAAAAACGGATATTAGGAATTTCAAGTGTTGAAATTTGCAATGAGATTGCAAACCTTCTATGTGATAGTTGAATCCCGATACCCACTACAAGTAAGTGTTACTTCTGGGAGAGTTTTCCACTTTTCAATTAGCTAATCCAGTAGGTGTCTAATGTAAGTAGTTGTTGCACACCTTCACAACTATTGTGGGGAGGCAGAATTAGCAAACAACAATTTTTGAGCAAGCAACATCTACTTAAACACCCGGATCTTATACTAAACCATAACTAGTAACCCTATCTAGAAGATTTAACTACTATGATAGAGGTTATACCTTCTTGAGCCGGTCCTTCGGGTCTTCTTTCCACTTCTTTGTTGCACATCTTAGTTCCTTGGGTGCTAGAGTTGATCTCGGTCTCCGATATCCTCTACGCCATAGATGATCCATCCGAGAGCTTTGGATCAAGCTTCAACCTCCACTAATGAGGCTACTAAGATGTCTAGTTTGCCAAAAGAGACTGCTTAGAGAATGTAAAGAATAACTAAAGGATTATTTGATCTCAAAACCATATGAATCACAACACATGTGAAGGGTTAGGGTTTGAGCTAGAGGGAAAAGATAATTTGGAGAGAGAATGAGAGTTTGAGAAATGAGCTAAGTCTTGTGTGGATAATAGAATGGCTAAGGCTTTGAATTATTGAAGCATAGATTATTTTTGAGAAAAATAATCAACCATGCTTCAATAGTGAAGCCAAATGAATATAATATTCAATTAGCCATGCTTTCACCCATACCATAAAAATCTCCAAATTCCAGCTCATTTATTTTATTTTCCATAAAAGAAAATCAATGTATGAGGTGTCTCCTTCTAGAAGCAATTCTTGTACAATTACAAGACTGCCCCTCACCGTATATACATACCCGTATTCGTATTCCGAAAAACACAAATTCAATGAGATAACAATAATCCAATAATATAATATCGGCATCTGGCTTAAAGCAAAGCCAACCAGTATTATCCGTCTGAACATCATCCGTGTAGCCAGTACGCGTATATGATCGAAACCCTGCCGTAAGACCATACGGCCTCTACATCGTTTCTCCTGAACCAGGGAAACCTGATTGGTAGAAATTCTGCGTGTCAAGTTTAGTTAATTACCGCAATCAAAACGGTTTCGCTTGTATCTAGCCGGTTGAGTACGGGTCGTCCGCAGGGAGATGGGAATCTTTTTCTATGTGCTTTAACGAGTTAAGTCCGAAAGTCCAGATTTGTTTGTGATTAACTAAGTGTTAAAATGATATGTAAAGATACCTTGTTAGGGTTAGGATTAGCTTAGTTTGAGTTAGGAGTCGCTCACTACTTTCTTTGCCACTCTTAATATCGGTGTTACGGTAATCGGCAACAACGGGGATTAGCACGACTAGGAAGGAACTTGCGAGTATAAGCTAGGCTTTCCAACGCTTAAGTTCTTCCTTTTGGTGCTTGTCCGTCCGTTCTTGGCTCTTAGCCATAACCTCCGGTTAATCCAACCACAACCGGTCTCACTACGGAATCACTGCTATCATGTAGGATAGGGTGCCGAAGGGAGCGGATTGTGGTTCAATTAACGGGAGTCGATTTAAGATGTTGGGCAAAGAAAGAGTGAGAGATTTCCTTCTCTCAAACTTCCCTTATCCTACCCTAACAAGTATGGAAACTACTCACACATCATAACGAAAAGAAAATAAAACAAAAGAGGAAGATAGAAAGAAGGAGATTAGAAGATAACAACTAGCTATTTGCGACCTCATCTTGGCAAGGATCAAGCGTAAGCGTCATGGTTGTTTAAGGATAAAGGAAAAGAGAAAAGAAAGAAACAACAAGAAATAAAAACAACTAATTATCAATTAAAGATTACAAGCAATTAACATAACTAGAACAAGGCAAGTATAATAACAAAATGAACTTCTTTATTCATCATTCTTCACTCACAAAATCTCACTATAAGTTTTTCAATGGAGAAGAGATGAGAAGAGTAAGAAGAACAAGTATTCTAAACCCTAAAAAATACAAGATTAAGCACCCTTGGCTTTGGCAAGTTCTGGACTATTTATAGGCAGGTAACAGAAATTCTAGGGCAACATTCTGGACTCATGTGAAAAGACCCAACTGCCCCTAAAAACTGGACTTCTGACGACTCCATATGGCCGCGGTTCCGCGGCCATAGCATGCTTAGGCCGCAGTTCCGCGGCCTTATTGGGGAATTGGATCACCAATTTTGGTGGCTTCTCCTGGTATTGTGTGCCCTTTATTCTGGTATATGTATTTTCTCAGATTGTCTTCACGATTTTTCCAGAACTTCTGTTGATCAAAAGGTGATTGGATATGGATCTTTTTGTCATGATTTTCTTGAGCTCCGCGTAGATTTCTTGGATCTTGTGTTTCCATTGAGCCTTCTGCATGAAAATGACATTGATTTGCCATTTTGTCTCCTAAACCTGTGTGCGGCAACATACGGATAGAGAGCGGAGACCCGTGTTTTATCTGTGGTTGGCAGGAACCCAGGTTTTGTCGTGTTTTTCCATGAATTTCACCGTTTAAGAGCCGAGAACCTGTATCCTGTAATTGACTAGCAAACACGGCTCAAGAGTACCTACGGATAAGCAATGTGATAAAAATTGGGCGGTATGAAAATGCAAAAATCTGATATGAACAAATACCCCCAAACTTATCTTTTGCTCGTCCCGAGCAAAGCCAATTTATTCACAAAAAATTTCCTAACCTCACTTTTGCAGGGAACGCGATTGCACTGAGCATGTGCAACAAGCCGTTAAACCTCTAGGTGTCCCTAGTAGGAGGAGTGTTGTCTCCTGAGGGTTTTCAGCGGATACTACCCACAAAATCCGGTCAAGCTAGTTTTGTAAAATAACTAAGATTCAAACCCTAAAGTTTTGTTTCAGAAAAAAAACAATTCTACTATCCTAAGTCTAGACTATCGAACATTTATTTTTCACACCTCGCTTCTTATTTAACTACAGATTTTATATGTCTTTACGTGCAGTGCAAATAGTGTCGTTAAGTTTCCAGAAGGATCGATTTACGTCATCATGTCACACAATAAAGCCCAGATAAAATTTTTGAAAGGATCACATAAGTTTTATAAAGAGTTAAGCATTTTTCAAGTTTCGTTTTCCAGTAAAGTTTCAACTTTAGAATTTCTATCTTCCCTAACAGGAAACTAGGTCTTATTCTTCACTCCACCTTTTTCTTGTTTTCATTTCATACACACCTCTGTGAACGTGCAATAGTCTTTATTATAGAGTAAAACCTTCATATCTCCGCTAAATTTTTTTATAAAAGCCTGTCTTTTATCAAGATTATTCTCACACAAAGAACTGTTAGGAATTTTAACTCGCAGAGAACACTTGCTTGATTTTGTTTTAATCTGGACTTTCTAGGCTTCTTAGCGAGCTTTGGGCCAATGCACCCAAACCAGTTGGTTTTAGGGCATTAGGTGTAGAAACACCCCAGCGGACTTAATTACTAAAGTTACCTAGGTCCAAAAACAAAAGACAGTTTGGTGTGAAAATCATGATGATTTAATACGAATGGAGATATAACCGGCAGTTCAATTATTTTTTTGGATAAAAGACGTGTTTAGTGGGTTCAGTGTGTAATCATTCCAATCAAGTTTCAGATGGGTTATTTTTCAGACTTAGTTCCAATTAAGGCATTAATAACATTCCTTCATATTCACTCACTTCATAAACTATTCTTGATATTACTTATTTCAGAACAAACCTATTTGATCCTCAGAAAATCATTGATCCATTTAAAAGTTTTTCGACATAAAAGACTTGTCATCTAATTTCCAAAAACTCACGACACGTAGAGTGTGATGTAAAGACGTATATCAGCTATAGTTAATATCAAACAAAACCGTCGAAATGTTGAATCAGAGTCCTCCCACTAGCTAACTTGACAGAAAAGTTTTTATGTTTTTAGAAAATTTTCAGATTTTTATGGATTTTATGGATTTTAATATGCAGATGCAAAATATACATATGAATGCGAAGGTAAGAAATGCGTACCGAGCGTACCCCCAAACTTAAACTGGACAGTGTCCTCACTGTCATTGCATGAAGAGATCATCTGAAGGGTCAAAATTGTCGGTTAGCGATACACAAATTTTTTTTGTTTTTGTTTTTATAGAAAAGAAAAAGAAAAAGAATGGAAAAGAATATCCACAAATATATACAAAATGGTTTATACATACCCCCAAACTTATTTGGAACCGTGTCCACTGTTCTTGGCTGGATAACCGAAGTTTGGTGGTAGGCAGAGGAAGATTATGCAGGGTAAACCGGCTCCTGTAAGACCAGGAGCTCCTCTGTTGGTTCGGCGCTAAGGTACGGTTTTAGTCGGTGTCCATTTACTTTGAAAAATGAACCGTCCTTCGGATTTTCCAAATCCACAGCGCCCTGCGGATATACATTTCGCACAAAATACGGCCCTTTCCAGCGAGATCTGAGCTTTCCTAGATGGAAGTGAAGTCAGGTGTCGTAAAGCAGTACCTGTTGGCCAGGTACAAAGGTTTTGCGCAAAAGGTGTTTATCGTGAAACACCTTCGTTCGATTCTTAACGACAACCGCGTTATCGTAAGCCTCATCCCTAAGCTCGCTTAATTCGTTCAACTGCAGCTTCCGATGGCTGCCCGCATCTTCGAGAGACAGATTCAGTTCTTTTATCGCCCAAAATGCGCGATGCTCTATTTCGACAGGTAGGTGGCAGGCTTTTCCGTACACAAGCCGATAGGGAGACATGCCAAGATCGGTCTTATAAGCGGTTCGAAAGGCCCAAAGGGCATCAGTGAGTTTCAGCGACCAATCCTTACGGTTCTTGGAAACCGTCTTCTCCAGTATCTGCTTGATTTGCCGATTTAAAACTTCGGCCTGCCCGCAGGTTTTGGGGTGGTAGGGCGTAGAGAGCTTATGATTAATGGAATATTTCCGTATCAAGGCCTCGAAAGTCTTATTGCAGAAATGACTTTCATTGTCGCTAATGATCGCTCGGAGGTGCCCAAAACGGGAGAAAATGTTTTCTTTAAGAAACCTAATGACAACCTTGTTGTCGTTAGTCCGGCTGGGCACAGCCTCGACCCATTTAGAGACGTAATCAACAGCGAGAAGGATGTACAAGTTCCCAAAAGAGCTGGAAAACGGCCCCATGAAATCTATCCCCCAAACATCGAAAATCTCCACAACCAAGATTGGTTGGAGCGGCATCTCGTTCCTCCGGGATATCCGGCCCAAGTGTTGGCACCGGGAGCAAGTCTTGCAATAGTCATGAGCGTCTTTGAAGAGTTGTGGCCAGTAGAAACCACATTGCAAGATCTTCTCAGCTGTCTTTCTGGGGCCAAAATGCCCGCCACATGCTTGATCGTGGCAAAACGACAGCACACTCTTGAATTCATCATCAGGGACACACCTACGAATAATCTGGTCGGGAAAGTACTTGAACAGATAGGGTTCGTCCCAGTAAAAGTGTTTTACTTGGGATAAGAAGCGAAGTCTGTCCTGACTTGACCATTCAGTCGGTAGTAATCCCGTGGCCAAATAGTTCACAATATCTGCGAACCAAGGTTCGTAAGATACTGTCAAGAGCTGTTCATCCGGGAAAACGTCGTTGATCGGAATTGGAAGCGAAGGAGAAGAAGGAAGTCGTAAGAGATGGTCGGCAACTACGTTTTCACATCCTCGTTTGTCCTTAATGACAAGGTCAAACTCTTGAAACAAGAGGATCCAACGTATTAACCGAGATTTCGCATCTTTCTTCGCAAAAAGATGGCGCAGAGCAGAATGGTCTGTGCAGATAATGACTGGAGAGCCGATGAGGTAGGGCCTGAACTTTTCTAAAGCAAATACAACAGCCAAGAATTCCTTCTCAGTTCTTGTATAATTGAGTTTGGCATCGTTTAGGGTTCGGCTCGCATAATCGATTACGTGTGGCATCTTGTTGATGTGTTGTCCAAGGACAGCACCGATGGCAAAGTCGGATGCATCGCACATAATCTCAAATGGGTGCGTCTAGTCAGGTGAAGAAAGAACGGGAGCAGAAGTGAGTGAGCTTTTTAATGACTCGAACGCAATCACACAGCTCGAGTTGAAGTCGAATGGCGTATCCTTGGCCAGCAAAAGAGTTAAGGGCCTAGCAATCTTGCTAAAGTCCTTGATGAACCGTCTATAGAAACCGGCATGGCCAAGGAAGGCTCGGATATCTCGGACGCATCGGGGAGGAGGGAGATTGGAAATGACCTCAATCTTCGCTTTGTCAACCTCTATGCCATTTTGCGAGATGATATGTCCTAAGACAATACCTTTGCGCACCATGAAGTGGCACTTCTCCCAATTCAAAGTGAGGTTCTTGTCCTTACATCGGGTAAGGACAGCGTCAAGATGCAGCAAACACTCGTTGAAGGAATCGCCGAAGATGGAGAAATCATCCATGAAAATCTCCATAAATTTTTCCACCATGTCTGAGAAAATTCCCATCATACACCGCTGGAAGGTAGCGGGCGCATTGCATAACCCAAAGGGCATGTGACGATATGCAAACGTGCCGAAAGGACAAGTGAAAGTGGTCTTGTCCTGGTCTTTTTCGGCAATGGGAATTTGATTATAGCCGGAGTAGCCATCAAGAAAGCAGTAGTACTCGTGTCCGGCCAATCGTTCAAGCATTTGGTCAATGAAAGGTAGCGGAAAGTGGTCCTTCCGCGTTGCGGCGTTGAGTTTTCTGTAATCGATGCATACTCGCCACCCAGTTTGGGTGCGAGTAGGGATTAACTCGTTCGTCTCGTTGGTTATGACCGTTATACAAGATTTCTTGGGGACAACGTGAATGGGGCTAACTCATTGGCTATCAGAGATAGGGTAAATGATACCACTATCTAGACATTTTACGATCTCCTTCTTCACAGCCTCTTTCATGACTGGATTGAGACGTCTTTGTGGATCCCGGGCTGGTTTGGTATCATCCATCAGATGAATGTGATGTTCAACGATCAGGGGACTAATCCCCTTGATGTCCGCCATGGACCAGCCAAAAGCTTGCCTGTTGCTGTGCAAGACCGTGAGAAGGGCTTTCTCTTGCTCTGGAGCTAGAGAAGCCGAGATGATGACAGGGAGGGTCTCGTTCTCACCTAAGTAAGCATACTTAATGTGAGACGGCAAAGGCTTGAGTTCGAGCGTTGGAGGTGAAACGATGGAAGGCAAGATTGGTGAAGCGGTCTCGAACTCAAAAGATTCCAGCAAAGGTTCAAAACGAGTGTAAGCGACCGAGTCGGATGGTTCAGGTAACTCATCCGGAAATTCGAAGGATTCAAACTCGGGTTGCGAGCGGCTAAGATCGTTCAAGAATGTGAAACACTCGTAGTCGTTGTCGGGCGCAGAAACAGCAGCAGGTTCGAGGAGGAACGCACTAGTGGCGTCAAGGTTATCGTGATCAAACAGAAACTCCTCGAATTCACACTCTTCTGGGGTGATCTCCTGGATCGAGCAGACGTCCAGTATATGAGCATTAGGTTTGGCGGGCTGATTCCCCAACCTAAAAATGTTGAGTTCAATCGTCATGTTTCCAAAAGAGAGGTTCATCGAACCATTGTGACAATTGATCACAGCATTTGAGGTTGCAAGAAATGGGCGACCGAGTATCACCGGAATTTGATTCTGGGGGTTAGCTACAGGCTGTGTGTCTAATACAATGAAGTCAACGGGGAATATGAAGTCCCCGACTTTTATTAGCACATCCTCTAGCTCACCCCTAGGATGGGTGATTGATCGGTCGGCCATTTGGAGAGTGCAGTGCGTGGGTTTCAGCTCTCCTACGCCTAATTGCTCGTATACTGAGTACGGAAGCAGGTTAACACTAGCACCAAGATCTAATAGTGCGCGGTTGATGTTCTTATCCCCAATAGTAATAGAAATCGTAGGACAGCCAGGGTCCTTCCATTTTTGTGGTAAAGATTGGGTAAGGGCATCACTCACAGCACTAGCCAAGAAAACTTTCTTGGGTACCTGAGACTTCCTCTTTTTCGTGCACAAGTCCTTTAAGATTTTCGCATAGGATGGGACTTGTTGGACGGCATCTAAAAGAGGAATGTTAATGTTAACCTGCTTAAATAACTCCAGAATCTTCTCCATTTGAGGATTTTGTTTATTAGACCTCAACCGGTTTAGAAATGGGACGTTTTTAAAATTGGTTGAGTCTAATGCTTGTGGAGGAGATTGTGGAGTTGGAACGGATCCCAGAACAGGTGTTTTCGTGGAGTGAGAAGCGGGTCCGTTCAGAGCAGAAGAAGAAGGAGAGCCTTTTGAAGAATGGAGAATAGGCTCAGAAGACGAAGAAGCAGGAGAGGAAGAAGAAGAAGAAGTAGAAGAAGAAGCGGCCCGGGTGTCATCGTTGATCCGTGTGCCAATGTTGTTTTGCAGCATCCTTCCCGATCTCAATGTGGTCACGACACTCACATTATGGTTCTGTTGTTCAAGAGAAACATGTACATTATGTGGGTGACCGGGATTTGGGAGTGGCTGGGACGGGAGCTTCCCCTTCTCTCGCTCGCTTAAGGCCGCATTCAGCTGTGCAATATGGGCCTCGATGGTCTTGATGCTTTGCCCGTGAGCGACAGTGTGTTGCACTAAGGACTGAATGGAAGACTAGATGTTGGCAGTGGACTGAGTTGATTATTTGACGAACGCCTCCAGACTTCGTTCGAGCGAGGAAACCTTATCGTTGTTTGACGGAACAAAGTTGTTTGGTGGAAAAGAATTGTTGGGTGCAAAGTTGTTCGTCTGATTTTGAAAAGGTTGGGGTTAGAAGGGCTGCTGAAATTGATGTTGAGTTTGTTGTTGCGCTTGTTGTTGCGGCGGAGGGGGCCTTTGGAAATTGTTGTTGCCTTGGAATTGATTCTGATTCTGATTCCAGGCGAAATTGGGATGGTTCCTCCAACCGGGATTGTAGGTGGAAGAGTATGGATCATTCCTCGGTCTTTGCTGGAATACAGCATTAACCTGATCCTGTCCTTGCGATGGTGGATTGTAAGGACACTCTTTGGTTAAGTGAGAAGGATCGGAACAACAAGCGCAAATGGTACGAAGGGGAAGAACATGGGCAGGAGCAGAAAATTTGCTCTCTATCGCTTCAAGCTTTCTCGTTATTGCAGCCATTTCAGCTTTCATCGCAATATAGACATCAAGTTGGTGAATTCCTACCCTAGACTGACCGGTAGAAGTGGAGGTAGAAGAAGAAGAAGTCGGTCTGGTGCTCTCCCATTGTAGCGTTTGCTCCGCAATGTCGTCAAAGAACTGCCACGCTTCCTCATCAGATTTCGATAGGAAGTGGCCCTGACAGATGGTTTCCAGCAACTGCTTGGTTGCTGGGTTCAGGCCCTCGTATAAGGTGTGGCAAAGTTGCCATTTCTCTATACCGTGGTGAGGACACTGAACAAGAAGGTCTTTGTACCGGTCAAAGCACTTCCAGAAGGGTTCAGAAGGAAGCTGAGAGAATTGGTTGATTTCATTGCGAATCCTTGCGGTTTTATGACTCGGATAGAACTTTTTGAGAAACGCTTTAACAAACTCGTCCCAACTGGTTATGGAGTGGGAAGCGGTGCTATACAGCCATTTTTCAGCAAGATCGCATTAAGTGAACGGAATGACCCGTAGACGTATAGCATCGTCCGACAGTTGGGTGGTTTTCATCATGGCACAAACGTTTTGAAATTTATTGATGAAGATATAGGCATCTTCAGATTCAAGCCCATGAAATCGCGGAAGCATGTTGATGAAGTGGGGCTTAATTTCAAAGTTGTCCCCATTGGCCGGTGGAAGAGAAAGGCGGTGGGAAGTGCAGAACGGGTGGGATAGAAACGATCCTGGAGCGCGATTCGCTGCGGCGCTACAACAGGCGGTGGTGGTGGGTTATTGGTCTCCGTAGGAGGTGGAGCCAATCCAGGGGTAGTCAAAGAGATGTTCGGATTAAACCCTGACATCGCGGAAGAAGAGGTTGGTGATGATGAAGGTGAAGATGTATGAACAGAATTCCGGTCGACGTCGTAGTTGGCCGGTAAAGGGAGGGGTGAAAGAGGAGTGGACGGAGTTTCGACGTCTGAGTCGATCGCATAGTCGGTAGCGACTAACGTAACGCGGACTAGGCGGGCGCTAGTGTCCCAAGTCCAAGCGGACATACACTAAACGAGTTTAGTATAGTCAAAGCGGAGAAGGTGAGGGTAAGAAAACGTCGATGGAGAAATACGATGGGTGGTGGGTGAAAAATGGATTTGGCGACAAAAGGCAAATTTTTATAAAAGTTTTTGATTTTTTCCATTTTTTTTATAGAAAGAGCTTTACAGGAATATGTACGGACTTACGGCTTTAAGCAATCACAAACAAGATATGCACAATCACACCTAGATCTAGGGTCACCTAGGTCTGCTAGACAGCTCCTAACTGTTCCAGAGGGCTAGAAATAGGACCTCAAACCGCCTCTTCTCCGTCAAATGCGGCCAAGTAAGTGCCAGGTAAGTGGGAGGTTATCCAACGCTTTCGCGAAGTTCCTTAATTAAATAACCGCTTGCCTTCGACACACTTGCCTAGGCACCGCAAAAGTCAGATAGGATAAACGGCCGATGCCTGTAACTAGTCCTCTGTCCTATTGAGCGCGAAGTCCTTAGGGCTGAGTCTAGTATTTTTTAATTTAACAATGGTCAATGCATATGCTTTTTGTGATTTTTGGGGTCCTGGGAAGGGTGATGAAATCCCCACCCAATCTGAATTGGTTTCAAGCCCCTTAAGTCCGTATTAATAAATGCAAAGCAGTAACAAATCAACTGCAAACAATTTTTATTTTAGCGCGGTGCAAAGAATCCTGCACAAAAACAGTTTATTGGAAGAGGGAAGAGAGTTTGCGCAAAGAATGCTGCAGAAAACACAGTTTATTGGAGTCCAGAGGAGTGGGAGAGAGAAGAGAGACTCACCCAAAATTTTTGGCACACTGAGGGGACCAAACGGCCGCGGTTCCGCGGCCTAGGCTGGCTTATGCCGCGGTTCCGCGGCAATGTAGTGGAATTGATGCTCTGGAATTCTTGTGTGGGCTTTCTTGGATGTCCTCTTCTTGTCTGGATGTGCTGAATTTTGACTTGCTTACTGTATCTGCTCCAGATTTTTACTGTAGACCGTTTGCTTCGTTTTGATCCGTCGCGGTGTAGCCGCGAAATGTGGGTCTATCTTCCCACGTCTTTGGCACTGAACTCGAACTCCGTATTATCCTGCACACTTACACAAAAACTAATCAAAAATAACAAGATGGTTTTTTTACAAGATATATATTTTTTTGTTTTGTTTTTCGGTTAGCTTTATATTCACAAATTAACCCGAAATTACACAAAGAAATAAACTACCGTCTCCCCGACAACGGTGCCATTTGATTGTTAGGGATTCTGCGTGTTCAAGTTTAGTTAATTACCGCAATCAAAACGGTTTCGCTTGTAGCTAGCCGGTTGAGTACGGGTCGTCCGCAGGGAGATGGGAATCTTTTTCTATGTGCTTTAACGAGTTAAGTCCGAAAGTCCAGATTTGTTTGTGATTAACTAAGTGTTAAAATGATATGTAAAGAGACCTTGTTAGGGTTAGGATTAGGTTAGTTTGAGTTAGGAGTCGCTCACTACTTTCTTTGTCACTCTTAATATCGGTGTTACGGTAATCGGCAACAACGGGGATTAGCACGACTAGGAAGGAACTTGCAAGTATAAGCTAGGCTTTCCAACGCTTAAGTTCATCCTTTTGGTGCTTGTCCGTCCGTTCTTGGCTCTTAGCCATAACCTCCGGTTAATCCAACCACAACCGGTCTCACTACGGAATCACCGCTATCATGTAGGATAGGGTGCCGAAGGGAGCGGATTGTGGTTCAATTAACGGGAGTCGATTTAAGATGTTGGGCAAGGAAAGAGTGAGAGAGATTTCCTTCTCTCAAACTTCCCTTATCCTACCCTAACAAGTATGGAAACTACTCACACATCATAACGAAAAGAAAATAAAACAAAAGAGGAAGATAGAAAGAAGGAGATTAGAAGATAACAACTAGCTATTTGCGACCTCATCTTGGCAAGGATCAAACGTAAGCGTCATGGTTGTTTAAGGATAAAGGAAAAGAGAAAAGAAAGAAACAACAAGAAATAAAAACAACTAATTATCAATTAAAGATTGCAAGCAATTAACATAACTAGAACAAGGCAAGTATAATAACAAAATGAACTTCTTTATTCATCATTCTTCACTCACAAAAGCTCACTACAAGTTTTTCAATGGAGAAGAGATGAGAAGAGGAAGAAGAACAAGTATTCTAAACCCTAAAAAATACAAGATTAAGCACCCTTGGCTTTGGCAAGTTCTGGACTATTTATAGGCAGGTAACAGAAATTCTAGGGCAATATTCTGGACCCATGTGAAAAGACCCAGCTGCCCCTAAAAACTGGACTTCTGACGACTCCGTATGGCCGCGGTTCCGCGGCCATAGCATGCTTAGGCCGCGGTTCCGCGGCCTTATTGGGGAATTGGGTCACCAATTTTGGTGGCTTCTCCTGGTATTGTGTGCCCTTTATTCTGGTATATGTATTTTCTCAGATTGTCTTGATGATTTTTCCAGAACTTCTGTTGATCAAAAGGTGATTGGATATGGATCTTTTTGTCATGATTTTCTTGAGCTCCGCGTAGATTTCTTGGATCTTGTGTTGCCATTGAGCCTTGTGCATGAAAATGACATTGATTTGCCATTTTGTCTCCTAAACTGGTGTGCGGCAACATACGGATAGAGAGCGGAGACCCGTGTTTTATCTGTGGTTGGCAGGAACCCAGGTTTTGTCGTGTTTTTCCATGAATTTCACTGTTTAAGAGCCGAGAACCTGTATCCTGCAATTGACTAGCAAACACGGCTCAAGAGTACCTACCGATAAGCAATATGATAAAAATTGGGCGGTATGAAAATGCAAAAATCTGATATGAACAAAACCCTCTGTGTGGGACTCTGAAGACTCGACAGTATGCTGACAATGGGTTTAACCACAAGTCCGTCAGCGGCACTAGCTATATGTAACGGCTATCCAGGTACATGTCGAAAAGGTGGCCGACGAGCAAACTCATCCTAACCCCAACAAGCCTATAAGTAATACTTACCGTACAGTCCAGTCTCTTCGTCTGATATGTCGCATATCAAGTCTGGAGGTGGAATCTTTATACTCCAATAACTTGATAAGTCATCCCGATATGTGGCCTATAACCTTTCAAGAAACTACTAATAACACTTACCAGTAAATCTCATCAGCCCTGGCCAGGGGCTTGCTATTATAGCCAATCGAGTATAGCGCAACATCAACTCCCAATACCGGGAGAGACGAAACCCCTCCTATCGCTCACTGCCTCCATGTGATTCGGGACTATAGCCAAAATCCACCTGTTTGCACGACTCTGATGAGCCGTGGTAGGGAGGAAATCAAAGCACAGTAGGAACCACACAAGACACTATGACGATCTCGGGTCTACAGACTAACCTATACAAGTGTCACAAGAGAACTGCTATCTGACGATAGGTATGTGTCACGGCCCAATTTAGGAATGCGACCGGCACTTAAATCACACGACGTAAAAAGGCATAACGCAATTCAAGTAAGTCGAAAACCCAGAAATCTAAACCAAGAAAAGAAGTAAAGCGAATAAACATCTATTAAAAACATTTAAAAATCTCAAGTTATAAAATCTCAAAACTCAAATTTATTTTTCTTAAAAATTTCGACAGCATCTCCTTTATAAAAACTAACCCCAAACGGGTACAAACATATAATATATATAAAGCATCCCTAAACGGGAGCAACTCACGCCTAAAGGCGGAACACCACCACAACAGGTATATATACGACGTCGTAGTGAAGAAATAAGCAAATAAGAAGGGAAAACGGCATAAAAAGAGGTAAAACAACATCGCAAAATCAAATGAAAATCCGGCTCACACGAGCTCGACACCCAGAGTCACATATAATACAATAGTGATCTTCACAATCTCGTCTCTAAGTCAAATACATGTAAGTGGTAGATGGAGAGTACTAGATACAATAAGATATACAATGAAATAATACAGATAACCGCAAAACCACTCACCTACACCAAAATCACGACCAACAGTAGCGGTATTCGTAGAAGTAGATGCAATAAGGAGCCCTGCCGCTAATACACTGAGGGTCAAGCCTGCAAAACACTGTGGCACAACGGGGATGAGTTTCCAACTCGTGAATAGTAAATAATATCGTACAGATAATCGCAAGTATGCACGAAAAGCGATAATCTAAAATATGCAATCTGATGGCATAAGTATAACAGTTCGGATATGCAGCAAAATCATGATCAAGATACACCACCAAGGTACAACAACTACATGAAACAGTGCATGTCAAATAAATCCTGAGTATGGGATAAAACATTAACTTCATTAATGAATTATCATCATAGAAAACCGGTGTCCATCAACTACACCACAAATCCCAATATCCCAGGCGCCGTTATTCTGATCGGCCCTCATATCTATCCCATCTCATAACTCCAAAATTGTATCCTCCAGATATCCTTCGAGTTTCCATACAATCACCGGTAGGTAGTACTCCCACTGCCAGGCACATCGTCTATTCCAAAAAAATCATTTTCTTGCCCCGAGGTACCTTACCGGGTCCACCATGTACTCTGTAACGTTTTTGAAATCGTTATGTGAATTTTTCCGTTTTAGGGTAAAATAGTCGGTGTTTTCCGTAAAATCCCAGAAGTGATCTTTTGCAGTATAGACTTGACTGCACCTAGTTTAGTTAGAATAGTGCTAGTTTGTGGGTTTTAGTGGTCACTTGAAATTTTGGTTCACTTTAACATTTTTCCCTAATTAAAATATTATTATAAGTTGTTAATTATGCACCTAATTAGTGGTAATTACAATTTTATATGGGTTAATTATTACTAAAGTGATTCTATGCTAATCTAATCACTAGATTAAGCTTAATCCATCCATGCAAAATATCTAGATATTTGTGTAATTAAAATGAAAATTTTAAAGAAAAGAAATGAGGTGGCTTAAGATATTATTTGCATTAATGAGCATTTATTGTTGTTTTGCACTAGAATTTTCTACACAATTTCCTTATCCTTCACTGTTTCTTCCCTTGGCCGAACCCTAAGCTTTGCTGCCCTCTCTCTCATCTCACTTCATTTGCACTTCTTCAAGCTTAAATAAATCCTCAAAAAATCATCAATTAATCCCACAAACTCATAAATAAATCCCTACCCACAATTCTTCAACTCTAAACTAGCATAGATCTTCATGAAAGACATCATTTTGGAGGCTAAAATGATGAGTTTAGTTGCTAATTTGTGATCTTGTAAAGGTATAGAATCCTAACCCTAGTCTTTTATTGTTGTTTAAATCATTAAGCTAGCTTATTTAGATGTTGAATATATATTTAATTGCAAGTTTAGATGATTCATGAATGTTTTGTGAAGATCAAATTAGGGTTTAATTTGTTGAAATGGTTTATTGATAAGTGAAGACTTGGAACACTTAACCTAGTGGGTGAAAGTTAGTTGTTAAATTCCTAATTTGTCTACATTAATAGCGAACTAAGTTCTAGTAAATCATATTTGGGTGAAATTAAAATTTGTAGAAATAGTTTGGGTGACTTAGTTAAGCTTCTTTGTGTTGATGGAAATCGCTAGAATTATTAAATTTCTAGACTTCAACTAAAGTGAGATAAGTTGCTTACTAGGTTTTCGGTTAATTTGGACGTAGGTTCTAATGGATGTTGCGATGTTATTTTTATTATCTTCCTCATGATATATTGTGTTGTGAATGCGCGATCTGTACGATCGGGGTCTAGTCTTGGTGGTTGCGTAGTTTAGCGATCCTAGCTAGGGTTGTGCCGATATCGTACGCGTTTTGTGCACTAGGTGCACAGTGTAATTATCTTGTGGGTGTTATCCTTGCATTTCGTTATCTTTATGTCGGCGTAGGATATTTAGCCATATGTGTTGTATTTGTGAAATTTTAGGATCGCAGGCGAGGACTTTGAGCGCTGCGACGAAGGGGAATCGGGTGATTGGATCTACCTAGCTTGAGATTGTCGGTGAGTAGATTTAACATCTGCGGGGAAATCGCCCGTATGGCGTTAAGCGTCAGGGCTAGATATGATATGATATTAGCCGGATGTTTATATGCATATATAGAGATGGTGCATGAACTTCATTGCATATAGTTACTTGTTGTGCCTGAACCTGTATCCCTTATACACTGCACTATTATTGACAGTCCATGTTGCACGAGTACTCATTGTATGCTACACACACACTGTCAGTAATTACCATGATACGCACAACACAAATATTCATATGATATACCTTGCTATTGGTTAGCGACATTGAAGCAATTATTTTTGTGCGATGGCGCATATGAAATATAGCATACCTGTACACCTACATTCTTACACATATGCTTTGCTACACCTACATGCTTACACATATGCCTTTCTATACCTACATGCTCACACATATACCTTGCTATAGTTATATGTTCAGCTTATATGATATATATCAGTGGTATGGGACGTTGTTATATATGTATATATAACATAATATTGGATTTGGACAATTGGGAACCGTGTCATATATTTAATGACTTGATGCATTAAATAGCGGATTTTCCCTTGATATGTGCATATTGTTGTTCTATGTTGCATATGTCATATTACATGGATTTACGCATTGAGATTTGTTTATCATGCGATTTGGGGATTTCAAGTGTCGATGTTGGGGACTTATGTTCCGAGAGATATATGGTTTTGGATTTCGAATGTCAGTGTTTGACATTCATGTTCCGTGAGATATATGGATTTGGATTTCGAATGTCGGTGTTTGACATTCATGTTCCGTGAGACGTATGGATATGGGGATTGCGAGTGTCAGACTTGGATACTCATGTTCCGTGGATTGCGAATGTCAAGGTTGGACATTCATGTTCCGTGAGATATATGGCTATGGGGATTGCGAGTGTCGGTGTAGGACACTCATGTTCCGAGGATTGTGAGAGTCGATATTGGGCGCTCATGTTCCGCGAGATGTACAGATATGATATGTGGTTTTACATGTCGATGTTGGACACGATTATTTTCATGATGTTTTCGAGTGCCGATGTTGGGCACTTAAGTTCCATGAGATTTACAGGATATAGGGGCCAGTCATGGTGACGGCGTCTGAGGATTTTAGGATTTGGGGTGTTGTTGATTTACACCGGGTTTTTCCATGCTGATGATTTATGCATGAGATTATTAATTATCCCGCACTCAGGAATTAGTTGATATGCATTTTATTCATGTAGATGTAGTACCCTGGTGTGTACCCTGATCATGATAGTTGCATATTCATATTGCCATACTTATGCTATCAGATTACAAGTGATAGATTATCGCTGTTAGTGCATACTTGCGATTACAGTATGATGTTGTTTTCTATTCACGAGTTGGCAACTCACCCCCGTTGTGCCACAGTGTTTTGCAGGACTTACCCTCAGAGTGGTCGCGGCGGGACTTCTTGTTATCTTTACTTTTACGGATACCGCTACGGTTGGTTGTGAGGCCTTTGCTTTTAGGTGGGTTCACGGTTATCCGTTTATGTACATTGTATATCTTTTTGGTTGGATCTAGTATTCTCCATCTACCACTTCATGTATTTGACTTAGAGACGAGTTGTGAGGATCGGTGTTGTATTATTTTTGGTGACTTTGGGTGCCGTGCTCGTGGGAGCCGGTCTTGTTGTAAAGTTTTACCTCCTTAAACTGTTTTCATTTATATTTCTTCGCTTCGGCGTTGTATATATGCTTGTAGTGGTTGTCTCCGTCGTTGGGCGTGGTTTGCTCCCGTTTGGGATGCTTTATTTATATTCTATGTTGTACCCGTTTTCGGGGCTAGTTTTTACAAAGGAGGTGCTGCCGAAATTTTCAAGAAAGTAAACTTAAGTTAAAGAATTTTACTTGAGATTTCCAAATGTTTTTAACTATGTTTTTCTCCACTTATCCATTTTTGGGTGTTTTAGATTTCTGGGTTTTAGCTTACTTAAATTGCGTACGCCTGTTGACATTACGTGGTTTAAGTGCCGGTCACGTACCTAAATTTGGGTCGTGAAAAAGTTGGTATCAGAGCGCTTGGTTTTACCTTTCGGAGTGTAGCATGACCTTGGTATGATGGAGTAGCTAGCTTAAGCAGAGTGACGTAGCGTGTGTATGTTCCGCGGCATACTTACGACATGGTACTCCGCCTAAGTGACATTAGGACTTATTGCTTGAAATTCCTTCCGTGATTATATAAATCCTTGTGATTCGGTTTATGAGTCCTTATCGAATCCTGTTTACTTTTCCAGACTTTATGCCGCCGAAGACTACGAGGGCGCAGAGAGCGGCCGTAAGGGCCAAGGTCAGAGTTGACTCATCCGAGACACGGACTGACCCGGGCGGTAAGCCCATTATGCAGGAGTAGATTGTTCCGCCTTCGACAGACCATATGGCTATGCTAAGGGCTGGTTGCAGGATTTGCGCTAGATGATGGGGTCGTTAGTTGAGGCCATTCGAGCGTAGGGGCAGGCGGTTGTTCCACCTGTTGCGGGGGCCGCGTTGGTGCCTACTGTTCAGGCAGTTGTACCTGCAGCTACAGAGATTATCACCGTATCGTTATCGGAGTTCATGAGGCTGAGGCCTCCGGTTTTCACTGGCATCGATGTAGCTGAGGATCCGCAGTCGTTTATCGACTAGATGGCCAGGCTATGTCGTTCGCTCAGATGCTCTGATGCGATATAGGTAGAGTTCGCGAGCTTTCGTCTGGAGGGACTGGCCCAGAAGTGGTGTGAGTCCTTAGAGAAGGGCAAAGCCGCAGGTCTTTCTCCTATGACCAGGGCTGAGTTCGTGATGGTGTTTCTTGCGCGTTTTCTTCCGCAGAGCGTCAGGGATGCTCGAGCGTGAAGATTCGAGTCGTTACGCCAGACTCAGGGTATGACAGTGGCCGAATATGATGTGTTGTTTACCGAGCTGTCTGTGTATGCTCCGATTTGGTAGCTACGGAGGAGATGCGGGTCAAGAGGTTTGTTCAAGGCCTGCTTACCCAGTTATTCCTCACTATCAGCATTCAGCATTGCGACACCTATGCAGCAGCGGTGGATGCAGCCCTGTTCATTGAGGAGCGTCTTTCTGAGACGTCGGTTGCTCCAGAACCGAAGAGGGTTCGTACTGGTGTTTCAGCATGGAGGCAGGCGTTTAGACATCGTGACAGTTCCCGTTCAGATACTGGTGGTAGTGGAGGTCCTGGACGAGGACATCTTTTTAGCTCTTATCCCCAGGATAGTCGGCAATTTTCACCTGGATGTTTCCGGTGCAGGAGTTTGGGTCATCGGGTTCGAGATTGTACTGAGCCATGTGAGCGCGAGGCAGCTGTACCGCAGGTTACCTTACCACCTTCTCCACCTCAGATGGCGTTGCCCCTTATGCCTATTGTTGCTCCGTGCCAGACTCAAGTTCAGAGAGGTCGGGGTCGCAGTGGTTTTGTGCCGAGAGGGCATGGTGGTACAGGCGGAGGTCAGCCAGTCGCCGATAGAGGGTAGGCACGGGTGTTTTCCTTGACTCATCAGGACGCGCAGGCGTCCAATGCTGTGGTTTCAGGTACTCTTTCTATATGTTCTTTTGATGCACATGTTTTGTTTGATCCGGGATCTACGCATTCGTATGTTTTTACGCACTTCGTGCTGAGTTTGGGTCGAGAGTCGTGTTTGCTAGATCAGCTGCTTGTCATGATTACACCTGTTGGCGATTCTTTCGTCGTGCGTTATGTGTTTCGTTCATGTGTCGTTCAGATTAGAGATAGAGAGTCGTCTGTCGACTTGATCCTTCTAGATATGTTGGACTTCGACGTTCTCCTTAGTATGGACTGGTTGGCAGCTTGTTTTGCATCGGTGGACTGCCATGAGAAGACAGTCGGTTTTAGTTTTCCGGGCGAGTCTGTTCGGGTTGTGCAGGGGGACCATGGTGTCGCCCCTCACAGTTTGATTTCTGCCCTTTGCGCTAGTCGGCTTTTGAGGAGGGGATGTCGGGGATTCTTGGCTTTCATTTATGATACTTGGGCCACAGTAGGGTCATTGGACCGGGTTCCTATCGTGCGAGAGTTTCCCGACGTTTTTCCCGATGAGTTACTTGGTTTGCCGCCAGAGCGCGATATTGAGTTTTGCATTGATCTGATTCCTGGCACGGGGCCTATTTCTATACCGTCTTACCGGTTGGCTCCGGCAGAGCTTAGAGAGCTTAAAGATAAATTGCAAGAGTTTCTTGATAAGGGACTTATGCGTCCGAGTGTTTCGTCTTGGGGAGCTCCTGTGCTGTTCGTCAAGAAGAAGGATGGTAGTTTGAGATTGTGTATTGATTATCGTCAATTGAACCGAATTATGGTGCGGAATAGGTATCCTTTACCTCGCTTTGATGATTTGTTTGATCAGCTCCAGGGTGCGAAACATTTTTCTAAGATTGATTTGCGTTCGGGTTATCATCAGTTGCGGGTTCGGAATGATGACATTCCGAAGACTACTTTTCATACGCGCTACGGGCATTATGAGTTTTTGTTGATGTCGTTCGGACTCACCAATACACCAGCAGCGTTCATGGATCAGATGAACCGGATTTTCAGGTCGTTTCTCGACCAGTTTATTATTGTGTTTATTGATGACATTCCTGTCTACTCTAGGAGTCGTGAGGAGCATGAGCAGCACTTGAGGATTGCTTGGCAGACATTGAGAGAGCACCGGCTGTATGCTAAATTCTCAAAGTACGCATTTTGGCTTGATAGAGTTGACTTCCTGGGTCATGTGGTGACTGGAGATGGTATTCTTGTGGACCCGAGGAAGATCGAGGCTGTGCAGCTTTAGCCCAGACCTGTATCTGTGACAGAGGTCCGCAGCTTTTTGGGCTTAGCTGGTTATTATCGCCGTTTTGTGCAGGATTTCTCGAGTATCGTTGCACCGCTGACTGGACTGACCAGGAAGGGGGTTCCTTTTCTTTGGACTGATGCGTGCGAGCATAGTTTTCAGCAGTTGAAGATTCGGTTGACGACTGCACCAGTTCTATCTTTGCCTTCTGGATCGGGCGGCTATGTTGTTTACTGTGATGCTTCTCGAGTGGGGCTCGGTTGTGTATTGATGTAGCATGATAGAGTGATTACTTATGCTTCTAAGCAGCTGAAGAAGCACGAGCAGAATTACCCCACTCACGATCATGAGATGGCCGCGGTGGTCTTTGCGTTGAAAATTTGGAGACACTACTTGTACGGGGAGTCGTGTCAGATTTTCACGGACCACAAGAGCTTGAAGTACATTTTCCAGCAGCGGGATCTGAATCTGAGATAGCGGCGTTGGATGGAGCTTGTGAAGGATTATGATTGTGAGATCCTTTATCACCCGGGCAAGGCGAATGTGGTAGCTGATGCTTTAAGTCGTAGGCCCGGGGGTAGCTTGTCCCAGTTGAGCGCAGTTCAGCGACAGTCTTCTGCAGATTGGCAGATCTTATGCGATGGTAGAGTACAGTTTGAGTTCACTTCCACTGGGGGATAGCTTGCTCATGTCTGCACACGTCCACTACTTTTCGATCGTATCCGTGAGGCGCAGCCCAGTGATGCCCGTTTGTCTGAGATTCTTGAGCTTGTTCGGCAGGGTATAGTTTCGGAGTTCATGATTGATGACCAAGGTGTGCTACGATGCGGGACTCGCTTGTGTGTACCGGATGCTGATGGGTTGAGACACGAAATCCTAGAGCAGGCACATCAGTCAGCCTTTAGCGTTCATCCAGGTTCCACCAAGATGTACCGTGACTTGAGAGACTTTTACTGGTGGGAAGGGATGAAGCGCAATATTTCGGACTTCGTTTTGAGGTGCCAGACTTGTCAGCAAGTCAAGGCTAAGCATCAGAGGCTGGCAGGTAAGTTGCAGCCTTTACCCGTTCTAGAGTAGAAATAGGAGCAGAGTTCTATGGACTTCGTTGTGGGTCTACCCAGGACCAGTCGGGGGTATGACTCCATTTGGGTGATTGTTGACCGGTTGACGAAAGCGGCTCACTTCCTTCCAGTGCAGACCACTTTCGGTTATGCTCAATATGCTCAGTTGTACATAGATGAGATTGTGTGTTTGCACTGCGTTCCCACATGCATCGTATCCGACAAGGTACCCAGTTAAATAGCCATCTTTGGCAGAAGCATCAGAAAGCTATGGGTACCCGGTTGAGTTTTAGCACCGCTTTTCATCCATAGACTGATGGTCAGTCGGAGCAGACTATACAGACTCTGGAGGATATGCTTCGTGTGTGTGTGCTTGATTTCAGTGGCTGTTGGGATCGTCACTTGCCGTTGATTGAATTCTCCTACAATAACAGTTATCAGGAGACGATTTAGATGGGGCCTTTTGAGGCTTTGTATGGTAGGAAGTGTCAATCTCCAATCTGTTGGACCGAACTCAGTGAGAGTAGGGTTTTGGGACCCCAGCTAGTTCAGGAGACTATGGAGAAGATCTAGCTGATTCAGGACAGGATGAAAGCAGCTCAGTGCAGGCAGAAGTCTTATGCCGACCGTCTTCGTCGCAGACTTGAGTTCGCAGTGGGGGATCATGTATTCCTGTGGATTTCTCCGATGAAGGGCGTTATGAGGTTTGGGAAAAAGGGGAAGCTCAGTCCCAGATTTGTAGGTCCTTTCGAGATCCTTAAGCGAGTTAGAGCCGTTGCCTATCGTTTGGCACTTCCGCCCAGTTTTTCGGATGTTCACCATGTTTTCCATGTCTCGATACTTCATCGATACCTTTATGATCCTTCTCATATGATTCAGCACCAGACCGTTCAGCTTGAGCGCGATCTTTCGTTCACCGAGCAGCCGGTAGTTATATTGGATCGGCAGGTGAAGAAACTTTGGTCAAAAGTCTTGCCATCTGTGAAGGTTCTTTAGCGTGGCCCTACTAGTGAGGAGATCACTAGGGAGGCCGAGAGCGAGATGCGGAAGAAATTCCCTCATCTCTTCGAAGGTACGCGTAGTTAAATTTATAATTCGGGGACCGAATTTCTGTAAGGGGGGAGATTGTAACGTTTTTGAAATCGTTATATGAATTTTTCCGTTTTAGGGTAAAATAGTCGGTGTTTTCCGTAAAAACCCGGAAGTGATCTTTTGCAGTATAGACTTGACTGCACCTAGTTTAACTAGAATAGTGCTAGTTTGTGGGTTTTAGTGGTCACTTGAAATTTTGGTTCACTTTAATATTTTTCCCTAATTAAAATATTATTATAAGTTGTTAATTATGCACCTAATTAGTGGTAATTACAATTTTATTTGGGTTAATTATTACTAAAATGAATCTATGCTAATCTAATCACTAGATTAAGCTTAATCCATCCATGCAAAATATCTAGATATTTGTGTAATTAAAATGAAAATTTTAAAGAAAAGAAATGAGATGGCTTAAGATATTATTTGCATTAATGAGTATTTATTGTTATTTTGCACTAGAATTTTCCACACAATCTCCTTAGCCTTCACCATTTCTTCCCTTGGCTGAACCCTAAGCCTTGTTGCCCTCTCTTTCATATGACTTCATTTGCACTTATTCAAGCTTAAATAAATCCTCAAAAAATCATCAATTAATCCCACAAACTCATAAATAAATCCCTACCCACAATTCTTCAAATCTAAACTATCATAGATCTTCATGAAAGACATCATTTTGGAAGCTAAAATGTTGAGTTTAGTTGCTAATTTGTGATCTGGTGAAGGTATAAAATCCTAACCCTAATCTTTTATTGTTGTTTAAATCATTAAGCTAGCTTATTTAGATGTTGAATATAGCTTTAATTGCATATTTAGATGATTCATGAAAGTTTTGTGAAGATCAAGTTAGGGTTTAATTTGTTGAAATGGTTTATTGATAAGTGAAGACTTGGAACACTTAACCTAGTGGGTGAAAGTTAGTTGTTAAATTCCTAATTTGTCTAATTGAGATTAATAGCCAACTAACTTTTAGTAAATCACATTTGGGTGAAATTAAAATTTGTGGAAATAGTTTGGGTGACTTAGCTAAGCTACTTTGTGTTGATGGAAATCGCTATAATTGTTAAATTTCTAGACTTGAGCTAAAGTGAGATAAGTTGCTTACTAGGTTTTCGATTAATTTGGACGTAGGTTGTAATGGATGTTGCGATGTTATTTTTATTATCTTCCTCGCGATATATTGTGTTGAGAATGTGCGATCGGTACGATCGGGGTCTAAGCTTGGTAGTTGCGTAGTTTAGCGATCCTAGCTAGGGTTGTGCCGATGTCGTACGCGTTTTGTGCACTAGGTGCACAGTGTAATTATCTTGTGGGTGTTATCCTTGCATTTCGTTACCTTTGTGTCGGCGTAGGATATTTAGCCTTATGCGTTGTGTTTGTGAAATTTTAGGATCGCAGGCGGGGACTTCGAGCGCTGCGACGAAGGGGAAGCGGGTGATTGGATCTACCTAGATTGAGATTGTCGATGAGTAGATTTAACATCTACGGGGAAATCGCCCGTATAGCGTTAAGCGTCAGGGATAGATATGATATGATATTAGCCGCATGTTTATATGCACATATAGAGATGGTGCATGAACTTCATTACATATAGTTACTTTTTATGCCTGAACCTGTACCCCTTGTACACTGCACTATTATTGACAGCCCATGTTGCATGAGCACTCATTGTATGCCACACACACACTATCTGTAATTGCCATGATATGCACAACACAAATATTCATATGATATACCTTGCTATTGGTTAGCGGCATTGAGGTATTTATTCTTGTGCGATGGCGCATATGAAATATAGCATACCTATACACCTACATGCTTACACATATGCTTTGCTACACCTACATGCTTACACATATGCCTTGCTATACCTACATGCTCACACATATACCTTGCTATAGTTATATATTCGGCTTATATGATATATATCAGTGTTATAGGACGCTGTTATATATGTATTTAAGCCTACAGTAGCGCCCCGGCCGTCTGTCCGAGGCCAAAATGTGGAAATGAAAACTTTTTCAAAACTTGAAACCGGCGCTATCGCAGACTTTAATCCCGGATCGAACCATTAACCTATAACTAGCAAACTAGAGAAGGGTTAGAAAAGCTATACCGATCGATCCGTGTCCTTCGGTCTTTGCCCACCAACCCTAGCTCCTCGCGGCATCTCCGATCTCCGGTCTTCTCGTCGGAAGGGCACCACATCAATGAGTCTTTTTACGGGCTCCCGCTTCGTCCGAAGCAACTCAGACACGAAGTTTGCTAGCCGACGTGTCCAAGGTGAATTATAGAATGTGTGTGATCACTTTATCTCAAGCATCCATTGATTCTCAACGCATGAGAGTGCATGGATGGAGGTTGAAGATGATCCCATTAATGGAAATGGTAAGCTAGAGGAGGAGGAAGAAGAAGAAGCCATTTCTTTCTTGTGTGTTATATGATAAAATGAGAGAGTGAGTTCAAATAATACAAGAGCAAACCCCACCCTATGGCTGCCCTCTCTCTCTCTTCTTATCATATCAACACTCAAATCCATCAATAATGTGACACATGCACAAAGAAAGAGACCATGAGTCATCACTTGTGCATGTGTCACAATTAATGCTCATAATCATGACTTTTAGCTCATTATTTCCATTTGTAAACATTAACCCAAATGTTTACAACAATAAAAAGATACGGCAACGTCTAAAGTAAACTCATGACGGATCATAAGGATGCCCCTCACCTGTATATACATACCTGCATCCGCATTCCGACCGAATGCGAATGCGATGAGACTAAAGTAATCAAACAAATCTAATACTAGGATCCGGCTTAAACCAAAGCCCACTAGTATGATCTGCCCGATCATGATCCGTACACTACTGCACGTATATGATCGGACCCTGCCATATATCATACGGTCTCTACAACGTTTCGCCCGAAACTTGAGAAACTGTCTGTGGGGGACTCTAAATACTCGTCAATACTTTGGCTGTGGATTTAACCACTAGCACGTCAGTGGTACTAGCTGTACCTAACGGGCTACCAGGTATTGACCAAAAGGGAGGTCGATGAGCAAACTCATCCTGACACCCTACTGAGCCTGTCAGTGACAATATCCGTACAGTCCGGTCCATTCGTATATGAGCATCGCATGTCGGGCATAGGGGGTTGGTAAAAGTCAGACCCCCAAAAGCGGTACAAGTCGTATGGGAGTGTAGCCCAGAACACCCTGAGATACTACTGGAATACCTACCAGTAAATCTCCTGCCTTGGCCAAGGACTTCGTGTAATGGCTCTCCTAGACACAGCGCGATCTCACCCACAATACTGGGAGAGACGAAACCCCTGCCGATCCGCTCACTGCCTCCATGTGGCTCAGGACTGTACCCAACTAAAACCTATTTGCACGACTTCTTTGAGCCGTGGTAGGGTAATAATCAAAGTACAGTGGGAACTCACACGAGACAAATGACGATCTCATGTCGATGAACTAACATGTACACATGTCACCAGGGAACTGCTATCTGACGTCAGGTATAATACCAACTAGCATGTTCCCGGCGAGTCCTG
Organism: Agapanthus africanus; assembly: GCA_030015575.1. Classification (NCBI taxonomy): domain Eukaryota; kingdom Viridiplantae; phylum Streptophyta; class Magnoliopsida; order Asparagales; family Amaryllidaceae; genus Agapanthus; species Agapanthus africanus. The sequence goes on along the minus strand of JASDDO010000004.1, from coordinate 147,155,827 downwards.
TCCGGTGTTCTCATAACCCAATGAGCACCTGTATACATCTTAGGTGAACCAACAGCTTGTGAGACCAGCCACCGCCCCTCATCGAGGTCTCGACTGTATACACTAGTCTACTAATGGAGTATCGATGCCCAGTCTCGAAACTCCCACGACTAGGGACCACTTTAAGGATGTGCTTATAGACTACCCAACTCCTACGTATATGATCGCCATCATACTGCTGGTAGTCAAGCAAGAATCCTAAGGGCTCTATCAAAGTGCAATAATGACCTGTAATGTCACCTAAAGCATGTACACGATGATAAAGATAAACCAGATAGCATACTATCATCTTGAGTAAGACTGTCCTACCGGTATAGGTCCTCCCTCAATCATTGCAATCACGTGCCTGTGATCCAATAATTGACTCTGAGGGCACTATATCCAACAATCTCCCACTTGCACTCAAGGCTAATTATTGCGATGTCGCATACTCACAGCCCGTGTGATACCGAACACCCAACTCCTCCACTAATCAGTTTCACAAAGCCCGTTTGCGAAACTATTGCATTCGAGGAATAACCTCAGTGAGTGGATCCGCCCTAATGTTTCTTTCTATGTCTCTCTTTATCTCAAGTTTGCGGAGAAAGCCATCTCCCGAAATGAGCAATACCTGTCTTAGAATATGTATGGATATCTGATGGGACATAGTTCATAAATGAACTCCAAATCCAAACTTCTTAGACTGTATCGTCAACTGAACTTAATCAGTATCCTGCACCATGCCTCCCTCAGTATCCGCTTGGACCTCCTGTCCAAACAACTGCCCCTCATCAGAGAAAAAACTATAACTCTGACAATCACTCTATCATCCAGGTCACCTTGGAAACCTGGAATGATAATCGTCTCCAAAAAGTGGCTGTTGTTATCATATCCCTAGAACATCCACTTATGTTCTAAAACTGCTTCCGATCGTTTCTCCAGGATTGGATTAATATCAATTTATTGCATCTCATGCAAAAACAACATCTGGTGTGGTACTTAACATCTCATGATCAACTCAATTGCCTAAGCAAGTGATCTGCCAATCATGCACATCCCTCTCCCCTTTAATCTGTAAGTCACCTTTAGAGAGGGTGACTCCATCACCTGCAGGTACACTACCGTGCCAGGAGTCATCCATTCTAAAACACTTTTAGAATGTTGTCTAAGTACCCAAATTGGGAAACTACCCAAATCTAGATCTAAAACCATAGATCTAGTAACCAGAATGTCTGATATAATATCCAAGCTTTATGTGGAGAAACCACTGTGTGACAACCAAAGTATAACCGATCGTAGTATAGGAATTTCACTTCTTACTTTCACTTCCTACTCTGTGTATGTCATCCAAATACCAAGACATCACACCCTACTACCTTCTTAACAGATCCATCCCCTATTCTGATGAAGTCAAACCTATGACTGTCACATCAGAAATAGATGATCTATCTCCGCTATATCTGCTTTAGTCCATAAATAGACATAAGCTACTTGTCCACTATGCTTCCGCTGCTCCCACTGTCTACGACAACCCTCTGGCAGAGTCATATACACGTACACTTTTAAAGCTGGTTTAGAACGACGCTATACTCATCCTCCTGCCGGGTCTCACAGTCTGGAACAACAGCAATGGCAAGTCTGGTTAAACAAGAACCTCCCTGTCACCGCCCTTGAGTATACCGAAGTACCTCTCGAGTACCTGAGGTTACCCACCATATCTGCAGAGTGGCCAATGGAATGACAATTCAAATTGAATCTTTAGGTTCTTATCAAATGTCCAGTAATCGTTTGTGGTTCTGGAATCACTTCCAGTTCTACCATACTCCCACTACTGTTTTCTGAAAAAATCTATTTTTATCAAAACTGTGGAGAGTCAAGAACAATATCACTATTGATCTTCCAGATGGTAGAAAATCAACCCTCGTCATAGCTCGGGTCAACCCACAAACTGCCATTACAGAAACGTGCCTTGAGTCATCCAGAGTCTGGTTTTAAGCATAAGCCGGAAAACTCCCCGTACCTTAACAATGTTAAGATATGAACTATTCTATATCCATTATAGAAACAGAGGCACTGATTTAATCGGAACCATATTCAAATCATGCAGCTGTCTCCAGTGCATGTCAACTAAATGGAGAGAGGCTGATCAGCATTACTCAACTTAGGAATACATCCAGATATGAGTAACCTGAAAGAGAAGCAAGTTCTCATAATCATTACTATCAACTGAATACCATACACAAGTATCTACATCTTCGATCGCCTTGAAGAATCCTGATACTTGCAATACCTGGTTCTCTACTTTATTCATATACCTATAACTTCTCAAAACTTGGATCTTGTATTTCTATGAAACACATGTCTAAGAACTAGAGAAGTCATAAGTAAACAGAATATAGTACGAGTACCAACCCCTCTGTCCTAATGGACACTGGACAACATACAATTCTCTGTATAAGTCCCATAAGTCTAATAACTCATTCCCTGTGTGTCGTAAGTTGAAAACTGTACTTATGATTAAGAAGAATTACACCGCTGTTTAATGCTCCTTACCTAACCATCCACTGATATAGGTAAATGTCATAGACATAATTTCAAAAAGTTATATCTCACTTTATAAAAAATAAACATACAGATATATCAATTTGAAATTGGTGCATAACAACGGATATTAAAAACCAAATATTTGTCGTCCGGTAAACAACCAGGCGATTTCCTCAAATATCACCAATTACAACGAATCCCGATATAATGAGGATGATCACCTAATTCCCAATAACTTACTCCCACTCATCATCTATAAAACCATACAGATGTGAGAATCAAACTTGGTAAATACATACCCTGGAGAAAGGGCTAATTGGGAAATCAGTTTTCTTTTAACAATACACAGTGAAGCTAAAACATGTAAATGTTTCGGAGGGGTATCCGGGTATTCCTAGTAATGCCTCTTCCATTATCAGATTTACAACTGTAACCGTATATTTCTTTTCCATCTCTCCAAATCTCTTTATATGTCTTTAGTCATTACTTTCTGTACACCTCCTTTAGGCCAAATGGTTTTCTTCCATCCCTACCGTTCGGCACCAGCCTATGGTTTGGAAGAAGACTATCTAATAAGAATAATGGGCGTACTCTCCTAATCCTAGGAGTACTCGCAACCCGAGAGAAGGTAAAGATAAAAGACAACTGAATAAAACCTTATTCCTATTTCTCCTGAACCAGAATCCATCCCCGAACTGGAACAAGTTCCTTCGAGTTCGTATATAACCATACGATAGAGTATCCAAATAACTTTGGATCTTCGTAGTGATACGGAGTGTCCTGGACAAATACAAAGGTGAAGTAGGAGTGGCGATGAAATACTCGGTTTGGTCGTGAATAGCAGTCGCAGTTTACTTTGCCCTCTTACTAATCCCTTTATTTGTCTTTACTTAATACCTTCTGTACATCTTTTAGGCTAAATGGTTTTCTTCATTCCCTACCGTTCGGCACCTGCCTATGGTTTGGATGAAGACTATCCAATTAGCGTAATAGGTGTACCGTCCTAATCCAAGTAGCACTCGCAACCTGAGAGAAGGTAAAAGGAAAAGACAACTGAATAGTCCTATTCATTTTCTCTAGAACCGGAAACCATCCTCGAATCTGGAACAAGTTCCTTCGAGTTCGTATATAACCATACGATGGTTTTATCCAATGGAAGTGGATGTTCGTAGTAATACGGGGTGTTCTGGAGAAAAGGGTAAAAGTAGGAGTGGCAATGAGGTATGCAACTCTGACAATCCAAAAGCCTGTGTTTTAAGAAAGTTCGGTTAACTTGGTTACTGAGTTATAGTGTAGGGTCGGGCTATGGTCGCTGCTAGAGAGAGAGAAAGTCACGACCCGAAAGAGCAGGTGACTGGCCCTTGAACCATATGAAGTCTATAGGACTCCATCTGATCCAAGTAAGCCAAAAGCCCAGAAATCTAAAACCATTTTTAGGAATAAGTAAAGAAACTAGTTTAAAGAAGTGAAGAAAACATGTTTGAAATCAAGGTTTTTAAATAACTAAGCCGAATATGCATTTTAAAAACAGTACAGTCTTTTCTAAAAATTTCGGCAGAGTTTCTTTTGTAAAATTGGCCCCGAATGGGGTACAACAAGGATAACAATATATATGCAATGATAAAGGCATCCCCAAGCGGGAGCTAGCTCTTCGTCAATCGACGGTCACAACCACACATGCAACAATAATATACAACGCCAAGTGGCGAGGATCAAATCCAAAGAAAACTCAAAAGCAATAAGAAAACCGCAATACTACTAAGCGCGACTCTAAGGTCGAATAATACATCACTAGTCTAGGTCTGAAACAATATACAAGTTTTGGTTGATGGAAATTCTAGATACAATGAATAAAATAAATACAATGGTGGTTCTTGATGCGAAAGAATCCACCTACCAAAGAAAATCACCCGCAAGAAGGTAGTGTGCCCGCAATGCCGCAATGGAACCTGTACGGCAGAACCTGTAAGAACTGTGGCACAACGGGGGTGAGTTGCCAACTCGTGAATAGAAAATATCTACAAGCAGAAACCGAAAGCAAGACATAATCCTAGGTCAATACGATCAGTATAGAAATCCTCAATATGAAACATGCAGCCTATAACAAGTCTGGGGTAAATATCTAACCCGAGTGCAATCTCCTGTGTCTGTGTCTGTGCCTCAGATAACAATATAGCATATGAATGAGATATGAATGCGTGAAAACAGAATACATTTACATGAAGCAACTGTTTTCAAACTTTAGTGAGATTTCCCTTGTATTTTAAAAGATGAGGTACCATAATGAAATCAGCATAAAACTGTGCCTAGCATCGGCACAAACGAAATCCCAATATCTCGATATCTCAAGTCTCAACCACAATATCTAGGGCGCCGTCAGTCCAGACCGGCCCCTACCATAAATCTCAGACCACGACGGTATCCTCCGGATATGTGACGCGTCGGGTAAAATCACCGGTAGGTAGTACTCCCCTGCCAGGCTCAACGTCATCACCACATTCCTCTTGCCCCGGGGTACCGTACCGGGTCCACCATGTACCCGAAACGGTTCATCCGTCTCCTCGAATCGGGTTTCCAAATCCATCAGCAAACTCATGGTGGACGACTCATACATCATGGGAAAACCGCACTTTTTATTTTAAAAGAGAGAATATGATTATTTGTGTCTTTGCGGTTTTCCTCCAAATCCAGAAAATCTCATAGAAATCCAAATCCAAACCTCAATAGCACGTAAAATAATGAATATATGCATGAGAATCCATGAATGCGGCATAACAATGAATAACAGTATGCATGAAGTAGCAGGCAATAACTACAATGTCTAAACTATTAGCTAAAAGGCTATGTCAAGCAATAATATTTCTAAGGTGTACGTGACATGGTAATTACCGATGAAGATGTGTGTGAGCCGGCAAGTAAGTGTACGTGGTACATACGCATCATCGGTAATGGTGCTGGTGTCCTATCAGCATGATATTAATACTGGAGTATGAAACATAGTATAAGAATGCGATGCAAAGCGAACCACAAAAAGGAGTGGGAGCTGAAACTAGACGTAACCAAAACTTATCTGCATTAATCTAATATAAGTCCTACGAATAGTGCCTTTTGAAATAACACGAATCATGGGGTTTTGAAAATAGGGGCTACGGTGTTTTTATGAAAAGATACGTCGTTTTTGAAATATCCATAGATTCCCTTGAGCTGTCTTTAAAAATGCCCACGATTCGTTAGTTTTTGAAATAGGTAAGAAGTCTAATCTACTCTAACAACTACACTAACTATACGGCTGAACTACAGGTAAGGAAACCGCCTAACACCTGAGTCGATATATATAAATATATATAAGTCGGTGATCCCGCCTCAATAGCATCGCATACGATACAGTATATCATCTGACATCCTCGAGTCATGAGCGCGGATCTATCATCAATATAGGCTCGTACGGTAAATCGTCGTACGGCATCCCAAAAGCTGGGTACGGGTCAATATCACACTATCTCATCACAATTCGGGTATCACTCATCATCATATCATATAATCTGGGGTGCTGATCTAAGTCTAGTACAACTGATATCATCTACAAGTATGAATGCGGGAGTAAACACACATCCTAAACCCGCAAGAATCACATTTCGTATCCCAAGTACGAATCATATCAAATCACCGATCTCGCGGCATAAAGCCCACATCATCGACTCATCTCCAAAGTCATCCCATATCATCAAGTACAGTGCAAGTATAAGAAACACACAAGTGTATGCGTGTGGGTGCAAATCTATCCTATGGTTCGCAACTAGGAACTACGCTAGTTATTTCTACCCCTAACTAACCATAACACACTATAGCTATCACACATATAAATATACTACATAGTACTAGTTACGGACTGCGGGGGTGCTATACGCCATCCACCCGACTTCCCCCTGTAGATATAATCTACTCACCTGTATCCTGCGTGTCGGTGTCGATGTCACCGCCATCTTCCGCATCGCCTCGGATCGTCGCGGTGTACCTACACATATCACACATATCGCATCGCATCAAAACCAAATCAACACTTGAAACGACACACTAAATCCAAAACGACACGCTAAAACCAACACGATACGCTAAAAGGCTTATAGGTTAGAACCTACGGTTAGCCTTCGCAAAACAACTCGAAATCACTCGATATAGACATACAAACGTCACACGATCGAGATAACACACAAATATCAAAATCTGGAAATCAAAATACGAAAAACCAAATCTAATTTCAAAGCAGCAACCCAAGAAAATGATCCCAGATTTTATCTCAGGCCAAACCAGATCAAATAAACAACTCCAGGATGCTATGCAGGGTGTATATGAGGTACAGAAGCAACATGGGCATAGGACTCACTAGGGTGGCCGGCCACATCCCCTAAAAACCCGGCCTCGCCGGCCCAACTAGGGAATTGTGTGCTCGTATTCCTAGGGTGGTCTCCTGGGGTCTAATTTGGGTCCCTGGTATCACTTATTTTGTCTGAAAATGTCCCAGTGCATTCCAGATATCTCTGCAAGTTCCAGGTTAACAAAAACCGACATGAAAGTCCCGTAATTCCGTATTTTTAGTTTTCCAGTGGGGTTGGTCTGGTTTTCTAGTCAACATAGGTCCTAAGGTCACCTTTTAGGTTCAATTGCAAAGCAACATCTCAACTTTACCCTAATTCTCTCTAGTTTTGCCCAGAGTGCACCAATTCACCCGATATCGATATGAAACTTCAATTAAGGCCTAAGCACAAGATTAAACACTCTAAATGTGAAGAAATTACCTCACAAGAGACTCATGAATCCTCAACAGCACCAAAACACCACCTTTCTTGGTCCATCCTCTAGCTTGTGAGCTTGTGTGCATGTTTTGTGAAATGGAAGTGGGGTTTTGAGTTAGTTTTAGTGGTGTATTCTTGGGGGATTTGAAGAAGGAGGAAGAGGAAGAAGGGAGCAGCAGCAGGAGGAGGAGGATGAGGAGGGAGGGAAAATGATGGGAGGAAAATGGCTAAGTCTCATGGTCAATGACCCATGCCTCTCTCTCACCTACCCTCATTTCATTTCTTTTTTTCTTTTCTTTTAATCCAAACCTTCTCATAAGAATAGTAACCCCAAAAGAAAACCATGGCTAGAAAATGTAACACAAGTCCAAAAATGATATGTGCACAATTTTGCACAAAAAGCCAAAAAGTCCGATTAGCGATTTTTAATCGCGATTAGCACTAAATTAGTGTCAAACTAATCACAAAAACTTAAAAATGTCATAATTCTCTAATTTACCCTATTTTAGAATTTTCCATAATTTTTCTCAAAATTTTCCTATTTATTTGCATTTAATTATAGATTTAATATTAAAATAATCAATAAAATAATATTAAATTATAAAAATTCCCAAAATTAATATTTTATATTTTTGAAAATGTTACAATCTACCCCCCTTAAAGAAATTCGGTCCCCGAATTTAAATTTAAACCCCCAATGCTTAAAACAATTTCTGTGATAATCCATTTTATCGGGGCTCCGAAAACATCAACACATAGAGAATCTCATAAAAATGCACTGCTCTACTAGAAATCAATCCCCAAAATGCATATATAAGAATATCCTATGCGTCTGGTGCGCAAGGAATCAAAATCCATAAATGTGTCAAACAGATGTACAAAACAACATCTTGGTGCAACGGGTGTACACGAAACATCTGTCGTAGGCAACGTGTGTGCCTGACAGAAAAATCATGTGCATGTGACATGCACGAAGAATCCCGATTTAGTGCATCTGGCGTGCACCAAAATCGTATAACAAAACACTAAAGGTGCATGAAAACCACACTGGAAGTGCAAATCAAATCACTGCATACGGTAGGCATGAAATCTCAATCAATATCTCAAATGTAATAACTCTGTGCAAAATATATAAATATCCAGTGGGTGCATGAAACCAATATCATGAAACTCAGTCATCAAAACTAAATCATGCAACAGAACGCCCAAAATACCGAAATCCAAAATGACGGATACGTGATAACCGAATCACAAAATCACAAATCATAAATACCGTCTTCGGTAGTTCCTCTTTCAAGGTCGAGAAGGAGTCGGTGTATCCACTGCTAGCAGCGCAGGATATCTACTTGCCTCTTGCTCACGGTCTGGCATCCTCTGACTCTCTGGGTCCTTATCTTCTCTGTGGGTTACCAATCTCACAGTCAATCGGCTTATCGACCCTGTCAGATGTGCTAACGGGGACGATTCCGTTCTGGCACTTCTCTGGTCACCTCTCGGTCAAACCTCACGACCACTCGTAAGGCAGCATATCACTGGCGTCGGCCTCTGGCTCTCTGAATGCACGTCACACATCTGATCCTGGGTGCAATCATCATTGCAGCAACGTCCTGGAAGGAATCCTGCTCAAGGTCCCTTCCAATCATGCCTAAGCCGATCTGTACAGAGGCTGGCTCTCTTACATAACCTCTTCTCGCTCAAAAGATACCTGTGTCCTCAGCACAATATTTTCTCGGAAACTGGTCACATCCCAACGTCCCTGTAAGCATATCAGGTCTCTAGTCTCGACGGGAAGCAATGACAGCTCGTCAGTGTCTCACACGAACCTCTTGTTCCAACTGTCTCTATCGTCGTCCACTATGACGTCACGCCAAGCTACTACGCACTGCACTGTTCTCGGCCACGGCCAATCTGAAGTCTCTCGCACGGACTCGAAATCGCGTATTCTGTAGCTTCATCATTCTGTAGAAGATGTCAGGCTGAACTGGTCCTCGGGAACACGTCCCAACCATCGGAGGAATACTTATCACTCGTCCGTCCTTGATCAATCCGCAACGCATCTGGTTAAGTTCCTTTATCCGAACCTGGTCAACTACCTCGTCGACAATGCCGAACTCTGTCCTGCTGGGTGCGCACAATACGACCACTCCTGGTCTAGGTCTTCTCATATCGTTATCCAGAAGGGTCCTGTCGAGGTCCCTTTCTCAAATCTCATCCTGCCGAAATGCCCGGAAGTCGTCATCCAATGCTGAAGCTAAAGCTTATTCCGGAACGGCTGCATACTTGTCGCGCTTCTTTCTGGAAGATATATCCATATACCACGCCTCGGGGTGCGTATCACATCTCTGATGTCAGCGGAGTGGGACGTCATCTCGTCGAAATACCTTGCGAACTCTTTTCTTCACTCTGCGTCAATGTCGACTGATTCGGACTCGTCTCATCATGGCTGCATGTAATGTGCTCCAACGGCTCTGCTCGCATCTGGAGTCTCCCAAGCAGTGTCCCATCACGATATCCGAAAGATGTCGAACCATCCGATCGACTCGTCAGATCCTCATGATCCCCCAAGAGCTCACATCTCGGGTACAGTTTAATAGTATCGAGTACATGCCATAGCGTCGGTGGTCCAGCCGTAAAAGGGCAAACCCAAGCCTCACTAATGGCGCCGAGGAACCGCCGCAAACCCGAAGGTTCAAAGGCTTTCACACGGTCATTAAGTCGAGTTAGGGTTTCATTCTTCTAGAGGGTCCATAGAATCACCTGCATGTCTTTCCGTATACTTTAAACTTGGAAAATAGGCTCCTGACATTCGATCGTCTCTATCGACTCTTAACGAACCTGCGTGAAGTCGTCTCTATCTGGAATCGATCCACCTGATGGCCTCACATCGGGGTAAGCGAACTCACCACACGTCCTAGTCATTCATCCTCGGGTGACTAGCGACTCGCTACCATCTCTCCAAGAACATGATCTTGCTGCAGTAGCTCCAATCATCTGGGCGATTCTCGTCATTTGCAGCAGCAACTGGCTCATACGCCTGTACGCCGAACAACGCCTCAATCCTCCAGGAAACGCAACGCATTGGCGGTCATCTCTGAATCGGTCTGCTCTAGATCTGAGTAAGACTCTCCACACTGGAAATCTTCAACTCAACTGGGCCCGCTCCGGCGCATAAATCGGACGAATCACCTTCGTCTCTCAAATCGGGTAGACTAGCTATCATCTGTCTCATATCTGCCTGAAAGCTCCGGCAATCTCAGCTCGTAAGTTCCGAAAGCAACATCCTGTCAATCTCAGCCACAGCTGGTCCATCTGTCTGCACGGTAGGCGACATCACAATCTCTGAGGTATGCTGTACATCAACAGTCCTCTCTCAACTGGCAGCTCTAACAATGACCCGATCATCCGGTGCAAGACCAAGCACTCATCTCCACTAGAGGTCACAATCCACAACACTAACTCGAGACGTTCCCATGTCACCAGAAAACACAATGGTCGGCCCTCGTACCAAACGAGCTCACACCGGCCGTAACCCTAGCAGCAGCCCAAACTGCGCTCAAACACGGTGACAGGAACCTCAATCGAGTATCAAAAGAGCACATCAATGGCAAGAAAGGAAACAACAGATCCAAAGTGGATGCATGATCATAGGAAGGAACAGCATCAATGAAAGTATGATCATGAAACTAATAGAATCGGGGATCTCAAATGGATGTATAATCCTGGATATGAAGAGAATCACTGATCTCGAAAGAATGTACATCCTAAGGTTCCTTAAGCGGAGTGGCGTGTCGTAAGTATGCCGCGGAACATACCAACGGTACGTCACTCTACTTTAGTCACCTATTCCATCAACCAAGGGTCATCCTAATACGACGAAAGTTCGGGTCTAACACCCCCTCGACCAAGTCTAAGTTCCGTAAGGTCAAGCCTAAGTTCCGTATATAAATAACTCCCTAGGCTCCACATAGTCAAACTTAGACTCGAACCAAGGTCAACCTAGCGCTCTGATACCAACTTTGTCACGACCCGAAAGAGCACGTGACTGGCCCTTGAACCATATGAAGTCTATAGGACTCCATCTGATCCAAGTAAGCCAAAAGCCCAGAAATCTAAAACCATTTTTAGGAATAAGTAAAGAAACTAGTTTAAAGAAGTGAAGAAAACATGTTTGAAATCAAGGTTTTTAAATAACTAAGCCGAATATGCATTTTAAAAACAGTACAGTCTTTTCTAAAAATTTCGGCAGAGTTTCTTTTGTAAAATTGGCCCCGAATGGGGTACAACAAGGATAACATTATATATGCAATGATAAAGGCATCCCCAAGCGGGAGCTAGCTCTTCGTCAATCGACGGTCACAACCACACATGCAACAATAATATACAACGCCAAGTGGCGAGGATCAAATCCAAAGAAAACTCAAAAGCAATAAGAAAACCGCAATACTACTAAGCGCGACTCTAAGGTCGAATAATACATCACTAGTCTAGGTCTGAAACAATATACAAGTTTTGGTTGATGGAAATTCTAGATACAATGAATAAAATAAATACAATGGTGGTTCTTGATGCGAAAGAATCCACCTACCAAAGCAAATCACCCGCAAGAAGGTAGTGTGCCCGCAATGCCGCAATGGAACCTGTACGGCAGAACCTGTAAGAACTGTGGCACAACGGGGGTGAGTTGCCAACTCGTGAATAGAAAATATCTACAAGCAGAAACCGAAAGCAAGACATAATCCTAGGTCAATACGATCAGTATAGAAATCCTCAATATGAAACATGCAGCCTATAACAAGTCTAGGGTAAATATCTAACCCGAGTGCAATCTCCTGTGTCTGTGTCAGTGCCTCAGATAACAATATAGCATATGAATGAGATATGAATGCGTGAAAACAGAATACATTTACATGAAGCAACTGTTTTCAAACTTTAGTGAGATTTCCCTTGTATTTTAAAAGATGAGGTACCATAATGAAATCAGCATAAAACTGTGCCTAGCATCGGCACAAACGAAATCCCAATATCTCGATATCTCAAGTCTCAACCACAATATCTAGGGCGCCGTCAGTCCAGACCGGCCCCTACCATAAATCTCAGACCACGACGGTATCCTCCGGATATCCGACGCGTCGGGTAAAATCACCGGTAGGTAGTACTCCCCTGCCAGGCTCAACGTCATCACCACATTCCTCTTGCCCCGGGGTACCGTACCGGGTCCACCATGTACCCGAAACGGTTCATCCGTCTCCTCGAATCGGGTTTCCAAATCCATCAGCAAACTCATGGTGGACGACTCATACATCATGGGAAAACCGCACTTTTTATTTTAAAAGAGAGAATATGATTATTTGTGTCTTTGCGGTTTTCCTCCAAATCCAGAAAATCTCATAGAAATCCAAATCCAAACCTCAATAGCACGTAAAATAATGAATATATGCATGAGAATCCATGAATGCGGCATAACAATGAATAACAGTATGCATGAAGTAGCAGGCAATAACTACAATGTCTAAACTATTAGCTAAAAGGCTATGTCAAGCAATAATATTTCTAAGGTGTACGTGACATGGCAATTACCGATGAAGATGTGTGTGAGCCGGCAAGTAAGTGTACGTGGTACATACGCATCATCGGTAATGGTGCTGGTGTCCTATCAGCATGATATTAATACTGGAGTATGAAACATAGTATAAGAATGCGATGCAAAGCGAACCACAAAAAGGAGTGGGAGCTGAAACTAGACGTAACCAAAACTTATCTGCATTAATCTAATATAAGTCCTACGAATGGTGACTTTTGAAATAACACGAATCATGGGGTTTTGAAAATAGGGGCTACGGTGTTTTTATAAAAAGATACGTCGTTTTTGAAATATCCGTAGATTCCCTTGAGCTGTCTTTAAAAATGCCCACGATTCGTTAGTTTTTGAAATATGTAAGAAGTCTAATCTACTCTAACAACTACACTAACTATACGGCTGAACTACAGGTAAGGAAACCGCCTAACACCTGAGTCGATATATATAAATATATATAAGTCGGTGATCCCGCCTCAATAGCATCGCATACGATACAGTATATCATCTGACATCCTCGAGTCATGAGCGCGGATCTATCATCAATATAGGCTCGTACGGTAAATCGTCGTACGGCATCCCAAAAGCTGGGTATGGGTCAATATCACACTATCTCATCAGAATTCGGGTATCACTCATCATCATATCATATAATCTGGGGTGCTGATCTAAGTCTAGTACAACTGATATCATCTACAAGTATGAATGCGGGAGTAAACACACATCCTAAACCCACAAGAATCACATTTCGTATCCCAAGTACGAATCATATCAAATCACCGATCTCGCGGCATAAAGCCCACATCATCGACTCATCTCCAAAGTCATCCCATATCATCAAGTACAGTGCAAGTATAAGAAACACACAAGTGTATGCGTGTGGGTGAAAATCTATCCTATGGTTCGCAACTAGGAACTACGCTAGTTATTTCTACCCCTAACTAACCATAACACACTATAGCTATCACACATATAAATATACTACATAGTACTAGTTACGGACTGCGGGGGTGCTATACGCCATCCACCCGACTTCCCCCTGTAGATATAATCTACTCACCTGTATCCTGCGTGTCGGTGTCGATGTCACCGCCATCTTCCGCATCGCCTCGGATCGTCGCAGTGTACCTACACATATCACACGTATCGCATCGCATCAAAACCAAATCAACACTTGAAACGACACACTAAATCCAAAACGACACGCTAAAACCAACACGATACGCTAAAAGGCTTATAGGTTAGAACCTACGGTTAGCCTTCGCAAAACAACTCGAAATCACTCGATATAGACGTACAAACGTCACACGATCGAGATAACACACAAATATCAAAATCTGGAAATCAAAATACGAAAAACCAAATCTAATTTCAAAGCAGCAACCCAAGAAAATGATCCCAGATTTTATCTCAGGCCAAACCAGATCAAATAAACAACTCCAGGGTGCTATGCAGGGTGTATATGAGGTACAGAAGCAACATGGGCATGGGACTCACTAGGGTGGCCGGCCACATCCCCTAAAAACCCGGCCTCGCCGGCCCAACTAGGGAATTGTGTGCTCGTATTCCTAGGGTGGTCTCCTAGGGTCTAATTTGGGTCCCTGGTATCACTTATTTTGTCTGAAAATGTCCCAGTGCATTCCAGATATCTCTGCAAGTTCCAGGTTAACAAAAACCGACATGAAAGTCCCGTAATTCCGTATTTTTAGTTTTCCAGTGGGGTTGGTATGGTTTTCTAGTCAACATAGGTCCTAAGGTCACCTTTTAGGTTCAATTGCAAAGCAACATCTCAACTTTACCCTAATTCTCTCTAGTTTTGCCCAAAGTGCACCAATTCACCCGATATCGATATGAAACTTCAATTAAGGCCTAAGCACAAGATTAAACACTCTAAATGTGAAGAAATTACCTCACAAGAGACTCATGAATCCTCAACAGCACCAAAACACCACCTTTCTTGGTCCATCCTCTAGCTTGTGAGCTTGTGTGCATGTTTTGTGAAATGGAAGTGGGGTTTTGAGTTAGTTTTAGTGGTGTATTCTTGGTGGATTTGAAGAAGGAGGAAGAGGAAGAAGGGAGCAGCAGCAGGAGGAGGAGGATGAGGAGGGAGGGAAAATGATGGGAGGAAAATGGCTAAGTCTCAAGGTCAATGACCCATGCCTCTCTCTCACCTACCCTCATTTCATTTCTTTTTTTCTTTTCTTTTAATCCAAACCTTCTCATAAGAATAGTAACCCCAAAAGAAAACCATGGCTAGAAAATGTAACACAAGTCCAAAAATGATATGTGCACAATTTTGCACAAAAAGCTAAAAATTCCGATTAGCGATTTTTAATCGCGATTAGCACTAAATTAGTGTCAAACTAATCACAAAAACTTTAAAATATCATAATTCTCTAATTTACCCTATTTTAGAATTTTCCATAATTATTCTCAAAATTTTCCTATTTATTTGCATTTAATTATAGATTTAATATTAAAATAATCAATAAAATAATATTAAATTATAAAAATTCCCAAAATTAATATTTTATATTTTTGAAAATGTTACAAAAAACAAATACTCTGCGTGCACTCTAACCTAAATCAGAATGGTTATCAATTTATCTAATCAGGAAACCTTCCACTGTAACCTCAAATTCTCCTCCAAACCTGAAAGAAGAATTAGTCGGGATCACCCGAGGAGTAAACCAACTCATCAGTGGGAAACGGGATCCAACTATCATCGCATGATAACGTGATGGAATCCACTTACGTTATCACACTCCAGAAGGTCTGCGCATATCTGGAAAGTTTCAGTTTCTTTGGAAACTCCCGATGTGATTTTTACCCCATGCTCTTATGACCTTGATGAAGGCCAACATATCATAAGTCACATGTCAAGTTCTACCCGTCATTGTCCAGGTTAATTTGAACACACCCGTACTTACCCTTGACGAAGGACAAAATAGTAGTACGACTATCCCAAACCAACGCATCTATCTATGCAGCAGAAAAGTAACAAATAGCTACCATACACTATGCCATGACGAAGGCCAACAAACATAGCATGAATACTAAGTGCTACCTTTCTGAAATGACGGAAAGCTACGAATGGTTTTTGGTGAAAAACCTTTAACGTAATGAACTTGATATCGTTGAAGGAACTGGATAGCTTTTTATAAAAATATAGTGGCAAAAACCTTTGCTAAAGTGGTCACTCCCGGTGAAGGGATTTCGGCTCTTTCCCCGTAGAATGAGGTGCAGGATATTCCAGCTGAATACCACGATGCAAAGCAAAAAAGGCAATCGGCTATAGTGAAGTTATTACCCTGACGCAAACTTCTGTCCAAGGGGTCACTCCCGGTGAAGGGATCTTGTCCCTTGCCTTATCGACTGAGGTGCTGGATAATCATAACCGAATACCACTGTGCAAAACAAAAGAGAACGTCTTTGTAATAACAGCTTTTTGAAAAATATTCCAACAACATCAGACAGGTTTGTTTAGCTTGCATTGATCCGAATCAATACAGTCCCATTAATTAATCACACCACAAAAGAACGAAAATATGATGTACATATATGCCATCCGCATTCGCCACTGGGTCCCGTCATCACCCGTTAGGCTACTTAACTAACGACAGAGCGGGGACTGGACTAGCGCGGGTGTAAAACATATACAACATCTACTAGTATATATATCAATATATAATATTCGCTCATGGCGTGATTAAAGCAACATCACCGAAATGTAATAAGTCTCACAGAATAATACAGATAATCTGGAATCCCTAGGTTTCATAGAGCCGCTACTGAAACACGATGTTCCCCTGGTCGTATGGATAGCATGTGCAATGAAATCCTAGACCCCTACGGGCGCAGCAAGTTACCCGCCAAAACCTGAAGTAAGGCAGCCCCCTTCAACAAAGTGAATGGACCACCCAGCACTTCACGGAATCCGGTAACTTGAGCACCCCTCCTTGGGTCAACCTGTACCCCCTACGAGTACGGCGAATAGCCCGCAAATTCTAGAGTGAAGCCCCCTCCTGCTCAAAGCCATAAGATGCGGACCCGTTGCCCTCTAGAACCCGGCTACTCGTGCACCCCTCCGCGGGCTAATCCTAGTACAGAAAGTAAAATATATATACAATGGGTACATCGACCTCAGCCCGGTCGTGCCCCAAAAGAATAATATACAAACAGGCAGTGACGACAGTCCACATGTCGGATGCTCACCCCGCAATATCAAATGTACAAATAAAACCAAACTGTACTACCATTGCATCCAGGCTATCCACCACGACAAATCCGCAACATCACAGCACAACATAGAACATCAACATGAATGTCACGTTCGCAAATCCGTCTAAAAGAGCTATAGCAATTAGACAAGATTTACCGCTCGAATGACATTCACGGTTGCAGATATAAAGTAAGCACTATGAACTAACATATTTAAAATTTTCGATCGACAAAATTTCCCGAAGTGGGCCCCAAGCACAAATCCAGCACTCAAAATAATCTGGGCCAAAACTAAAAATACCAAAAACCCCAATTCCAAGTCAGAGACCACTGTAGAAAATTTGGTGCATTGAAGCTACAGTAGTGCGGCGGAACCGCGGCCAAAACATGGGTAATGCCGCTGTTCCGCGGCGCTACAGTGAGATCGTTGTACAAAATTTCTGCAGTGGTCTTAGAAAAGCCTGCCTGATTTTCTGACATACCCAAAAAAAATTTTAGTGCACAAAAAAAATTCGACAGAAATTGCCAAATTGGAATCGCGGTTTTGGAAATTTCGTTCGATCGGTGTTTTAAACACGTTAGAGCAAGCTAGTAAAGGTTAATGGCGTGGCTCTGATACCATGTAAGTCTACGGTAGCGCCCTTGCCGTCTGTCCGAGGCCAAAATGTGGAAACGAAAACTTTTTCAAAACTTGAAACCGGCGTTATCGCAGACTTTAATCCTGGATCAAACCATTAACCTATAACTAGCAAACTAGAGAAGGGTTAGTGTCACGACCCGAAAGTACGGAACATGACCGGCACTTAAACTACGAACGTCTCGAGGCGTACGTAATCTAAGTAAACCGAAAACCCAGAAATCCAAACCAAGAAAAGTAGTAGAGTGAAGGAAAACCAATTTAAAATCAAGTAGTTTTAATAGCATAAGCAGAGTTATGCGGTTTTAAAAAACATCAAGTATTTCCTGAAAAATTTCGGCAGAGTCTCCTTTGTAAATACTGGCTCCCAAACGGGATACAACATGAATAGTATACGAAATCAATAAAAAGGCATCCCCAAGCGGGAGCTAGCTCTTCGTCAATCGATGGCCACAACCACACAAGAAATATAATATACAACGCCAAGGGCGAGGTTCAAAACTCAAAAGGAAACTCAAAACCACAAGAAAACCACAGAAATACAACGCGCGACTCTAAGGTCGAAAGAATAACATCACTGATCTCTATCTCAAAAAATAAAACATGTTTGGCCGATGGAACTTCTAGATACAACAGAATAATGATATACAAGATATATAATGGGGGTACGATACAAGTAAACCCACCTACTAGCAAATCACCCGAAGGAAACTATGCCCGCAAAGCCGTAATGAAACCTGTACGGCAAACCTGCAAGAAATTGGGGCACAACGGGGGTGAGTTGCCAATTTCGAGAATAGAAAAACATCTACGGAAAGAAATCGCATAAATAACGCAACCTACGTCAAATATCATAATATAACCTCAATTATATATAACATGCAACATAAACAAGGCTAGGGTAAATATCTAACCCGAGTGTAATCTCATGTGCCCGTGTCAGTGCCTCAGGTAGCAATATATCATATGAATGAGGTATGAATGCATGAAAACAGAATACATGTAAATGAAGAACCGTTTTCATAATTTAGTGAGATTTCCTTTGTATTTTTAAAATGAGGTATCATAATGAAATCAGCATAAAACAGTGTCTAGCATCGGCACAAAACGTAATCCCAATATCTCGATATCTCTGTATCACAGTCTATGTACCTCAATATCTCGAAATCTCAATGTCTCAATCACAATATCTAGGGCGCCTTCAGTCCAGACCGGCCCCTACCATCCATCTCAAGACCACGACGGTATCCTCCGGATATCCGACGCGTCGGGTAAAATCACCGGTAGGTAGTGCTCCCCTGCCAGGCTCACATCGTCATCATCACGCGCTTCTTGCCCCGGGGTACCTTACCGGGTCCACCATGTACCCGAAACGGTTCATCCGTCTCCTCGAATCGGGTCTCAAAATCTATCAGCAAACTCATGGTGGACGACTCATACATCATGGGAAAAACCGCACTTTTTATTTAAAAAGAGAGAAATCAGTTTATATAAGTTTTGCGGTTTTCCCCCCAAATCCAGAAAATTTCATGGAAATCCGAATCCAAATCATCAATAGCATGTAAAACCATGAATATAGGTATACCAATGAATAACAGTATGCATGAAGTGACAAGTAATAACTACAATGTTAAGCTGGCATATAAGGCAGGTACACTAATATCATGTCAAATTACTAACTAACAAGCTAAGTCAAGCAATAATATTTTCTAAGGTGTACGTGACATGGCAATTACCGATGAAGATGTGTGTGAGCCGGCAAGTAAGTGTACGTGGTACATACGCATCATCGGTAATGGTGCTGGTGTCCTAACAATATGATATCAACATTGCAATAAGAAATTATAACATAAGTATGCGATGCGAAGCGAACCACAATAAAAAGCGGGAGCTGAATACTAGACGCAACTGTAACTAACCTGCATTAATCTAATATAAGTCCTACAAATGGTGCCTTTTGAAATAACACGAATCATGGGGATTTGAAAATAGGGGCTACGGTGTTTTTATGAAAAGATACGTCTTTTGAAATATCCGTAGGATCCCTTGGGCTGTCTTTTAAAATACCCACGATTCGTTAGTTTTTGAAATAGGTAAGAATCGAATCTAATGTAACAACTAAACTAAACTAAAGGGCTAAGCTAACAAGCTGGACTACAGGTAAGGAAACCGCCTAACATCTGAGTCGATCCATATACATACCTGTATATATATTAGTCGGTGATCCCGCCTCAATAATATCATATCCGATACCATATCTACAATCAGACATCCCAAGTCAAGAGTGCGGATCAATCATCAAGATATAGTTCGTACGTAAATCCGTCGTACGGCAACCCCAGATCTGGGTACGGGTCAATATCATATTCCTCACACCATTCCTCTGGTATCCTCTTTATTCAAGATCATAGTCTAGGGTACTGACCTATGTCTAGTACAATACTAATATCCTCAATATACTCATGATCTGACTACAGATCGACAATCTCGTACAAACCGATATCATTAGCACATATCATCATCAAGGGGTATACATCGCCCAATACGGCCTAGTATCAATATCCTAGCATATCATATCTTATATCACGATCACATGTCGACCATTCTATTAATAACACTATTCACCCGTATCGCCGTCCCAAGATCCGCTATAACACCAGGACGTACCTCAAGTACGAATCCTGCCATATCACCGATATCACAACCACAAAACAAATCTCATCGACTCAGCTCAATCCCAAGTATCATCCTTAAATCCGTATGTGAACACATAGTCCCATACCCATGTGAACGCATAACTATAAAGAATCCCATGAGCACATATAAATAGGAATGTATGCAAGTATGTATGTGTGTATGTGTAGTGCAGCACTACCCTAGGGTTCGCAACACTAAAATAATCCAACACACCAATATCCATCCTAAACATCGTTATTAATCCCAAATAACATATAATAATTGTTGTTGTGTATACGCATCCGTATACACCACCACGGACTGCGGGGGTGCTATACGCCATCCACCCGACTTCTCCCCGTAGATATAAATCTACTCACCTGGTCCTTGCTCGCCGGTGCCGACGTCGCCACGTGCTTGCTGGTCGTCTCGAAGTCCATATGGGGTACCTACATATCATAACGCACCATATCGCATTAAAATCCGACTCATGACCAAAACGACGCACGAATCCCACATAGGTCAAAACCTATGGTTGCTCTCACAAACCAACCCAAAAACCCGCGACGTCGGAGTGCAAACGCCCGACCATCGATAAAAACCCAAGTACACTCATTTGCACATTCACGAACACTAATTTTAATATAAAATAGGTTAAAACTCACAAAAACCCCAAATTCACTTTAAAAGCCGTTTTTCCGAAAAACTAGCAAGCAAAATTACCCGTTTTAGTACAAAACTCAACGTTTAAACAATTCTAGCGGCCATAATACTTATTAAATAACTTAAATAAGTCATACCAACCCTAATTATATTTTTAATCTCACTATCTTTCATTAACCCGAAATTCTAGTTTACAATTTAGCTTAATTTGTAAATTTTAAAATAACAATTTATAAACTAGCTACTATGTTTGATTTCACATACCTTAATATGATACCTTACACATTTAAACCATGTTCAAATGATATAAAACCCTAACTAGATTTTAACCTCACATTTGCAATTTAATTCTAAAACCTAGTTTGCTAGAATATTAATTAGGACAATTTACATGCAACAATTTGTAATATGCAACAAGATTAAGTTTTCCAAACCTTAAGAGGTTCAACTACACAATTAAACCATGAACAATTTATAAAACCCTTATCTTGATCCAAACCCAATTCTTTACAATTTTCAACTTGAAGGATAAACCAAGTTAACACATAATTAAACACTTAATTAAGCTAACCTAAGCAATAATCAACAATTTAACTATAAGGTTAAAATTATACCTCCATAATTTATAGATCTCACATGAAATCTAGCCTCCCAAAATGCTCTCTTTTCACCAAGATCCAAGCTTGAATGACAAAGGAATAATGGGTAAGGATTAGATTTGGAAATTTGTGGTGTTTTATGTGGGTTTTTGAAGAAATTTTGAAGGATTTTTGAAGAGAAAAGGGTGGAGAAAATTTTGGGACAGCAAGGGAGGGCTCGGCCAGGTCTAGGGAGGGGAGGAGAGAGAGTGGATGTGTTGGTTTGTGTTGAAAACAATTTGCCCAAGTCAACAAAGAAACCATACCTCATTATTATATTGTTTTCTTTTTCTTTTCTTGGTTTCCTTTGACTTTTAAGTGAGTAGGTGAGTGGGGGGGCTGCTGAATTCAGCCCTAATAGGGGAGAGGGTGAGGGTGTGTGTGTGTGTATGAGGAATATTAAGCTACAAGCAACCATACCCCAATTCTATTTAGCTATATTTCACCATTTAAGCCCTTTTTCTTCGATATTTTCTAAACCGTTTTGGCAAACCATTTCATTTCGAAAACCACATGATAAAATTTTGTTTAATGTGCTATGATGCACAAAATTTGTTTCAACTCATTCCAATTTGTAATTTTCCCAAATTAAATGTATTAGTGACGGTTTAAAATAATATTAAAATAATTAATTTCGGAAAAATTTTCAGAAAATTTGAAATTTCACCAGTGGCTCAATAAACACCAAATACTAGCAATTACATAGCTAGAATATGTATATTTAATTTTATAATAAAGATATTTGCATTTTGACTTTTTACTGAAAGCCTCCTTATTTTACCGTTTTTTTTTCGAAATTTCACCGAAACGATTTTCAAAACGTTACAGTTAGAAAAGCTATACCGATCGATCCGTGTCCTTCGGTCTTTGGCCACCAACCCAAGCACCTCGCGGCATCTCCGATCTCCGTTCTTATCGTCGGAAGGGCACCACATCAATGAGCCTTTTTACGGGCTCCCGCTTCGTCCGAAGCAACTCGGACACGAAGTTTGCTAGCCGACGTGTCCAAGGTGAAGTAGAGAATGTGTGTGATCACTTTATCTCAAGCATCCATTGATTCTCAACGCATGAGAGTGCATGGATGGAGGTTGAAGATGATGCCATTAATGGAAATGGTGAGCTAGAGGAGGAGGAAGAAGAAGAAGCCATTTCTTTCTTGTGTGTTCTATGATAAAATGAGAGAGTGAGTTCAAATAATACAAGAGCAAACCACACCCTATGGCTGCCCTCTCTCTCTCTTCTTATCATATTAACACTCAAATCCATCAATAATGTGACACATGCACAAAGAAAGAGACCATGAGTAATCACTTGTGCATGTGTCACAATTAATGCTCATAATCATGACTTTTAGCTCATTATTTCCATTTGTAAACATTAACCCAAATGTTTACAACAATAAAAAGATACGGCAACATCTAAAGTAAACCCGTGACGGATCACAATGATACGCCTCACCTGTAGAAACATGCATGCATCCGCATTCCGACCGAATGCGAATGCGATGAGACTAAAGTAATCCAACAAATCTAATACTAGGATCCGGCTTAAACCAAAGCCCACTAGTATGATCCGCCCGATCATGATCCGTTCACTACTGCACGTATATGATCGGACCCTGCCATATATCATACGGCCTCTACAACGTTTCGCCCGAAACTTGAGAAACTGTCTGTGGGGGACTATAAAGACTCGTCAATACTTTGGCTGTAGATTTAACCACCGGCACGTCAGTGGTACTAGCTGTATGTAACGGGCTACCAGGTATTGACCAAAAGGGAGGTCGATGAGAGAACTCATCCTGACACCCTACTGAGCCTGTCAGTGACAATATCCGTACAGTCCGGTCCGTTCGTCTATGAGCATCGCATGTCGGGCCTAGGGGGTTGGTAAAAGTTAGACCCCCAAAAGCGGTGCAAGTCGTGTCGGAGTGTAGCCCAGAACACCCTGAGATACTACTGGAATATCTACCAGTAAATCTCCTGCCTTGGCCAAAGACTTCGTGTAATGGCTCTCCTAGACACAGCGCGATCTCACCCCCAATACCGTGAGAGGCGAAACCCTTGCCGATCCGCTCACTTCCTCCATGTGGCTCGGGATTGTACCCAACTAAAACCTGTTTGCACGACTTCTTTGAGCCGTGGTAGGGTAATAATCAAAGCATAGTGGGAACTCACATGAGACAAATGACGATCTCAGGTCGATGAACTAACCTGTACACATGTCACCAGGAACTGTTATCTAACGTCAGGTATAATACCAACTAGCATGTTCCCGGCAAGTCATGTCCGGTGTACTCATAACCCAATGAGCGCCTGCATACATCTTAGATGAACCAACTGACACCAATGGCTTGTGAGACCAACCACCGCCCCTCGTCGGGGTCTCGACTGTATACACTAGTCTACTAATGGAGTATCGATGCCCAGTCTCGAAACTCCCACGACTAAGGACCGCTTTAAGGATGTGCTTATAGACTACCCAACTCCCACTTATATGATCGCCATCATACTGCTGGTAGTAAAGCAAGAATCCTAAGGGCTCCATAAAAGTGCAATAGTGACCTGTAATGTCACGTAAAGCATGTACACGATGATAATGATAAACAAGATAGCATACTATCATCTTGAGTAAGACTGTCCTACCGGTATAGGTCATCCCTCAATCATTGCAATCACGTGCCTGTGATCCAATAATTGACTCTGAGGGCACTATATCCAACAATGTATATATAACATAATACAGGATTTGGATAATTGGAAACCGCGTCATATATTTAATGACTTGATGCAATTAAATAGCGGATTTTCCCTTGATATGCGCATATTATTGTTCTATGTTGCATATGTCATATTACATGGATTTACGCTTTAAGATTTGTTTTTCATGCGATTTGGGTATTTCAAGTGTCGATGTGGGCACTTATGTTCCGAGAGATATATGGTTTTGGATTTCGAATGTCGGTGTTTGACATTCATGTTCCGTGAGATATATGGATTTGGATTTCGAATGTCGATGTTTGGCTTTCATGTTCCGTGAGACGTATGGATATGGGGATTGCGGGTGTCTGGGTTGGATACTCATGTTCCGTGGATTGCGAATGTCAAGGTTGGACATTCATGTTCCATGAGATATATGGCTATGGGGATTGCGAGTGTCGGTGTATGACACTCATGTTCCGAGGATTGCGAGAGTCGATATTGGGCGATCATGTTCTAGGAGATGTACAGATATGGTATGTGGTTTTACGTGCCTATGTTGGACACGAGTATTTTCATGATGTTTTCGAGTGCCGATGTTGGGCACTCAGGTTCCATGAGATTTACAGGATATAGGAGCCAGTCTTGGTGACGGCGTCTAAGGATTTTAGGATTTGGGGTGTTGTTGATTTACACTGGGTTTTTCCATGCTGATGATTTGTGCATGAGATTATTAATTATCCCGCACTCAGGATTTAGTTGATATGCAATTGATTCATCTAGATGTAGTACCCTGGTGGTGTACCCTGATCATGATAGTTGCATATTCGTATTGCCATACTTATGCTATCAGATTACATGTGATAGATTATTGTTGTTAGTGCATACTTGTGATTACAGTATGATGTTTTTTTCTATTCACGAGTTGGCAACTCACCCCCATTGTGCCACAGTGTTTTGCAGGACTTACCCTCATAGTGATCGCGGCAGGACTTCTTGTTATCTCTACTTTTGCGGATACTGCTACGGTTGGCAGTAAGGCCTTTTCTTTTAGGTGGGTTCGCGGTTATCCGTTTATGTACATTGTATATCTTTTTGGTTGGATCTAGTATTCTCCATCTACCACTTCATGTATATATTTCTTCGCTTCGGCGTCGTATATATGCTTGTGGTGGTTGTCTCCGCCGTTGGGCGTGATTTGCTCCCGTTTGGGATGCTTTATTTATATTCTATGTTGTACCCGTTTTCGGGGCTAGATTTTACAAAGGAGGTGCTGCCGAAATTTTCAAGAAATTAAACTTAAGTTAAAGAATTTTACTTGAGATTTCCGAATGTTTTTAACTATGTTTTTCTCCACTTATCCATTTTTGGGTGGTTTAGATTTCTATGTTTTGGATTACTTAAATTGCGTACGCCTATTGACGTTACGTGGTTTAAGTGCCGGTCACGTGCCTAAATTTGGGTCGTGGCATACTCGCAGATGGTTCGTCCAACTCCTCGAATCAAGTCTCGAAAACAAGTTCAAAACCGAGAAAACTCATAGTGGACGCGTCGAAATCACATCACGAGAAACTGCGTTTTTAAAACAATTTATAATTTCCTTTGAAATATATCCGCGGTTCTCAAATCTAGAAATCGCATGAAATCAGTATATCAATGCATATATCCATGAAATATGATGTATGCAAACATGGAACAGTAATGTCAGCATATCAAGAGAAAACCGCTCTTTTTAAATATATCAAGTTTCAAAGGTATCTTGCGGTTTCCCAAATCCACAAAATCAAAATGCAACACCATATGAGAGTATATATGTGACTATAGCTGTTGGATATGTATGCCCTAGAGAGGCCAGTATTGTATATGTATACATATGGATGCTAGAGATATGTATATACAGAACAATCTTGCTCAGTTTTATAGTATATTATTTGACTTGTCTTTGTCAGGATATGTGTATTTATTTCTATTGCTGTTATATCTAGCTTGCATATATTGACAAAGACTTGATACTGTAGTATACTATTATGGTTCGTCTTTGTCTTAACATGGCATATGTCATACTCGTTATTACATATTGCGGTTACAATTGATAAAGCCCCTAGGATTTTGCTTGACTACCTGCGTTATGATGGTGATCATACTTATGGGAGCAGGGTAGTCCATAAGCACATCCTTAAATGGTCCCTAGTCGCGTGAGTATCGAGACTGGGCATTGATACTCTAGAGTAGACTGGTGTATAAGTTTCAAGCCCCGTCGGGGGATGGTTGGTCCCACAGCCATTGGTCTGATACACCTAAGATCGTATACAGGTGCTCACTGGGTGTGAGTACACTGGACGGACTCGCCGAGAACTTCCATATAGTACTATACCTATCAACAGATGGAAGTTCTCAGGAGACATGTGTACAGGTTAGTCTTTGGACCCGAGATCGACATTTGTCTCGTGTGAGTTCCCACTGAACTTTGATCACTAGCCAACCACGGCTCTACTGAGTCGTGCAAACAGGTTTTGGATGGGTTCAGTCCCGAGCCATATGGACACAGTGAGCGATTGTCGTGGATTCGTCTCTCCCGGTATAGGGAGTCGATATCCCACTGTGATTCGATTGGTCGGGACCATAAGACCTTGGCCAAGGCAGATAGGATTTACTGATAGATTGATCAGTAGTTTCCCGGATTGGTCCTGAACCACATCGGCACGACTTATCAGGTTATTAGGGTCTGACTTTCACCATCCCCTAGACCCGGTATATGATACTCTTTGACGAAGAGACCGGACTGTACGGATATTGTCACGGATAGGCTCAGTAGGAGTTCGGATGAGTTTACTCGTCGGCCTTCCTTTTCGACAGGTACCTGGGTAGCTGTTACGTACAACTAGTGCCGCTGACGTGCTTGTGGTTAAACCCACTGCCAGAGTATGTCAAGTCTTTAAAGTCCTACACAGAGGGTTTCCCTGATTCAGGCGAAACGATGTAGTAGCCGTATTGGATACGTGCAGGGTTCGATCGATTGATGTACTTTGTACTCGGACTTTCGATCGGACAGTTGGTAATACTAGCCGGCTCGAGTTTGAGCCGGATTATTAAATCAGGTATTGATTTAATAATTTACGTATATGTATTATGATATATATATATTCTAGTATTACGTTCTTCGTGTTATTCTATCTCTTTGGGCATTCGGATTCTTATCCGATTGCATGTATGTATTTACAGTAGACCAAAATCTGTATTTATTATAGATTTCCTTCTAGAAGGTGGACGCCTCATTATTGGTCATTTCTATTTATTCTTAAATGGATAATGAGGTGGAAATTGAGGAGAGGGAGGCATGGTAAAAGGCATGGCTTCAATAGTTCACAAATGAATAAAGAATTCATTTGTGTTTACTATTGAAGCATGGTTGTCTTTGTTTATTGAAAGAAATGAGCATACAAAACTCTTGTGTGTGAATTTGTCTCTCATGCTTGGATTATTATTTTCTTGAGCTCCGTTGCTCTTCATCTTCCTCCCTCCTCTAGTTTTCTCCTACACCTTCATCTTCTTCCTCTTCACTACATTTCTCATGTGTTGAGATACAAGTGAAGAGGCTAAAAAGAGATAGAACACTTAGAACTCCCAAACTACATCCTAGATTACTTGGAATAGCATCCTAAGTTCTCTAGTTGCTCTTTTGACATTTAACAAAGAGCTAGAGCGATGGATCATACCCCTCGGGTGGATCTTCAAGGACCAAGGAAGACCGGAGAACAAGCTCGATCCTAGAGAACTGACGGAGCAACTAAAGAAGATCAAGCAAGTTCAAAGCGGCTGCGAGGAGCTAAGGATGAAGAACGAAGACCGAAGGACTTGGATTGTTTGGTATAACTTCTTTCATAGTAGATAGCACCGCTTTATCTTTTGCTAGTTAGGTTTATGGTCAAGATCCGGTTTAGGTTATTCTAGTGCCAAGATTTTGTTCGCTATAAAATTTTTGTTCCGCATTAGGCCACGGAAGTTGGCCTAGGCACTAGAGTAACCCTTCATGGTATCAGAGCCATCCTATAAACCCTAGGTTAGCAAGTTTAAACAATGTTAAAACAACAAAATCGAAACATTCCACGAAACCAAAACCCTAATTCTGCAGTTTCTGTTGTTTTCAAAAAGGTCTCTAAAAATTTTTTATACAAGTGCAGAGTGGTCCTTACCCTATAAGATGTACCCAAAACAAAAACGAGACAATTTTAACATGTTTTAGCCGGCCACAGGCATGGAAATTCCGGCCTGCTCGGTTTTTTTGGGGCAGAGTGCAAAATTTTTTTTGTCTGGGTACTTATCTCTAGGAGTTTGGTTTTATGGTGTTGTTTATTTTTCGCCCAAATTTGATTCTCTGTAGATTTGAGTTTGAGGCAACTAGATGTGTTTTGAATTCGTTATATTTAACACTGTTTAACAGTATACAGTTCATTCACTTTTATCTGCGACCGTGAATGTCACTCGATCGGTAAAACTCGTGTAATTGCTATATGTTCCTTTAGACGGGTTTTGCGAACGTGACATTCACGTTGATGTTGTGTGCTTGTTAGCATGTGATGCAATGTTAGAAATACAGTTTATATTCATTTGTACATTTGTTATTGCGGGGCGAGCGTCCGACATGTGGACTGCCGTCTTTGTTGCGTTGTATATTAGTTTAGGGCACGACCGGGCTGAGGTCGATGTCACCGTTTGTACATATTATTTTCTTACTCTATACTAGGATTACCCCACGGCAGAGTGCACGGATAGCCGGGTTCTAGAAGGCAACAAGCCCGCATCTCATGGAGTTGAGACAGAGGGGGGCTTCATTCTCATGGCGTTGAGACGGAGAGGGCTTCATTCTAGAATTGGAGGGTTATTCGCCGCACTCGTAGGGGGTATAGGTTTTCATTGCACATAATATCCATACGACAGGGAACGTCGGGTTTTATTTTCGGCTTAAATGAAACCCGGGGCTCCAAGATTATCCACCATTCTGTATTGTTGACTGAGATTCTGTGATGTTGTTTATTATCATGCATGTGACGAATGTTATATATACTTATATATATACTAGTAGATGTTGTATATATTTTGCACCCGCGCTAGTCCAGCCCCCGCTCTGTTGTTAGTTAAGTAACCTAACGGGTGATGACGGGGCCCAGTGGCAAATGCGGTTGGCATATACGTACATTGTATTTTCGTTCTTTTCTGGTGTGATAGGTTACAAATGATGGGACCGCATTGATTTTTATTAATGCAAGAAAATAAACCTAAAAGGATGTTGTTGGAACCAAGCTTTAAAAACTGACATTACAGACGTTCTCTTTTGCTTTGCATAGTGGTATTCGATTTAGAATATCCTGCACCTCATTCGACGAGGCAAGGGCCGAGATCCCTTCACCGGGAGTGACCCCTTGAGTAAAAGTTTGCGTCAACGTAATAACTTCAATATAGTCAATTATTTTTTGTTTGCATTGTGGTATTCGGTTTGGAATATCCTGCACCTCATTCGACGAGGAAAGAGCCGAGATCCCTTCACAGGGAGTGACCTCTTTAGCAAAGGTTTTCGCCGCTATATATTTATAAAACCACTCAGGTTCCTTCAACGATATCAAGCTCATTACGTTAACAGGTTTTTCGCAAAAAACCCAGATGTAGCCCTCCGTCATTTCAAATGAGTTATACCTAGTATTCGTGCTGCGTTTGTTGGCCTTTGTTAAGGCGTAGGGTACGGTAGCTAGATATTTCTTGTTTGTTGCATAGTAAGATGCGATTATCTAGGACAGTCGTACAACCTTGTTGGCCTTTGTCAAGGGTATGTACAGGTGGGTCTAGATTAATCCAGGATAATGGCAGGTTGAACTTGACTAGTGGATTATGATTTGTTGGCCTTTGTCAAGGTCATAAACCGCTAGGTGCAAAAACCACATCGGGAGTTTCAAACATACAGGAAACTTGCAGATTTAGCATACCTTCTGGAGTGTGGTGACTAGAGTGGATTCCATCTAGTGCATCATACAATGATAGTTGGATCCCGATCCCACTGATGAGTAGGATTACTCTTGGGAGATTTTTTCACTTAACAATCAATGCTATAAACCAAGTAGGTGTCTAGAACGGTGTTAGCGGGACTACGCCTCCAGGGAAAAGAGGTTATGTAATTAAGGAACTTCGCGAAAGCGTTGGAAAACCTCCCTCGAAGTACCAACACCAGCCTGGCAGAAAGGTTAAGCAAGTATTGTGACGTGCGATTAATCCTGACTAGTTCTTCTTTTAGGGTTTGAAGAAGAATTTGAGGAAACAGTGGGAGCAATCCTGGTTAGATAAATTAATAACCAATCTAATCTTGCAAAAGCACACGCTGAGTGTTTTCCCTCTCTCTCTCCAGGTAACAACCATTTCACGCCCTAATCAAGATAATAAAATGTATCGTATAACCGATCCGAATTCTTATTCGGGGCTGGGGAACGTCGGTTCGGCTCTAACTTACGACAACAGTCATAAGTATGGGCGTGGGAAAGAGGAAAGTTTGAATTCCTTGATAACCCCATCGAAGAAGAAACATACTGTTACGTCTTCTTCAGGTGTTCTTATAGTTTAGAACTGCTTTTCGGTCAGTCCTACCTCCTGGGTACTAGATACCGGATCAGGATCTCATATCTGTAATTTATTACAGGGACTGAGAAAAAGTAGGATAGTTGGACCTGGTGATATTTCCCTCAGAGTAGGGAACGGAGCACAAGTTAATTCTGCAGCCGTCGGTAAATATCACCTAGTGTTGCCAAATGGCAATACTATGATTTTGAACAATTTCTACTATGTACATTCCATGGTTTGCAACATCATATCAGTTTCTTTACTTGAAAAAGATGGATATAACTTTGTTCTTGATAGAAATATCATGAACATTTACCTTGATAAGGTATTGGTTGCGGAAGGTACACTGTGTAATGGTATTGTTAGTTGTATGTATGCCCTAGAGGCCAGTATTGTACAGATGATGTATATTATATTGGATGCTTGAACATATATAGAGAGGACTTTCTTGCTCGACATGATAGTATGCTATCTGGTTGCTCTTTACTTTAACATGTATGCTTGTCTCTTTATACTGTCTTATAGTTACATGTTGGTAAAGCCCTTAGGATGTGTACTTGACTACATGGACTATGATGCGGATCATACTAGTGGGGACATGGTAGTCCATAAGTAAATCCTTCAAGTTCCCTAGTCGTGGATGTATCGAGACGGGGCATCGATATACCAGTGTAGACTAGCGTATACGCTTCTCGACCCATGAGATGGGCGATGGATGATCGCATATCCATTGGTGTTTGACATCAGAGATGGTATACGGGTGCTCAGTGGAGACTGGGTACACTGGACGGACTCGCCGAGAACTCCCAGATGGTATTATACCTCACGTCAGATGGCAGTTCTCTGGTGACACCTGTGCAGGTTAGTCTGTAGACCCGAGATCGTCATAGAGTCTTGTGTGATTCCCACTGTGCTTTGATTTCCACCTTACCACGTCCATGAGGGCATGCAAAATGGTGGTTTTTGGGTACAGTCCCGAGTCACATGGAGGCAATGAGCGATAGGAGGGGTTTCGTCTCTCCCGGTATTGGGGGTTGATGTTGCGCTGTGCTCGATTGGCCGTAACAGGGAAGTCCCTGGCCAGGGCAGATTCAGAGATTTGCTGGTAAGTGTTACCATTAGTTTCTCGACCCGTTATGAGCCTCATATCGGCACGACTTATCAGTTAGTGGGGTCTGATGTTTACCACCCCTAGACTTGATATGCGATATATCAGACGAGGAGACCGGACTGTACGGGAAGTGTTACCGGCAGGCTTTTACAGGAGTTGAAGCGGGCTTGCTTGCTGATCTTCTGATCGCTCAATACCAGGGTAGCCGTTACGTCCAGCTAGTAACGCTGACGGCATGTGGGTACGTGATGTGATCATCACCTACTGCCGGCGTATTGACGAGTCTTTAGAATCCTACATAGAGGTTTTACTGGCTCAGGCAAAACGAAATAGGGGAGCATATGTGATATGTGCGGGACCGAGAATAATGCATGTATGTGATACCGTATTCTATTCTCGCAAATTTTTGTATCGGTCGGTTATATATGATATAGCCGGGTTATCGAATCAAGTGTTGATTCGATAAGTCGATACATTGAATGTTAGTCGGTTATATGTGATATGACCAGATTATTAAGTCAAGTGTTGATTTAATAATTTATTGTATAATTGTATATTTGATATACTAGTTTACATTAACTAACACATGTTCACTTAGGGTTTTTTTCTCACATGTACACATCTTTACTATATATATGATATATATTAAAATGTGTTATATTTTTGTATCATGGTTGATGATACATCTTCCATGGGTGTATGAGACTTACACTATGCTAATTTTTAGTTTGGGTTTTTAATATTTAAACTAATTACAAAATCAAGTGGAGGATTAGAAAATGCATGAAGCTTATGGAAGCTTGTGCATGCATTGACTAATTCAACTTGAGTTTGTTTTTACTATGGATTTTTATTAACCCAACCATAACAATTAGCCTAGGGTTAAGTCTCTACAAGAGTTAGTATATAATACTCACTCACCATGGTTAGACTTCTCACTTGATCATTATCCTCATCTGTTTCATTTCTTCTTCTTCTTCATTTGCTAAAAAGAAAAAGCTTGCTAGGGTTTGATCCAAAGTGAGATAGATTGTGAGAAATAAAATTCTAAAGAGAACCCACTTCCTATTTCTCCATCCTCTACTAGACTAGAACTTTAGTTTAGGGTGTTTGCTTCACTAATTCTCAAGTTAGTGAAGTAGAAGCTTGAGTTGGCATCCCCTCGACGTAGATCTTCTTCGGCCTCGAAGACTTCAAGCAAGGACGCGCCTTTCGCCTCGTGAAGCCATGCAAGAGCCCGGGAGAACCTTGATCGCAGCGAAGGGAATTCAACAAGGACCAAATGAAGTGAAGGACCGATCTACAAAGGTCGTATTTCGTATTCACTTAGTGTAAATGTGATTTACTAGCTTGTGAAACCCTAATTTTCTAGCAAACGATCTTGTTTAGAGTTATTCGGCACGGCTAAAATTTTAATCCGGCATGGTTGATGCCTTGTAGAACCTCATTAGAGTGCCTAGTAACCCTACATTGGTATCAGAGCCTAGCTAGAGCATTAAGCGATGTGTTAACGAAGTTAAAGCCCCGATCGAACCCGAAAACGTCAAAACGACACCCTCTCTGGACTTTTTTCAAAATCTGTGATTTTTCAGAATTAAAAATACCTAAAATATTCAGCAGGGTTTTCTAAGAGTTACGGTGCAAATTTGATGACGTAAGAAGTACGGACCGCCACGGTTCCGCGGCAATACCCTGCTTGTACCGCGGAACCGCGGCCGTACAGTGAGTGTTTGACTTGGGGTTTGCACGGTAATACTTTTATCTGATAGTGCTATTTTATGGGTAATTTTAAACTGACTCAAGTGTTGAGTATTCTGGATATCCTTTTGTATTCGTTAATTCGATCGGAAGATTTAATTTCGTATTGTTATTCCGGATAATTTAGAAAGTATTAAAATGTTCGAACGGAAATCATTAACTCAATTTTTCCCGGCACGAAAAACATTCAAGTGTTGAATTTTTCTCGGGTTTAAATCTTTCGGAAATACGTGCATGTGACGCGATGGACCCTCTAGAAGACAACAAACCTTAACTCGATTATGTGACCTTCTTGAACTGCCCTTTGAACCTTAGGGTTTGGGGCAGTACGGCATGCCACATGTGAGGCGTTGGCTTGATCCTTCTACGGCTGGACCGTTGCTACTATGACATATTCTGGAATTTCTGAACTCCGCTCAAGTGTTGAGCTATTTAGGAAATCTCGGGTGTTTGATTATTCGATCGGAAAGTTTAATACTGTCTATTTATTTGGAATGTGATACAATATGTGGAATTCATACAGTTAGGCATGAAATGCGGAATATGTGATATTTCGGATTTACGATGTCTAAAGAGATTGTGGATTCCAAATGTTGTAGTTTTACACTTTCTTTTCTGTGACCGTAAGTGTAATATGTGATATCGCCGGTTTCGTTGCTATATGTCAACGACAATTGGGATGCGCATATTTACTTACGTTGATGACATGTGATGTTATGTGTTGCTGGATATGTTATATTGGATCGTCGCGTTTTGGATAGCCGGGGGTTTTTATGTGAAATGAGAGTTTTTATTTTCATTCATGTAAATTTAAATGTTTGTAATATTCTTTTATTGGGGAACTTCCGGGATGAGGTTGATGTCACCTTTTGTATATTATTTACTTTTCCGCACTAGGATAGACCAAAGGAGGAGAGCGCAAGTAACCGGGCTCTGGAGTCCAGTGGGAGACCAACTCGAGTAGTCGAGTCCGGGTCTCCTAACTCTAGAATTGGTAGGGTTGCTTGCCGCTCTCGTAAGGGTCTAGGGGTGTGGGTTTGGCTATTCATCGCGACCGTGGAATCCGTGTTTTATAGAGGCTCAAAATAAAACACGGGCGTCCTAGTATATCCAATGTTTCATATGTTTCTTCTGCTGCGATATCTGTGATGTGATCATTTGATGTGCTGTGATAAATACTGTATATATAGTATATATGATATATTATATAGGCGTTACATATGTTTTACATCCGCGCTAGCCCTGCCCCGCTCTGCCGTTAGTTACCTAACCAAACGGTGCACGAGGGGACATCGAGGCGAATGCGGATGGCATAAGTGTACATTGTATTTATCTGTGATGTTTAGGTGACTTAAATGATGGGACTTCATTAATGTGATTAATGAAAGAAAAGAAACCTAAAAGATGTTGTAGAATCAAATTTTTTAAAATGGGTAGCTACAGTTTTGCCATGCATAGCGATATATATGATATATCCCGCACCTTATTCGATGGGGAAAGAGCCGAGATCCCTTCATCGGGAGTGACCTCTTTAGCAAAACTGGCTGATGCTACAAAAACTCGGTTTGCTTTTGGAGTTTTGCTTTGCATAGTGATGTATATGATATATCCTGCACCTTATTCCATAAGGAAAGAGCCGAGATCCCTTCACCGGGAGTGACCTCTTTAGCAAAACTAATAAAAGCCTCAAAATCACTCCATTTCAAAATTCACATGATTCTACAATGATATCAAGTTCATTACGCAATAGGTTTTCAGAAAAACCTGCCGTAGCCCTCCGTCATTTCAGATAAGTTGTATATAGTATTCGTGCTGCATTTGTTGGCTTTCGTCAAGGTTTAGTGTGCGGTAGCTATATACTTCTTATCTGCTGCATATGATGCGATTGCATTAGGGTACTCGTACGGCTTTGTTGGCTTTCGTCAAGGGTCGTGCGGGTGGGTTTAATTCAATCAAGAAATGTACGGGTTGAACTTGACTAGCGGGCTATGGTTTGTTGGCTTTCATCAAGGTCATAGCACGTTAGGGGCAAAATATTATCGGGAATTTCAAGTGTTGAAATTTTCAATGAGATTACATACCTTCTATGAGATAATTGGATCCCGATACCCACTGCGAGTAATTGTTACTCCCGGGAGAGTTTTACACAGGACAATTAGCCGATCAAGTAGGTGTCTAGAAAGGTGTCAACGGGGTTACGCCTCTGGGAAAACGAGGTTTACTTTAATTAGGTCCGTACGAAAGCAGGAGGAACCTCCCTCAAAGTACCGACACTGGCCTGGCTGAAAGAATGGCGAAGTTGTAGGGTGTAATTAATCCCGGCTAGTCTTTCCTTTTAGGGTTTGAAGGAAGATGTGATAAAAACAGTGGGAGCCATCCTGATTAGATAAAATAATAACCAATCTGATCTTGCAAGTGCATACGCTAAAGTGTTTTCTTCTCTCTCTCTCCAGGTAGCGACCATATCATGCCTTAATCAAGATAATAATATGGATGTATTGACCGAACCCGCATGTTATACCGTGCTGGGGAACGTTGGTTCCGTTCTTTCTTATAAGAGTTATAAGACTGAACTGGATATAGGGGAATACCAGGATTCCCATGCCACCCGAATGAAGAAAGTACATGTTGATGCATTTTCTTCGGGTGTGTTCGTTACAGAGAACTGTTTCTCCATTTGCTCTACGTCCTGGGTATTAGATACCGGGTCAGGATCCCATATATATAATCACTTACATGGGCTTAAGAAAGGTAGAGAACTTGGAGAAGGTGATAAATGTTAGTGTTTATGCCCTAGAAGGCCATTACTGTATCATACTAGCTTGTATATTACTTAATGGAAGCTTGGGATATTCACATGTATATAACAGTCTTGCTAAACATGGTAGTATGCTACTTGGTTTTTCTATCTTAATATGTGAGTGTACGTATTGATAGAGCTCTTAGGATCTTGCTTGTCTACCAGCGTTGTGATGGCAGTCACACCAGTGGGGGCTGGGTAGTCTACAAGCACATCCTTATTCAGGTCCCTGGTCGTTGGATTATCGAGACAGAGCATCGATACTCCGGAGTAGACTGGTGTGTACGCTTCTCATCCCAGTTGGGGAGATGGTCTGTCCCACAGCCGTCAGTACGTCGTACTGGAGATAGTATACAGGTGCTCGTTAGGTTACGGGTACACCGGACAGGACTCATAGGGAACTGTTGGTTGGTTTGATACCAGTCGTCAGTGAACAGTTCCCAGGTGACATGAGTACAGCGTAGTCCGCAGACTTGACACTTCTACTTCGCCTCGAGTGTGTCCCACTGTTCTTAGATTGCTACCCTACCACGGCTCAAAGGAGTCGTGCAAACAGGTAGCAGTTGGGTGCAGTCCCGAGCACTTGGAGGCAGTGGCGGTTAGACAGGATTCGTCCCTCCCGGTATTGGGAGTAGATATCGTGCTGTGTCAGAGAGCCATTACGCAAAGTCCCTGGCCAGGACAAGCGAGATTTGCTGGTAGGTTCTAGTAGTTTCTCAGGGTATAATGGGCTTCCCTCCGACACGACTTATACCGCTATTAGGGGACTGACGCTTGCCGCCCCCCAAGGCCCGATATGCGATAGTCTTGGACGAACGGACCGGACTGTATGGAGATTGTCACATCAGACTCAGTAGGAGTTCGGATGGGTTTTCTCATCGGCCTTCTTATCGACAACTACCTGGGGACCGTTACGTACAGCTAGTGCCGCTTGCGGTCTGTGGTTAAACCCACTGCCAGCGTAGTAGTCGAGTCTCTAGAGTCCCACACAGAGAGTTTCCTACTCCAGGCGAAATGATATAGAGGTTGCATGGTTTTGCGACAAAGGGTTCGGACGCATACGTGCGTTTACGCGCGTATGACTTTCGGACAGTTTTTACCAGTCGGCTTTGGTTTAAGCCAGTTACTGGTATCCGGTTATTGGATTTTTACAGTCTAAAGTTTTTCCGTATTTTTGCGGATTGGAGGGGCGTTCTCGTAATTGTACGAGAAGCTTCTAGAAGATGTGACTAAGGAGGTTAAGGTGACATAAGCTTTGGATAAGATTAGTGAGTCATGAGGGTGATTCATCATGATCATTAATGCACCATAAATGCTTAATGACTCATGTTAATGAATCACCTCTTTTCATTTATGAAGCATGCTTATTCATTTCTATTATTCATTATTCTTTAATAAGAATGCTTCATAATATATTATGATACACTCTCTCTCATCTCATTATCTCATCTCACATTCTCTCTCCTCAAGCTCTCATCTTCAAGAGACTAATCCATAATCCTCATGTGTTGAGATCAA
Source organism: Agapanthus africanus (assembly GCA_030015575.1). Taxonomy (NCBI): domain Eukaryota; kingdom Viridiplantae; phylum Streptophyta; class Magnoliopsida; order Asparagales; family Amaryllidaceae; genus Agapanthus; species Agapanthus africanus. The sequence goes on along the minus strand of JASDDO010000004.1, from coordinate 147,117,573 downwards.
AGGTTTAGTTAGACTTAAACATCCATTACCTTCACTCTATATCATCCTTTCTTCTTTGATTAGCAATCAAAGTAGATTAGTTACCTCAAGTTAGAGGTGTAGCTTGGTGTTTTGCTCTCGGGTGGATCGTCTACTACCTAGAGAAGGTCGAGGAGAACAAAGGAGGACACAAAGACGAAGGACCGGTTTCATTAGGTATAATCCCTAAACACAATTGAAAAGAAACTCTTTGTGTACGGTTATTTATAGTTTAGCTTCGATTCAAGCGGTTAGTCGATGTTCGTTCTTTAAACATGATCGTTTTTGAAAATTCCGCCTCCCCACAAGTACTGGGGTGTACTACATCGACTTACAGTGGTATCAGAGCCTCGCTAAACACTAAATAACTTAATTGCAAATTTGTACGAATTTCGAACGGAAAAACGAAGCCGGAAAACCCTAAAAAATGCAAGTTTCTGTCGAAATTTAAATGATGTCCAAAAATTTTTCAGGTGAGTTCAGAGAGCTTGAAAAGACACCAGAAGAACACCCAAGAAAAACAGTCGCCTGAATCGCCTAACTCGCAGCGGAACCGCGGCCTCAGCCTACTGAGTCGCCGCGCTTCCGCCGCCGAGTTGGCGAGTCAGGAGCCGATTTTTCTTCTGTTACTTCTGTGTAATATTTGGGGTTTTCTGGAATATTTAATATTTGCTCAGGTTACTGTTTAACAGAGCAGATTTTGGAGCAATATTGATGTTGTTTAATCGATCGAAATTGTACAGTATTTGCATATTGGATTATATCTGTGATTGTTTAATGTGTTCGTAAACCTCCCCTAACTGCTAGTATGTCGGTTGGCAGGGGGTTGCACATTTCTGAAATGGTTATATCTGTTTGTGCATATAAACTGTATTGGACTGTTGTGGTGTATAGCCGGGGTTAGCAATGCGTTATTATTTAATTCATTTGTTGTAAATGTAATTTGTTGTAATATTATTTTTGCGGGGCACTTCCAGGTTGCGGTCGTAGCCACCGTTGTATTATTTCATTTTACTGTTTTTGCTCCTAGGACTGACCCAAGGTGGGGTACACGAACTGCCGGGAGGGTAGTTTGCCGTACCCGTAGGGGTCGAGGGTGGGGTAACGGCTATTCATCACAACAGTGTAATCTGTCTTTTCTTGCAGGCTCAAAAGAAATACAGATTGCTTGCAAATCCAATATTGTTTATCTGTGTTCTGGAATGAATATCATTGCGTCAGACGAATGTAAAATATCTATATTTATTGTAGCTATTTAGACGTCACTTATGTTTTACACCCGCGCTAGCCCAGCCCCCGCTCTGTCGTTAGTTAAGTAACCTAACGGGTGATGACGGGACCCGTGGCGAATACGGATGGCATAAGAGGACGTTGTATTTTCGTTGTTTTCTGCAATGATAGGTTAATGATGGGACGCATTATCTATAATGCAAAGTAAATAAACCAAAGTTTTAAATCGTTGGAACAATTTAAAAGAAACCACTCGGTAAATTTTAAAAACAAATATTTTTAAATGCGGAGATTTAACCACTCCTTTTAAAAGCTATCAGGTTCCTTCGGTTATATCAAGTTCACTACGTTCATGGTTTCGCCAAAAACCAGTCGTAGCCCTCCGTCATTTCTTATGGATGGTCAGTAGTATTCAAGCTATGCTTGTTGGCATACGTCAAGGCATAGTGTTTGGTAGCTGCTGGGGTATTCATTTGTTACATAGATAGATGTGTTGGTTTGGGACAGTCGCATTACCTTGTTGGCATACGTCAAGGGTATATACGGGTGGGTTCAAATTAACAAGATAATGATGGGCAGAACTTGACATGTGACTTATGATTTGTTGGCATACGTCAAGGTCATAAGAGCATGGGGCAAAAACTTATATCGGGAATTTCTAAAGAAACTGAAATTTGCAAAGAGATGCATACCATTTGGAGTTTGATGAATGTTGGTAGGATTCCTTCAACATTATCATACGATGATATTTGGATCCCGATCCTACTGTGAGTATATGATACTTATCAGGATATTCGTCACTTAACGATCAATGCTATAAACCTAGTAGGTGTCCAGAAAAGTGTCAGCGGGGTTACGCCCCCAGAGAAAAGAGGTTATTTAATTAAGGAACTTCGCGAAAGCGTTGGAAAACCTCCCTCGAAGTATCGACACCGGCCTGGCTGAACGGTTAAGCAAGTATTGTACGGTGAGAATAGTCTTGGCTAATTCTTCTTTTATGGTTTGAGGAAGGATTCGAGAAACAGTGGGAGCCATCCAGTTTAGATAAACTAAAAACCACTCTAAACTTGCAAGAGCATCATGCTAAAGAGTTTTCTTCTCTCTCTCCTAATTGCAGCGACCCTGAAAATGACTGGACTTAAGTTACTTTTAGAGAAAAATATACTGACGGGGCCAAACTATAAAGATTGGCTGCGGAATGTCAAAATGGCTTTGACCTATGACAAACTGGGGTACGTCCTCACCGCTACGGCACCAGCTGTCCCTGGTCCCAAATCCAGCAATGCGGATAAGGAAATCCGCAAAACCTGTGATTTAGATTGCGCGAGAGCCAAGTGCATCGTGCTTGCCTCGATGGACAATGAACATCAGAGGAGGCACGAGGATATGTCCCTAGATGGCATATTTCTCCATACAAAGGAACTTTATGGAGAGCAATCTCGTATAGCAAGATACGAGACCTCTAAGAACTTGTTTCGAGCGAGGTTGGCTGTCGGGTCATCAGTAGGTGAACATGTCCTACAGATGATCGGCTATATAGAAGAGCTCGCAGACCTTGGGACGACTTTGGATAATGAGCTCTATACAGACCTTATTCTCCAGTCCCTTCCTCACACCTACGCCCAGTTTATCCTGAACTTCAACCTTCAAAGAAAAGAAGTTGAACTTCCGGAACTCCTAAACATGTTAAGGAGTGCAGAGGGCACCTTGAAGAAATCAAGGGAAACACCCGCTATGTTTGTTGGCGGTTCATCTTCTTCCGGGTCCAAGGCTAGGGCCAACGGAAGGAAGAAGAAGGCCGCACCCAGACCTAGAGGAGGTGTTAGTAAGGTGGGAGGGAAGGGAAAGAAAAAGAAAGCAGTACCGATAGTTGGCCAGGATGAGTGCTTCCATTGTCACAGGAAAGGGCACTGGAAGAAGGATTGCAAGGCGTGGAACGCCAAGAACCAGGAACCGAAGCAAGCTGTGGCTTCGACTTCAGGTGTGTTTGTAATTGAGAATTGTCTGTCGATCAACTCTACTTCCTGGGTATTGGATACCGGATCAGGATCTCATATTTGCAATTCATTGCAGGCACTGAGAAACCGTAGAGTGCTGAAGGAAGGTGATATGATCCTCAGGGTTGCTAACGGAGCTAGCGTGGGAGCTGCGTCCGTCGGGGATTATCACCTAGGATTGACGAGTGGACACATTTTGGTTTTACATAACTGTTATTTTGTACCCAGCTTAACGTGTAATATCATATCAGTTTCCTTGTTATCAAATAAAGGTTATGATTTCACGTTTGTAAGAGATGTTGTCAACATCCACCTTAATCATGGTTTGATTGGGTCCGGTACTCTAAATAACGGCATATATGTTTTAAACCAACTCCAAATTTTCAATGTCCAGAACACACTAAAAAGAAAGTCTCCAGATTTGAATAAAGCTTTCTTATAGCATTGTAGACTGGGTCACATCAATGAGAGAAGGTTGACTAAGTTGCATAGAGAAGGATATTTAGACTCGTTCGAATATCAATCTTATGACACTTGTCAATCTTGTCTCAAAGGAAAGATGACAAAGACTCCATTTACTGGACAAGGAGTAAGAGCGAGCGAGCTCTTAGGACTCATACACAGCGATGTATGCGGTCCAATATCTACACATGCGAGAGGTGGTTATTCCTACTTCATTACTTTTACAGATGATTTCTCTAGGTTTGGACATGTCTTCTTAATGAAGCATAAATCCGAAGCCTTTGAGAAATTCCTGGAATACAAGAGTGAAGCGGAAAACCAAACAGGCAAAAGTATTAAGACACTGAGATCTGATCGAGGTGGAGAATACTTAAGTGCCGAGTTCCTAGGTTACCTAAAAGAGAAAGGAATTCTATCTCAGCTTACTCCTCCATACACTCCACAGCACAACGGTGTATCGGAGAGACGGAATCGAACCCTATTGGATATGGTACGATCCATGATGAGTAATGCTGAGTTACCGCGATCTTTCTGGGGGTATGCGCTAGAATCAGCGATACATCTTTTGAACAGAGTTCCAACCAAAACTGTGCCTACCACACCATATCAGATGTGTAGTGGGAAGAAACCCTATCTTCAGTACCTGAAGATGTGGGGATGTCCAGCTTTTGTAAAAAAGCAGCGTCCGGACAAGCTCGAGGCACGCTCAGTAGAGTGTAAGTTTGTGGGATATCCAAAGAACTCTACAGGATATTGCTTCTATTACGCAGAGGAACAAAAGGTTTTTGTTTCTCGTCATGCCCGCTTCTTAGAAACTGAATTTTTGGAAAATCAGAAGAGTGGGAGCGAAATAGAACTGGAAGAAATTCCAGAACCACAAACTGCTACTGAAAGTTTGGTAGAACCGGAAGTTCAAGAAGAACAGAACATTCCCGCACCCCTCCGCAGGAGTAGTAGGCCGTCTCATCCGCCTGAGAGATACTACGGTTTTCTCATAGACGGGGATAGAGAGGATTGCATCATAGATGATGATGAACCTACTGACTTCCGGCAGGCCATCCAGAACGGCGACTCGGTACGATGTCTAGATGCAATGCGGACCGAAATGGAGTCCATGTACACCAACAAAGTATGGACTTTGGACTTTGCTCCAGATGGGGTAAAACCCATAGGATGCAAATGGATCTTCAAGAAAAAGATTGGTGTAGATGGACAGGTGGAAACCTATAAGGCTAGACTTGTTGCAAAGGGTTTTCGTCAAAGACCTGGTTTGGACTATGACGAAACTTTTTCTCCAGTGGCTATGCTCAAATCCATTCGGGTCCTTCTTGCTATTGCTGCCTTCCATGATTATGAAATCTGGCAGATGGACGTAAAGACGGCTTTTCTGAATGGAAATTTAGAAGAGAGCGTCTATATGGATCAGCCAGAGGGTTTCAATCAGAGTGGGAGCAGCGGGAAAGTATGCAAGCTGCTTAAGTCTATTTATGGACTAAAGCAGGCATCGCGGAGTTGGAACATCTGTTTTGATGAGACAGTCAAAGAATATGACTTTATCAAAAATCCAGATGAGCCGTGCATATATAGTAAAGTTGTAGCCAGAAGTGTCGTATTCCTCGTCTTGTACGTGGATGACATTCTATTGATAGGAAATGACATTCCTATGCTACAATCTGTCAAAGGATTCTTGTCACACAGGTTCTCCATGAAAGACCTGGGTGATGCCTCTTACATTCTGGGGATCCGGATCTATCGTGATAGATCCAAGAGGATGTTGGGACTTTCGTAGTCCAGGTATATCGACACTGTACTGAAAAGATTCAGTATGGAAGATTCTAAGCGCGGTAATCTACCGGCTTGTCACGGAATCACCCTTTCCAAAGAGATGTCTCCCAAGACTGATTTGGAAAGGGAACGCATGTCTATTATACCTTACGCTTCTGCGGTAGGCTCTATAATGTATGCGATGTTGTGTACCAGACCAGATGTAGCTTACGCACTGAGCGTGGTAATCCGGTATCAGTCAGACCCAGGGGAGAAACACTGGATAGCAGTAAAGAACATTCTCAAGTACCTGAGGCGGACTAAGGAGATGTTCTTGGTTTACGGCGGAAAAGACCTCAGGTTGGAGGCCTTTGCTGATTCCGGCTTCCAGAGTGATAAGGACGATTCCAAGTCCATGTCGGGTTATGTCTTTACCCTCAATGGAGGGGCGGTATGCTGGAAGATCTCCAAGCAGGACACCGTTGCTGACTCGACGATGGAAGCGGAGTATATAGCTGCTTGCGATGCCGCAAAAGAAGCAGTCTGGATGAAGAAGTTCCTAACAGAACTACAGGTGGTTCCTACCATAGTTGATCCAATACCTTTGTATTGCGACAACAACGGAGCTATAGCTTTAGCGAAGGAACCAAGGTCCCATCAGAAGTCCAGACACATCTTGAGGCGGTATCACCTGATCAGGGAGATCATTGATCGTCAGGAGATCGAGGTTCGGAGAGTTGCTTCAGAAGAGAACATTGCTGATCCATTCATGAAGGCCCTTCCTCAGATTCAGTTCGAGAGGCTACTCGAGATCATTGGTCTACGATATGCCAGTACATGGCCCTAGTGCAAGTGGGAGATTGTTAGTGTTTATGCCCTAGAAGGCCATTACTGTATCATACTAGCTTGTATATTACTTAATGGAAGCTTGGGATATTCACATGTATATAACAGTCTTGCTAAACATGGTAGTATGCTACTTGGTTTTTCTATCTTAATATGTGAGTGTACGTATTGATAGAGCTCTTAGGATCTTGCTTGTCTACCAGCGTTGTGATGGCAGTCACACTAGTAGGGGCTGGGTAGTCTACAAGCACATCCTTATTCAGGTCCCTGGTCGTTGGATTATCGAGACAGAGCATCGATACTCCGGAGTAGACTGGTGTGTACGCTTCTCATCCCAGTTGGGGAGATGGTCTGTCCCACAGCCGTCAGTACGTCGTACTGGAGATAGTATACAGGTGCTCGTTAGGTTACGGGTACACCGGACAGGACTCACAGGGAACTGTTGGTTGGTTTGATACCAGTCGTCAGTGAACAGTTCCCAGGTGACATGAGTACAGCGTAGTCCGCAGACTTGACACTGCTACTTCGCCTCGAGTGTGTCCCACTGTTCTTAGATTGCTACCCTACCACGGCTCAAAGGAGTCGTGCAAACAGGTAGCAGTTGGGTGCAGTCCCGAGCACTTGGAGGCAGTGGCGGTTAGACAGGATTCGTCCCTCCCGGTATTGGGAGTAGATATCGTGCTGTGTCAGAGAGCCATTACGCAAAGTCCCTGGCCAGGGCAAGCGAGATTTGCTGGTAGGTTCCAGTAGTTTCTCAGGGTGTAATGGGCTTCCCTCCGACACGACTTATACCGCTATTAGGGGACTGACGCTTGCCGCCCCCCAAGGCCCGATATGCGATAGTCTTGGACGAACGGACCGGACTGTATGGAGATTGTCACATCAGACTCAGTAGGAGTTCGGATGGGTTTTCTCATCGGCCTTCTTATCGACAACTACCTAGGGACCGTTACGTACAGCTAGTGCCGCTTGCGGTCTGTGGTTAAACCCACTGCCAGCGTAGTAGTCGAGTCTCTAGAGTCCCACACAGAGAGTTTCCTACTCCAGGCGAAATGATATAGAGGTTGCATGGTTTTGCGACAAAGGGTTCGGACGCATACGTGCGTTTACGCGCGTACGACTTTCGGACAGTTTTTACCAGTCGGCTTTGGTTTAAGCCAGTTTCTGGTATCCGGTTATTGGATTTTTACAGTCTAAAGTTTTTCCGTATTTTTGCGGATTGGAGGGGCGTTCTCGTAATTGTACGAGAAGCTTCTAGAAGATGTGACTAAGGAGGTTAAGGTGACATAAGCTTTGGATAAGATTAGTGAGTCATGAGGTTGATTCATCATGATCATTAATGCACCATAAATGCTTAATGACTCATGTTAATGAATCACCTCTTTTCATTTATGAAGCATGCTTATTCATTTCTATTATTCATTATTCTTTAATAAGAATGCTTCATAATATATTATGATACACTCTCTCTCATCTCATTATCTCATCTCACATTCTCTCTCCTCAAGCTCTCATCTTCAAGAGACTAATCCTTAATCCTCATGTGTTGAGATCAAAGGTTTAGTTAGACTTAAACATCCATTACCTTCACTCTATATCATCCTTTCTTCTTTGATTAGCAATCAAAGTAGATTAGTTACCTCAAGTTAGAGGTGTAGCTTGGTGTTTTGCTCTCGGGTGGATCGTCTACTACCTAGAGAAGGTCGAGGAGAACAAAGGAGGACACAAAGACGAAGGACCGGTTTCATTAGGTATAATCCCTAAACACAATTGAAAAGAAACTCTTTGTGTACGGTTATTTATAGTTTAGCTTCGATTCAAGCGGTTAGTCGATGTTCGTTCTTTAAACATGATCGTTTTTGAAAATTCCGCCTCCCCACAAGTACTGGGGTGTACTACATCGACTTACAGTGGTATCAGAGCCTCGCTAAACACTAAATAACTTAATTGCAAATTTGTACGAATTTCGAACGGAAAAACGAAGCCGGAAAACCCTAAAAAATGCAAGTTTCTGTCGAAATTTAAATGATGTCCAAAAATTTTTCAGGTGAGTTCAGAGAGCTTGAAAAGACACCAGAAGAACACCCAAGAAAACCAGTCGCCTGAATCGCCTAACTCGCCGCGGAACCGCGGCCTCAGCCTACTGAGTCGCCGCGCTTCCGCCGCCGAGTTGGCGAGTCAGGAGCCGATTTTTCTTCTGTTACTTCTGTGTAATATTTGGGGTTTTCTGGAATATTTAATATTTGCTCAGCTTACTGTTTAACAGAGCAGATTTTGGAGCAATATTGATGTTGTTTAATCGATCGAAATTGTACAGTATTTGCATATTGGATTATATCTGTGATTGTTTAATGTGTTCGTAAACCTCCCCTAACTGCTAGTATGTCGGTTGGCAGGGGGTTGCACATTTCTGAAATGGTTATATCTGTTTGTGCATATAAACTGTATTGGACTGTTGTGGTGTATAGCCGGGGTTAGCAATGGGTTATTGTTTAATTCATTTGTTGTAAATGTAATTTGTTGTAATATTATTTTTGCGGGGCACTTCCAGGTTGCGGTCGTAGCCACCGTTGTATTATTTCATTTTACTGTTTTTGCTCCTAGGACTGACCCAAGGTGGGGTACACGAACTGCCGGGCGGGTAGTTTGCCGTACCCGTAGGGGTCGAGGGTGGGGTAACAGCTATTCATCACAACTGTGTAATCTGTCTTTTCTTGCAGGCTCAAAAGAAATACAGATTGCTTGCAAATCCAATATTGTTTATCTGTGTTCTGGAATGAATATCATTGCGTCAGACGAATGTAAAATATCTATATTTATTGTAGCTATTTAGACGTCACTTATGTTTTACACCCGCGCTAGCCCAGCCCCCGCTCTGTCGTTAGTTAAGTAACCTAACGGGTGATGACGGGACCCGTGGCGAATACGGATGGCATAAGAGGACGTTGTATTTTCGTTGTTTTCTGCAATGATAGGTTAATGATGGGACGCATTATCTATAATGCAAAGTAAATAAACCAAAGTTTTAAATCGTTGGAACAATTTAAAAGAAACCACTTGGTTAATTTTAAAAACAGATATTTTTAAATGCGGAGATTTAACCACTCCTTTTAAAAGCTATCAGGTTCCTTCGGTTATATCAAGTTCACTACGTTCATAGTTTCGCCAAAAACCAGTCGTAGCCCTCCGTCATTTCTTATGGATGGTCAGTAGTATTCAAGCTATGCTTGTTGGCATACGTCAAGGCATAGTGTTTGGTAGCTGCTGGGGTATTCATTTGTTACATAGATAGATGTGTTGGTTTGGGACAGTCGCATTACCTTGTTGGCATACGTCAAGGGTATATACGGGTGGGTTCAAATTAACAAGATAATGATGGGCAGAACTTGACATGTGACTTATGATTTGTTGGCATACGTCAAGGTCATAAGAGCATGGGGCAAAAACTTATATCGGGAATTTCTAAAGAAACTGAAATTTGCAAAGAGATGCATACCATTTGGAGTTTGATGAATGTTGGTAGGATTCCTTCAACATTATCATACGATGATATTTGGATCCCGATCCTACTGTGAGTATATGATACTTATCAGGATATTCGTCACTTAACGATCAATGCTATAAACCTAGTAGGTGTCCAGAAAAGTGTCAGCGGGGTTACGCCCCCAGAGAAAAGAGGTTATTTAATTAAGAAACTTCGCGAAAGCGTTGGAAAACCTCCCTCGAAGTATCGACACCGGCCTGGCTGAACGGTTAAGCAAGTATTGTATGGTGAGAATAGTCTTGGCTAATTCTTCTTTTATGGTTTGAGGAAGGATTCGAGAAACAGTGGGAGCCATCCAGTTTAGATAAACTAAAAACCACTCTAAACTTGTAAGAGCATCATGCTAAAGAGTTTTCTTCTCTCTCTCCTAATTGCAGCGACCCTGAAAATGACTGGACTTAAGTTACTTTTAGAGAAAAATATACTGACGGGGCCAAACTATAAAGATTGGCTGCGGAATGTCAAAATGGCTTTGACCTATGACAAACTGGGGTACGTCCTCACCGCTACGGCACCTGCTGTCCCTGGTCCCAAATCCAGCAATGCGGATAAGGAAATCCGCAAAACCTGGGATTTAGATTGCGCGAGAGCCAAGTGCATCGTGCTTGCCTCGATGGACAATGAACATCAGAGGAGGCACGAGGATATGTCCCTAGATGGCATATTTCTCCATACAAAGGAACTTTATGGAGAGCAATCTCGTATAGCAAGATACGAGACCTCTAAGAACTTGTTTCGAGCGAGGTTGGCTGTCGGGTCATCAGTAGGTGAACATGTCCTACAGATGATCGGCTATATAGAAGAGCTCGCAGACCTTGGGACGACTTTGGATAATGAGCTCTATACAGACCTTATTCTCCAATCCATTCCTCACACCTACGCCCAGTTTATCCTGAACTTCAACCTTCAAAGAAAAGAAGTTGAACTTCCGGAACTCCTAAACATGTTAAGGAGTGCAGAGGGCACCTTGAAGAAATCAAGGGAAACACCCGCTATGTTTGTTGGCGGTTCATCTTCTTCCGGGTCCAAGGCTAGGGCCAAAGGAAGGAAGAAGAAGGCCGCACCCAGACCTAGAGGAGGTGTTAGTATGGTGGGAGGGAAGGGAAAGAAAAAGAAAGCAGTACCGATAGTTGGCCAGGATGAGTGCTTCCATTGTCACAGGAAAGGGCACTGGAAGAAGGATTGCAAGGCGTGGAACGCCAAGAACCAGGAACCGAAGCAAGCTGTGGCTTCGACTTCAGGTGTGTTTGTAATTGAGAATTGTCTGTCGATCAACTCTACTTCCTGGGTATTGGATATCGGATCAGGATCTCATATTTGCAATTCATTGCAGGCACTGAGAAACCGTAGAGTGCTGAAGGAAGGTGATATGATCCTCAGGGTTGCTAACGGAGCTAGCGTGGGAGCTGCGTCCGTCGGGGATTATCACCTAGGATTGACGAGTGGACACATTTTGGTTTTACATAACTGTTATTTTGTACCCAGCTTAACGTGTAATATCATATCAGTTTCCTTGTTATCAAATAAAGGTTATGATTTCACGTTTGTAAGAGATGTTGTCAACATCCACCTTAATCATGGTTTGATTGGGTCCGGTACTCTAAATAACGGCATATATGTTTTAAACCAACTCCAAATTTTCAATGTCCAGAACACACTAAAAAGAAAATCTCCAGATTTGAATAAAGCTTTCTTATAGCATTGTAGACTGGGTCACATCAATGAGAGAAGGTTGACTAAGTTGCATAGAGAAGGATATTTAGACTCGTTCGAATATTAATCTTATGACACTTGTCAATCTTGTCTCAAAGGAAAGATGACAAAGACTCCATTTACTGGACAAGGAGTAAGAGCGAGCGAGCTCTTAGGACTCATACACAGCGATGTATGCGGTCCAATGTCTACACATGCGAGAGGTGGTTATTCCTACTTCATTACTTTTACAGATGATTTCTCTAGGTTTGGACATGTCTTCTTAATGAAGCATAAATCCGAAGCCTTTGAGAAATTCCTGGAATACAAGAGTGAAGCGGAAAACCAAACAGGCAAAAGTATTAAGACACTGAGATCTGATCGAGGTGGAGAATACTTAAGTGCCGAGTTCCTAGGTTACCTAAAAGAGAAAGGAATTCTCTCTCAACTTACTCCTCCATACACTCCACAGCACAACGGTGTATCGGAGAGACGGAATCGAACCCTATTGGATATGGTACGATCCATGATGAGTAATGCTGAGTTACCGCGATCTTTCTGGGGGTATGCGCTAGAATCAGCGATACATCTTTTGAACAGAGTTCCAACCAAAACTGTGCCTACCACACCATATCAGATGTGGAGTGGGAAGAAACCCTATCTTCAGTACCTGAAGACGTGGGGATGTCCAGCTTTTGTAAAAAAGCAGCGTCCGGACAAGCTCGAGGCATGCTCAGTAGAGTGTAAGTTTGTGGGATATCCAAAGAACTCTACAGGATATTGCTTCTATTACGCAGAGGAACAAAAGGTTTTTGTTTCTCGTCATGCCCGCTTCTTAGAAACTGAATTTTTGGAAAATCAGAAGAGTGGGAGCGAAATAGAACTGGAAGAAATTCCAGAACCACAAACTGCTACTGAAAGTTTGGTAGAACCGGAAGTTCAAGAAAAACAGAACATTCCCGCACCCCTCCGCAGGAGTAGTAGGCCGTCTCATCCGCCTGAGAGATACTACGGTTTTCTCATAGACGGGGATAGAGAGGATTGCATCATAGATGATGATGAACCTACTGACTTCCGGCAGGCCATCCAGAGCGGCGACTCGGTACGATGTCTAGATGCAATGCGGACCGAAATGGAGTCCATGTACACCAACAAAGTATGGACTTTGGACTTTGCTCCAGATGGGGTAAAACCCATAGGATGCAAATGGATCTTCAAGAAAAAGATTGGTGTAGATGGACAGGTGGAAACCTATAAGGCTAGACTTGTTGCAAAGGGTTTTCGTCAAAGACCTGGTTTGGACTATGACGAAACTTTTTCTCCAGTGGCTATGCTCAAATCCATTCGGGTCCTTCTTGCTATTGCTGCCTTCCATGATTATGAAATCTGGCAGATGGACGTAAAGACAGCTTTTCTGAATGGAAATTTAGAAGAGAGCGTCTATATGGATCAGCCAGAGGGTTTCAATCAGAGTGGGAGCAGCGGGAAAGTATGCAAGCTGCTTAAGTCTATTTATGGACTAAAGCAGGCATCGCGGAGTTGGAACATCTGTTTTGATGAGACAGTCAAAGAATATGACTTTATCAAAAATCCAGATGAGCCGTGCATATATAGTAAAGTTGTAGCCAGAAGTGTCGTATTCCTCGTCTTGTACGTGGATGACATTCTATTGATAGGAAATGACATTCCTATGCTACAATCTGTCAAAGGATTCTTGTCACACAGGTTCTCCATGAAAGACCTGGGTGATGCCTCTTACATTCTGGGGATCCGGATCTATCGTGATAGATCCAAGAGGATGTTGGGACTTTCGCAGTCCAGGTATATCGACACTGTACTGAAAAGATTCAGTATGGAAGATTCTAAGCGCGGTAATCTACCGGCTTGTCACGGAATCACCCTTTCCAAAGAGATGTCTCCCAAGACTGATTTGGAAAGGGAACGCATGTCTATTATACCTTACGCTTCTGCGGTAGGCTCTATAATGTATGCGATGTTGTGTACCAGACCAGATGTAGCTTACGCACTGAGCGTGGTAAGCCGGTATCAGTCAGACCCAGGGGAGAAACACTGGATAGCAGTAAAGAACATTCTCAAGTACCTGAGGAGGACTAAGGAGATGTTCTTGGTTTACGGCGGAAAAGACCTCAGGTTGGAGGCCTTTGCTGATTCCGGCTTCCAGAGTGATAAGGACGATTCCAAGTCCATGTCGGGTTATGTCTTTACCCTCAATGGAGGGGCGGTATGCTGGAAGAGCTCCAAGCAGGACACCGTTGCTGACTCGACGATGGAAGCGGAGTATATAGCTGCTTGCGATGCCGCAAAAGAAGCAGTCTGGATGAAGAAGTTCCTAACAGAACTACAGGTGGTTCCTACCATAGTTGATCCAATACCTTTGTATTGCGACAACAACGGAGCTATAGCTTTAGCGAAGGAACCAAGGTCCCATCAGAAGTCCAGACACATCTTGAGGCGGTATCACCTGATCAGGGAGATCATTGATCGTCAGGAGATCGAGGTTCGGAGAGTTGCTTCAGAAGAGAACATTGTTGATCCATTCACGAAGGCCCTTCCTCAGATTCAGTTCGAGAGGCTACTCGAGATCATTGGTCTACGATATGCCAGTACATGGCCCTAGTGCAAGTGGGAGATTGTTAGTGTTTATGCCCTAGAAGGCCATTACTGTATCATACTAGCTTGTATATTACTTAATGGAAGCTTGGGATATTCACATGTATATAACAGTCTTGCTAAACATGGTAGTATGCTACTTGGTTTTTCTATCTTAATATGTGAGTGTACGTATTGATAGAGCTCTTAGGATCTTGCTTGTCTACCAGCGTTGTGATGGCAGTCACACTAGTGGGGGCTGGGTAGTCTACAAGCACATCCTTATTCAGGTCCCTGGACGTTGGATTATCGAGACAGAGCATCGATACTCCGGAGTAGACTGGTGTGTACGCTTCTCATCCCAGTTGGGGAGATGGTCTGTCCCACAGCCGTCAGTACGTCGTACTGGAGATAGTATACAGGTGCTCGTTAGGTTACGGGTACACCGGACAGGACTCACAAGGAACTGTTGGTTGGTTTGATACCAGTCGTCAGTGAAAAGTTCCCAGGTGACATGAGTACAGCGTAGTCCGCAGACTTGACACTTCTACTTCGCCTCGAGTGTGTCCCACTGTTCTTAGATTGCTACCCTACCACGGCTCAAAGGAGTCGTGCAAACAGGTAGCAGTTGGGTGCAGTCCCGAGCACTTGGAGGCAGTGGCGGTTAGACAGGATTCGTCCCTCCCGGTATTGGGAGTAGATATCGTGCTGTGTCAGAGAGCCATTACGCAAAGTCCCTGGCCAGGGAAAGCGAGATTTGCTGGTAGGTTCCAGTAGTTTCTCAGGGTGTAATGGGCTTCCCTCCGACACGACTTATACCGCTATTAGTGGACTGACGCTTGCCGCCCCCCTAGGCCCGATATGCGATAGTCTTGGACGAACGGACCGGACTGTATGGAGATTGTCACATCAGACTCAGTAGGAGTTCGGATGGGTTTTCTCATCGGCCTTCTTATCGATAACTACCTGGGGACCGTTACGTACAGCTAGTGCCGCTTGCGGTCTGTGGTTAAACCCACTGCCAGCGTAGTAGTCGAGTCTCTAGAGTCCCACACAGAGAGTTTCCTACTCCAGGCGAAATGATATAGAGGTTGCATGGTTTTGCGACAAAGGGTTCGGACGCATACGTGCGTTTACGCGCGTACGACTTTCGGACAGTTTTTACCAGTCGGCTTTGGTTTAAGCCAGTTACTGGTATCCGGTTATTGGATTTTTACAGTCTAAAGTTTTTCCGTATTTTTGCGGATTGGAGGGGCGTTCTCGTAATTGTACGAGAAGCTTCTAGAAGATGTGACTAAGGAGGTTAAGGTGACATAAGCTTTGGATAAGATTAGTGAGTCATGAGGGTGATTCATCATGATCATTAATGCACCATAAATGCTTAATGACTCATGTTAATGAATCACCTCTTTTCATTTATGAAGCATGCTTATTCATTTCTATTATTCATTATTCTTTAATAAAAATGCTTCATAATATATTATGATACACTCTCTCTCATCTCATTATCTCATCTCACATTCTCTCTCCTCAAGCTCTCATCTTCAAGAGACTAATCCTTAATCCTCATGTGTTGAGATCAAAGGTTTAGTTAGACTTAAACATCCATTACCTTCACTCTATATCATCCTTTCTTCTTTGATTAGCAATCAAAGTAGATTAGTTACCTCAAGTTAGAGGTGTAGCTTGGTGTTTTGCTCTCGGGTGGATCGTCTACTACCTAGAGAAGGTCG
Organism: Agapanthus africanus; assembly: GCA_030015575.1. Lineage (NCBI taxonomy): Eukaryota > Viridiplantae > Streptophyta > Magnoliopsida > Asparagales > Amaryllidaceae > Agapanthus > Agapanthus africanus. Next base: position 147,101,677 of record JASDDO010000004.1, on the reverse strand, counting down.
AGGAGAACAAAGGAGGACACAAAGACGAAGGACCGGTTTCATTAGGTATAATCCCTAAACACAATTGAAAAGAAACTCTTTGTGTACGGTTATTTATAGTTTAGCTTCGATTCAAGCGGTTAGTCGATGTTCGTTCTTTAAACATGATCGTTTTTGAAAATTCCGCCTCCCCACAAGTACTGGGGTGTACTACATCGACTTACAATAAAGACATAAGGGTAGGAAATGGTGCAATTGTTGCAGCTAAAACCATCGGGGAATATCACCTTGTATTGCCAAATGGTAATACATTGATTCTGAACGAATGCTATTTCATGCCGAACCTGATATGCAACATTATATCGGTTTCTTTGATGAGTAAAGAGGGATATAATTTTGTATTACAGGATAATGTTATGAACATTTTCTTAAACCAAAAGTCGGTTGGATCAGGCACGTTGTGCAATGGCATTTATGTTCTAAATCAATCAACAGTTCTGAGCATAACAAACACACACAAGAGGAAGAGTTCAGAACTGAACGAATCCTTCTTGTGGCATTGTAAACTGGGTCACATCAATGTGACACGACTAGCTAAGTTGCATAAAGATGGATATTTGAAACCGTTCGAATTTTCATCTTATGACACTTGCCAGTCATGTCTCAAAGGCAAGATGACCAAAACTCCGTTTACGGGATACGGAGAAAGAGTTACCGAACTTTTAGGACTGATACATAATGATGTATGCGGTCCCATTTCTACACATGCCAGGGATAGTTCTTCGTACTTCATCACATTCACTGACGATCTCTCAAGATATGGACATGTGTTCTTGATAAGACACAAGTCTGAAGCTTTTGAGAAATTTAGAGAATATAAACAAGAAGTCGAGAACCAAACCGGAAAAAGTATTAAAATCCTACGATCTGATCGAGGAGGTGAATACTTGAGCAATAAGTTCCTGGACTTCCTAAAAGAGAATGGGATTCTCTCTCAGCTGACTCCTCCATATACACCACAGCACAATGGTGTATCTGAACGGAGGAACCACACCCTATTAGATATGGTGCGCTTTATGATGAGCACAGCTGAGTTACCTATTTCCTTTTGGGGGTATGCGCTAGAGACAACCATACATCTATTGAATATGGCCCCCACCAAATCTGTGCCTACCACTCCATATGAGATATGGAAAGGGAAGAGACCATGTCTTAACTATGTAAAGATATGGGGTTGTCCAGCCTATGTCAAACGACAAAATCTGGACAAACTCGAGGCACGGTCTGTTCTATGCAAATTTGTAGGATATCCTAAGAATTCTTAAGGGTATATCTTCTACCACAATGAGGAACAAAGGGTGTTTGTTTCTCGGCATGCCACCTTTTTAGAAAAGGAATTTCTTGCAAAAGAGATTAGCGGTCATGAGGTAGAACTGGAAGAGGTTCCAGCTACAAAAGCTGCAGCAGAAGATCTGGTGGAACCAGAGGATTCGGTAGTTCCCGATGAACCCCAGCCACTCCGCTGATCTAGTAGGGTTCCTCACCCACCTGAGAGATACTACGGTTTTCTCATGGATGGTAGGAGCGAGGATTGCATCATGGAAGATGATGACCCAACTAGTTTCGAGCAGGCCATCACAAGTGGTGACTCTGTGAAATGGCTGGATGCAATGCGATCCGAGATGGAATCCATGTACACCAATAAAGTATGGACTTTGGAAGATGCTCCTGAAGCGGTAAAACCCATTGGGAGCAAGTGGATCTTCAAGAAAAAACTTGGTGTAGATGGGAAAGTGGAGACTTTCAAAGCTATACTTGTTGCAAAAGGTTTTCGTCAAAGACCAGGTGTGGACTATGACGAAACCTTTTCTCCAGTGGCTATGCTTAAATCCATCTGGATCATGCTTGCCATCGCTGCATATCATGACTACAAAATCTGGAAAATGGATGTTAAGACCGCCTTTCTAAACGGTGATTTAGAAGAGTGCGTGTACATGACTCAGCCAGAGGGCTTCGTAGATAGTGGGAGCAGGGAAGGTGTGCAAGCTGCTTAAATCCATTTATGGATTAAAGCAAGCATCGCGGAGTTGGAACATCTACTTTGACGTCGTTATCAAAGAGTTTGATTTTGTCAAAAATGTAGATGAACCTTGTATTTACAAGAAGGTGGCAGAGAGTAAGGTTGTCTTCCTCGTATTGTACGTGGACGACATACTCTTGATAGGAAATGACATTCCTATGCTGCAATCGGTAAAGCTCTTCTTATCACAAAGATTCTCAATGAAAGATCTAGATGATGCCTCCTGCATACTGGGAATTATGATCTATAGAGATAGATCTAAAAGGATATTAGGATTGTCCCAATCCAGGTACATTGACACCATACTAAATAGGTTTAGTATGGAAGAGTCCAAACGTGGGTTTTTACCCACGATCTCAGGGCTCACTCTCTCCAAAGAGATGTCTCCCAAGACTGATTTGGAGAGAGCTTGCATGCAAGGGATACCCTATGCTTCGGCTGTAGGCTCTATCATGTACGCGATGCTATGTACCAGACCTGATGTAGCATACTCACTAAGTGTAGTGAGTCGGTATCAAGCTGATCCTGGAGAGAGTCACTGGACAGCTGTGAAGAGCATTCTCAAGTACTTGCGAAGGACTAAAGAGATGCTCTTGGTGTATGGTAACGGAGAACTCCAAGTGGAGTCCTTTACCGATTCGAGCTTCTAGAGTGATAAGGATGACTCTAAGTCACAGTCGGGATTTGTCTTTACCCTTTACGGAGGGGCGGTTAGCTGGAAGAATTCCAAGCAGGAAACCGTGGCAGACTCGACGATGGAGGCTGAATACATCGCTGCCAACGATGCTGCCAAAGAGGCTGTCTAGATCAAGAAGTTCATTACTGAACTTGGAGTGGTTCCATCCATTGATCATCCAATACCTTTGTATTGCGATAACAATGGAGCGGTGGCTTTGGCCAAGGAACCCAGGTCCCATCAGCGATCCAGGCATATTCTGAGACGGTATCACCTGATCCGGGAGATAGTTGATCGCCGGGAGATCGAGGTCAGGAGGGTTGACACGAAGAACAACACAGCGGATCCACTCACAAAGGCCATTTCCCAGAAACAGTTTGAGAGACTCTTCGGGATGCTTGGTATGCGATACTACAGCAGCTGGCCCTAGTGCAAGTGGGAGATTGTTAGTTGTATGTATGCCCTAGAGGCCAGTATTGTACAGATGATGTATATTATATTGGATGCTTGGACATATATAGAGAGGACTTTCTTGCTCGACATGATAGTATGCTATCTGGTTGCTCTTTACTTTAACATGTATACTTGTCTCTTTATACCGTCTTATAGTTACATGTTGGTAAAGCCCTTAGGATGTGTACTTGACTACCTGGACTATGATGCGGATCATACTAGTGGGGACAGGTAGTCCATAAGTACATCCTTCAAGGTCCCTAGTCGTGGGTGTATCGAGACGGGGCATCGATATACCAGTGTAGACTAGCGTATACGTTCTCGACCCATGAGATGGGTGATGGATGATCACATATCCATTGGTGTTTGACATCAGAGATGGTATACGGGTGCTCAGTAGAGACTGGGTACACTGGACGAACTCGCCGAGAACTCCCAGATGGTATTATACCTCACGTCAGATGGCAGTTCTCTGGTGACACTTGTGCAGGTTAGTCTGTAGACCAGAGATCGTCATAGAGTCTTGTGTGATTCCCACTGTGCTTTGATTTCCACCTTACCACGTCCATGAGGGCGTGCAAAACGGTGGTTTTTGGGTACAGTCCCGAGTCACATGGAGGCAATGAGCGATAGGAGGGGTTTCGTCTCTCCCGGTATTGGGGGTTGATGTTGCGCTGTGCTTGATTGGCCATAACAGGGAAGTCCCTGGCCAGGGCTGATTCAGAGATTTGCTGGTAAGTGTTACCAGTAGTTTCTCGACCCGTTATGATCCTCACATCGGCACGACTTATCGGTTAGTGGGGTCTGACGTTTACCACCCCTAGACTTGATATGCGACATATCAGACGAGGAGACCGGACTGTACGGGAAGTGTTACCGGCAGGCTTTTACAGGAGTTGGAGCGGGCTTGCTTGTTGATCTTCTGATCGCTCAATACCCGGGTAGCCGTTACGTCCAGCTAGTACCGCTGAAGCTTGTGGGTGCGTGATGTGATCATCACCTACTGCCGGCGTATTGACGAGTCTTTAGAGTCCTACATAGAGGTTTTACTGGCTCAGGCAAAACGAAATAGGGGCGCATATGTGATATGTGCGGGACCGAGAATAATGCGTGTATGTGATACCGTATTCTATTCTCGCAACTTTTTGTATCGGTCGGTTATATATAATATAGCCGGGTTATCGAATCAAGTGTTGATTCGATAAGTCGATACATTGAATGTTAGTCGGTTATATGTGATATAACCGAATTATTAAGTCAAGTGTTGATTTAATAATTTATTGTATAATTGTATATTTGATATACTAGTTTACATTAACTAACACATGTTCACTTAGGGTTTTTTCTCACATGTACACATATTTACTATATATATGATATATATTAAAATGTGTTATATTTTTGTATCATGGTTGATGATACATCATCCATGGGTGTATGAGACTTACACTATGCTAATTTTTAGTTTGGATTTTTAATATTTAAAGTAATTACAAAATCAAGTGGAGGATTAGAAAATGCATGAAGCTTGTGGAAGCTTGTGGATGCATTGACTAATTCAACTTGAGTTTGTTTTTACTATGGATTTTTATTAACCCAACCATAACAATTAGCCTAGGGTTAAGTCTCTACAAGAGTTAGTATATGATACTCACTCACCATGGTTAGACTTCTCACTTGATCATTATCCTCATCTCTTTCATTTCTTCTTCATTTGCTAAAAAGAAAAAGCTTGCTAGGGTTTGATCCAAAATGAGATAGATTGTGAGAAATAAAATTCTAAAGAGAACCCACTTCCTATTTCTCCATCCTCTATTAGTCTAGCACTTTAGTTTAGGTTGTTTGCTTCACTAATTCTCAAGTTAGTGAAGTAGAAGCTTGAGTTGGCATCCCCTCGACATAGATCTTCTTCGGCCTCGAAGACTTCAAAGCAAGGACGCGCCTTTCGCCTTGTGAAGCCATGCAAGAGCCCGGGAGAACCTTGATCGCAGGGAAGGGACTTCAACAAGGAGCAAATGAAGTGAAGGACCGATCTACAAAGGTTGTATTTCGTTTTCACTTAGTGTAAATGTGATTTACTAGCTTGTGAAACCCTAATTTTCTAGCAAACGATCTTGTTTAGAGTTATTCAGCACGGCTAAAATTTTAATCCGGCATGTTTGATGCGTTGTAGAACCTCATTAGAGTGCCTAGTAACCCTACATGTATCTATGTTCTAAATCAGAATACAGTTCTCAATGTACAAAACACACGCAAGAGGAAAAGTTCAGATACGAACGAATCCTACTTGTTGCAATGTAGACTTGGTCATATCAGAGAGAAAAGACTAAGTAAGTTACATAAAGATGGATTCTTGAATACGTTCGAATTTTTATCTTATGAAACTTGTCAGTCTTGTCTCAAAGGAAAAATGACCAAATCTCCGTTCACCAGACATGGAGAAAGAGCAGCAGAGCTCTTGGGACTCATACACAGTGATGTATATGGTGGGTGGGTTCTCGTACTTCATCACATTCACTGACTATCTCTCTAGATTCGGATATGTGTATCTTATGAAACACAAATCTGAAGCTTTTGAGAAATTCAAAGAATTCAGAAACGAAGTAGAGAACCAGACTGGCAAAAGTATTAAGATCCTCAGATCTGATAGAGGAGGGGATTACTTAAGCACGGAATTCCTAGAATACCTTAAAGAAAATGGAATTCTCTCTCAGCTTACTCCTCCATATACACTACAGCACAACGGTGTATCAGAGCGGAGGAACCGTATCCTATTGGACATGGTTCGCTCCATGATGAGTAATGTCGAGTTTCCTTTTTCATTTTGGGGACTTACGCTTGAAACAGCAGCCTATCTATTGAATAGGGTTTCGACCAAATCCGTGCCTACCACCCCATATGAACTGTGGGAGCGGAAGAGACCATACCTTAATTTTATTAAGATATGGGGTTGTCCAGCTTATGTAAAGAAGCAGAATCCGGACAAACTCGAGGCACAGTCAGTTTTGTGTAAGTTTGTCGGATATCCTAAGAATTCGCAAGGATATCAGTGCTACCACACCGAGGAACAGAAGGTGTTTATTGCTCGCCATGTTGTCTTCTTAGAAAAGGAATTTCTTGCAAAAGAAATTAGTGGGAGCACGGTAAAACGAGAAGAAATTCTAGAGGGACAAACTGTAACTGAAGATTTGGTGGAACCTCAGGATTCAATAACCCCGGGTGAACCTCAGCCACTCCGCAGATCTGGTAGGATTTCTCATCCGCCTGAGAGATACTACGGTTTTCTCATAGACGGGGATCGAGAGGATTGCATCTTGGAAGAAGATGACCCTACTAGTTTCAGGCAGGCCATTATCAGTAGGGACTCTGATAAGTGGCTGGATGCTATGCAATCTGAAATGGAGTCCATGTACACCAATAAAGTGTGGACCCTGGAAATTTCTCTACCTGGGGTAAAACCCGTTGGATGTAAATGGATCTACAAGAAGAAGTTTGGTGTAGATGGGCAGGTGGAAACCTATAAGGCTAGACTTGTTGCGAAAGGTTTTCGTCAAAGACCAGGAGTGGACTATGATGAAACATTTTCTCCAGTGGCTATGGTCAAATCCATTTGGATCTTACTTGCCATTGCTGCCTTCCATGACTATGAGATCTGGCAGATGGACGTAAAAACGGCTTTTCTGAACGGAAGTTTAGAAGAGTGCGTTTATATGGATCAGCCGGAAGGTTTTGTAGACAGTAGGAGCAGCGGGAAGGTGTGCAAGTTGCTCAAATCCATTTATGGATTGAAGCAAGCATCACGGAGCTGGAACATCTGTTTTGATGAGACAGTCAAGGACTTTGACTTCATCAAGAACGAGGATGAGCCTTATATTCATAAGAAGATTGTAGGACGAACTGTCGTGTTCCTAGTCTTGTACGTGGACGACATTCTTTTGATAGGAAATAACATTCTTAGGCTACAATCGGTCAAGCTATTCTTATCACAAAGGTTCTCCATGAAAGACCTAGGTGATGCCTCGTACATTCTGGGGATCAAGATCTACAGAGATAGATCCAAGAGACTACTGGGACTTTCGCACTCCAGGTACATAGAGACCGTAATAAAGAGAATTAGTATGGAAGATTCCAAGCGCGGTAACATACCCGCATTGCACGAAATCACCCTCTCCAAAGAGATGTCTCCCAAGACTGACGAGGAGAGGGTTCGCATGAGCACTATACCCTACGCTTCGGCGGTAGGATCTATAATGTATGCGATGCTATGTACAAGACCAGATGTAGCCTACGCGCTAAGCGTGGTGAGCCGGTATCAGTCAGATGTTCATATCATATTTTTGCATTTTTATACCGCCCAATTTTTATCACATTGTTTATCGGTAGGTACTCTTGAGCCGTGTTTGCTAGTCAATTGCAGGATACAGGTTCTCAGCTCTAAACAGTGAAATTCATGGAAAAGCACGACAAAATACGGATTACTGTCAACCACAAATAAAACACGGGTCTCCCCTCTCTATCCGTATGTTGCCGCACACCAGTTTAAAGGACAAAATGGCAAATCAATGTCATTTTGATGCACAAAGCTCAATGGAAACACAAGATCCAACATATCTACACGGAGCTCAAGAAAAATCATGACAAAAGATCCACATTACATAACCTTTTGTTCTGCTGAAATTCTGGAAATATTGTGAAGAGATTTTGAAAAACAACATATACCACACTGAAGAGTACTAAAAAGAAGGGAAAACCACCAAATTTCATGGCCTAACTCCACTAAAGGGCCTCGGTTCCGCGGCCGTACGGGCTCCTCAGTTGATATTTTTTAGGGGTATTTTGGTCATTCTATATGGAGGCAGTTTATTGCCCTAGGTTTCCATTTCCCTGCCTATAAATAGTCCAGAACTTGCCAAAACCAAGGGTGTTTACTCTTGTATTTAGATTTTAGAATACATGTTGTTATTCGTCTTCCTCTTCTCATCTCTTCTCTATTAAAAACTTGTAATGAGCTTTTGTGAGTGAAGAATGAATAAAAGAGTTCTTTTTGTTATCATGCTTGTCTTGTTCTTTTGTTAATTATAATTGCTTGTAATTTCATTTGCTAATCTAGTTGTTGTTATTTGTTGTTTGTTTCTTTCTTGTTCTCTTTTTCTTTATCCTTAAAAAACAATGATGCTTAAGCATGATCCTTGCCAAGGTGAGGTCTCAAATAGCTTGTTGTAATCTCTAACCTCTTTCTTTCTTTCTTCCTCCTTTGTTTTATTTTCTTTTTCTTATAATGGGTGAGTAGTTTTCATACTTGTTAGGGTAGGATAAGGAAAGTTTGAGAGAAGGAAATCTCTCTCACTCTTTTCTTGCCCAACATCTTAATTCGGACTCCCGTTAATTGAACCACAATCCGCTCCCTACGGCACCCTATCCTACATGATAGCGGTGATTCCTTAGTGAGACCAGTTGTGGTTGAATTAACCGGAGGTTAAGGATAAGAGCCAAGAACGGACGGACAAGCACCAAAAGGAAGAACTTATGCGTTGGAAAGCCTAGCTTATACTCGCAAGTTCCTTCCTAGTCGTGCTAATCCCCGTTGTTGCCGATTACCGTAACACCGATATTAAGAGTGGAAACGAAAGAAGTGAGCGACTCCTAACTCAAACTAACCTAATCCTAACCATAACAAGCTCTCTATATATATCATTTTAGCACATAGTTAATCTAAAAACAAATCTGGACATTTGAACTTAACTCGTTAAAGCACATAGAAAAAGATTCCCATCTCCCTGCGGACGACCCGTACTCAACCGGCTAGCTACAAGCGAAACCGTCTTGATTGCGGTAATTAACTAAGCACACAAAAAATCTATCAATCAAATGGCGCCGTTGTCGGGGAGACGGTAGTTTATTTCTTTGTGTAATTTCGGGTTAATTTGTGAATATAAATCTAACCGAAAAACAAAAAAAATTATACATTGTAAAAAAATCATCTTGTTATTTTTGATTAGTTTTTGTGCAAGTGTGCAGGATAAAACGATGTTCGAGTTCAGTGCCAAAGACGTGGGTAGTTAGACCCATATCTTTGCGGCTACACCGCGGGTGAACAAGACGGAAAAGACGGTCTTCTGAAAGATTCTGGAGCAGATCCAGTAAGCAAATCAAGATTCAGGAGCTCCAGAAAAGAAGATGACAGCCAAAGCAGCACACACCAGAATTCCAGAGGCCCAACGCCACTCTCTTGCCGCGGAACCGCGGCATAAGAAGGCTTAGACCGCGGAACCGCGGCCATTTGGTGGCATCAAAACCCAAAAATCCCTGTGAGTCCTTCTGCTCTCTCCCTACTCCTCTGAACTCCATTGAACTGTGTTTTCTGCAACATTCTTTGCGCAAACTCTCTTCCCCTTCCAATAAATTGTTCTTGTGCAGGATTCTTTGCGCCGCGCTAAAAAAATAAAAATTGATTGCAGTTGATTGTTACTGCTTTGCATTTATTAATACGGACTTTAAGGGGCTTGAAACCAATCCAGATTGGGTGGGTATTTCATCACCCTTCCCAGGACCCCAGAAATCACAAAAAGCATATGCATTGACCATTGTTTAATTAAAAAAATACTAGACTCAGCCCTAAGGACTTCGCGCTCAATAGGACAGAGGACTAGTTACAGGCATCGGCCGTTTATCCTATCCTGACTTTGCGGTATCTAGGCAAGTGTGTCCAAGGTAAGTGGTTACTTAATTAGGACCACTACTTACGTAGTGGGGAGCCTCCCACTTACCTGGCACTTACCTTGCCGCAATTGGCGGAGAAGAGGCGGTTTGAGGTCCTATTTCTAGCCCTTTGGAACAGTTAGGAGCTGTCTAGCTGACCTAGGTGACCCTAGATCTAGGTGTGATTGTGCATATCTTGTTTGTGCTTGCTTGAAGACGTAAGTCCGTACATATTTCTGTAAAGCTCTTTCTTAAAAAAAAAATAGGAAACCAAAAACTTTTATAAAAACTTGCCCTTTGTCGCCAGAATCCATTTTTTCACCCACCTCCCATCGTGTTTCTCAATTGACGTTTTCTTACCCTCACCTTCTCCGCTTTGACTATACTAAACTCGTTTAGTGTATGTCCGCTTGGACTCGGGACACTAGCGCCCGCCTAGTCCGTGTTACGTTAGTCGCTACCGACTACGCTATCGACTCAGACGTCGAAACTCCGTCCACGCCTCTTTCACCCTTACCTTTGCCGGCCAACTCCGACGTTGACCCAAATTCTGTTCATACATCCTCACCTTCACCATCACCAACCTCTTCTTCCGCGATGTCAGGATTTAATCCAAACATCTCTTTGACTCCCCCGGGATTGACTCCACCTCCTACGGATGCAAATAACCCACCACCACCGCC